>CM063502.1:132423939-132563939 GCA_032207245.1 Pardosa pseudoannulata | reverse complement strand
GCCAAGTCTTAGTATTCAATAGATCATTTCAAATGTTAGAAATACATATCGGGTTTCGTTTTATTGTTCAAGAATCAGAATTCAAAGGCTATAAAATGGCAAATGTGATATCATCCCTAGTAGGGTTAGGTGTTTCTTTCCAGGATAAATATTGATATAAACAACCTTTAATCAGATAAAATATTACGGAGATAAATTATTTCTATATATGATTTAATAGCTTGATTAGAATTATCCATTTTCTATTAAAATGATAAAATATTAAAGTAGGGGATATAACAAGATAATACTGCTAAAAAATAAAATATTGCATCTTTTAGAATTTCGCAAATAACATTTTTAATGACTGTAATTAAAGGGAAAATCAATTTGAAACAGGATTTTAATGATTTAAGAGCTTAAGTAAAGGATGTAAAATAAATTACAATGCTTAACTTAATGATTAACAATGTATGTTAATGAATCTTAATTAAAGGAAATATTACTTTTAAATTACTTCAAAAAGATATCTTCTGTTATGTGGAATTTAGGTGTTCCAACGAAATTCAGAAATTTCTGCTTATTCTTTCATGCATGCATTTTCGTCACTTAAATTAATGAAATCAAGTAAGCACTATAGCTGTAGCACATTTAATTAACAAGCTCGTTCATAATATGTTTTTAATATTACTATTTTAATCTACCAGGATTTCTGGAAGAAATTAAATCAGATTAAGCGCTGCCCTCGAGGAAAAGGGAACAAAAATACTAAATTTACACAGAAGTGCATCACTTTAAATGTCACGCTAAGTTAAATTGGCAACGCCGTGAATGTCACTGTCATAAAATCTTGACCTAATCAAATGCTGTGCTCTATCTCCAATTTGTTCAACACGAGAAATTACACTAAGCCTAAAACTAGCAGTATGACTTATATCTAGCAATATGCTGTTTATGTGACCTTTTAAAAAATTTTCCTTTTTTTAAATTTAATTTTTTTTAAAAAGAACTTAGCCAAACGATGGCCGAATGCTAAGTTGCTTCCTTTAGATCATGGAATCTCGCTAATAGGATGGATGTTCGTAGTCGTTCGGAACTGGCTTTAAGCTGTAGTCCCGGTCTTGTTAATTCTTTCGCAGCAAAAAAGTAGACCGCAGAGCTCCAAACCAAACTAAAGCAAAAGCAAATGCTTACACATAAGAATCTATAGCTGACAGAAATTCAGTGAGTCAAGCTAACGTGAATGCTGTTTTGAACGAGGAAAGAATGAAACTGTTCCGATATTTCGTTTGAATGTTTCGTAGTGGATGAGGCATTGTTTTTTTTAATTGTACGTAAGCTTCGTACTGGTAGAAAAGTCGCATCCTCTGAAAGATTGAGGTTTAAACACGCAAACTTCTCGATATTTCTTCCAGAAATTACGGTATGTAAATAATAAGCTACGTATGTATGTTTATCTGATATAAACTCAAAATCTACTTGTCCAATATCATTTAATTTTCACAGTTTGTTAACATTAATGATAGGCGTATTTAGTGAGTGTTTTGAATAATATCCTATAGGTAGCGCTACTGTTTTTACGCTTTTTTAGTTCACCGTAGTTTCAAAGCAGAGTCAAAACTGCTGAAGTTAGAAACAGGAAATTTGGACTATAGGTTCCATTAACTTTATAGGTAAGTACTAATGTATAATTTTTTGAAATTCAACTCTTGAAGGAGAGGTAATGAGAGATTGAACCGAAAATATTGGTATTAAAATTTTTAATGTCGGGTGAATTCCCTGGCATGGGCAAAACAACAATTTTTGTTCCCCAAGAACTCAGTAATACTTCTGGCTGTTTGGCATTGTGCCTAATCGTGGAAAGAAGAGTACATAATGATGTATCTTCTTGTCCAAAGAATCATCAATTGAGCTGTAGCAGAGTTGAGTTTCTGGTACTAACATGTATTGGTCTTGCTTATGATTCCTTCCACAGTGTATAGGGCACCTATGCCATTGGATGTGATCACAAACTCCCCAATGACACTAATCAGATGGTTAGCTCTCTCTAAAAAGCAGTCTTGATGGAACTGCTACCCAGAGAATTATCCAAACGAATGAACTTTTGACGACCAAAATGTAAAATGTTGATTTGTCTGAGGGAAAAAAAAACAGTCAGCTATTACAATAAGAATAAAAAGTTATTATTCAAATCATTGTACAAAGTCATTATACAAGTCATTATACAGACTTGAAATGACAGAAAAATGTTGCACTCACACGATTCCAGACTGCATGTAATAATACGGTGCAGTCTGGTCCATTGCTGTCGCTTATTCTTCAAGGCATCGGTGAGGGATGTGTTTTTTGACAGGATGACAACTGATCAGCTTCTCTTCAGCCAACCATCTCTGGACTGTACTTTAGGAAAATTTATTTTCTGTGTCATTTAACATCGTAGTCCGACCTCTAACGGGTTTTGAGACATATATTCCTGATTGTACCATCGGTACGGGGAGTGGTAATACTTTTCTCAGCACGCTCCGCTTTCAGAGGCTTGTATTGATACATTTTAATTTTAATTTGGTTAATGACATGATTTGGAACACCTTCAGCAGTTTCTATACTTCTCTGTGTGGAGTGAGATAGTATTAATTCTGCTTATCTACACATTCTCGGGGACCTGTCTGAAATTTTGCCCATACTAAAACAAAACAATTTCGAGAATATCCCGACTTATTGCTCAAATTGAAATTTTTTTCAAAAAATGGGGAAAAATACTGCATTAATAAACATTACTTGCATTTTGATTATTTCAGACAAGAGAAAATTTCAATAAATGATTCTATAATATTCTATATAAACATACTACAACAGTAGTTTTTAAACAAATGAAAGCAAAAAAGAAGTAACCTCTCTTATTTGATATATTGCGGAGATTCCAAGTGTTGCCACCTATCATAAACAATAATGATAAGAACGGCAATAATGGCTTTTAAAAACCCATTATTTTTGTTTGTTCATAAAAGGAATTTAAACAAGAAAATACAAAACTTTGAGTACTCGAATTTGGCTATCCACTGTAAATCCTTTTCTTTTTGATTTGGTTTAACTACCTACTTTTATTCATTTTTATTAGACAAGTTTCTTTTCAAATTTTGGTATTTTCTTCAATGAAAACCTATTCCGTCGCTATGAGTAACGGTCTAATCGTTAATTAAAAGTATTTATTTATGTCACGTGTTTAACATTTTTTAATTTTATAGGTATCTTGGTTCTCTTTAAAATGTAGCTAATTTTACTATCCCCCTAGTGTAATATAATAACAAATAAAATTATCAAATATGAAAATATATAGCACTTTATTTCTTTAAGCTATATTTTTTAAGTTTATGAAGAAAATTATTTTTATATAAAATACATTATTTTTTTTAGTGAAAGTGAGTTGCTTTGTGCTCTAAATAGTTTATATTGCTGGTATGTAATATAATCTGTAAACTAATTTAAATTTTGAAATAAATATATTCTTTATTTTGGTACATTAAACACCGAGATTGGAAACTATGTATCAATGCATATTAATCTGTAAAAATATTGTTTATAATTTCACTACTTGTTCCAAATCCTTCCAAGTTAATGTCTATCATTCAGTAATCTGAAACTAAAAACAGAAATATTATTTTGATTCCAATAATAATTAGAAAATATACAGTGGTAAATGACAATTGGGATGCAAAGGGTAATTATGGAAGCTAATATTTTGTAGTTTTGAGTTCATGAAAAATTCTCTCTTAATTCTGGTATTTTTTACTTTTTCTATTTATTATTTACATCCTCAAAGCAGCTATTTATTTACACGTAAAATATTTGAAATACATTTGTAATAGATTCCTGCAAAAGATTTCTAAGCAAATATAAATCTTTTGCAGGAAATGATGGAGAGGCAGCAAATATTTAACGCTTATATTTTCCCTCTTTTACAATATTTTTTTCAATTCCGCTTTCTAGAAAGTCTAAAATGAAGAATACTACAAGTGTGGTAAGGTGATAATTCTTAATAAAATAAGGCAATAAAACTGTTTGAAATACCAGAAGTATAAAGAAAACTTGTAAATGAGATGTATTTTGAAAAAAAAAAATATTTGTTGATTAAGAATACTTGCAAGCATTCCTCACCTTCCTACTGATGAAAATAGGAATAAAATTAATATATATCAGCCAATCTATAATTAAAGAAAGTAACTCACATAGGTATCTATAACTTTAAAAACATTTAAAAGTAAAAAGAAAAATTCTAAAGAATAATTACTTAATCTAGTACTGACTTTTATTAAAATTCATTTAGATGTTTTATTTAAACAACTTAAAGTATAAAAATAGTGCAAAAAGATAAACAAAGCTGCAACTTCCATGCAGTTTCATGTATGAACTTTACTTATAGTTAACTAAATTTATACGTCAGGCATATAAATTCATATTCAGAATGGTTGGTGTCAAGAGTCAATATTGCTTTTGTAGCCTTCCCAACTGTGTATATCCAAATATTTGCTACCTCTGAACTACCAAAGCAAGCAAGGTTTTAGGGATCTAAACGCTTTTGTATTTTAAAGTACCCAAATCGGACAAATTTAAGTGAACTAAGAATTTTTATTCAACCTCATTATAAAATGAAATTTAATATCTTTAGTTAGTATTAACAGAGAATCTTTCTTATCTCCCGGAAATAAAAGTAAACTGATACATTTGAAAACCTAAAAAAAAATAGGGAAGCCATAGTTTCCCCTCCCCCAAACAAGATAATAGAATAAATAGGTGATCAGGTTTAAGAATGAGATTTTCTCCTTGACCCAAAAAGCGAGTTTTAGTATATGCTTAAGTATCACATTAAATATCGAATTAGTTTTTGAGTATCAAATTAGTTCGAAGCATGCGACAACTGTTGTCTGTGGTCTCCTAAGGTTTTTTATTTGTCGGCTGCAATCTTAAGAAAGTTAGTTGGGTAGTACATAAAAAATGGTTTTAAGTGTTTGCTTGTGTTAAAATTTTAGTTGAATGCTTAAGTTCACCCAGATCCTATGAAGAGACTACGATCATAAGTATAAAACTAATTTAAATTATTTATTTACAGAAATTTTACAATTCATATACATTTCAACTTGTAAAAAAATGAAATTTTTGACATCTTTTTACTGATTTAACTTATTTTTACTGTTAGATTCAGGCGAAATAAAATATTAGTGAGGACCTGAAATAACTAAAAAATGTAAAAAATCCATCTAATTTGCATGTGGGTTCAATGAGTAAAGGTGGCAGAATTTTGAGAGGCAAGAAGAGATCTTTCAGACAAGGTGTCACAGAACTAGGAAATTATCTTTACGATGAGACTAGTTGTCATCTAGCCACTAATTTCGAATGGAGGAGTCTAACTCACCGTCTTTCTGTTCATCTCTGGCATCTGGGCACCTTTTCTCGAAACGGCTGGCGGAATCTGACTTACCACACTCTCTTCAAGTTGTTTTCACTCTATGCATGTTCTCCAAATCCTTCTTGCTTTACTTTTTTTTACCATCTCTTCTTGTTCCATGATACACCTTCTCTTCCACACGGGACCAATAAGACCTCTTGAATTTTTTTATTTGTTGACTGAGACCCTTGACTTCTGATTTGATTAAAGTAAGTACCACCTTCTGAATCTCCCACGTTTTTAGTCCCTTTATGTTGATTTTGCCATTGTATCCTCACAAACTTGGCCCTTGGGTACCTGTAAATAAATGCACAAAGATTTTTTCTTCTTCAACTTCAACCTCGGAGATGTTTCTCTTATCAGTCTGGCATCATATCTCAAACTGTAATTGCCTCAATAAAAAATCTATTCTTACTTATTTCAAATCAGCTCCTCTTAAAATGTTTATTATGTAATGAAGTCCGATTTAGATCTAAAAATTTCAGTTTTTGTAATTTAATTCAAATTTCAATTATTTTTGAAGAGATCTAAATCACTCCATTACATTGTAATTATCAACTTTTTAAATTTGAAAAATTTATTCAATGAAAGTAGTATATATAATAATGGATGGTTGAAAGTAAATAAAAATTTCAGTAAACACTATACATATGCCAGTCAAAAACTTTGATGGCTTGAAATCATAATCAAAGATTAAAAGTTCATACAAATATTATCAAAAAGTAAAAAAAGTTTAGGCCGTTTTGAGCAAATTACAAGAGATACAAATACTATGTACTTTGCTATTTTCAACAGATTATAAACAGTAAAATGGGAAATTTCATTAAAGAGACTGAAATGGAAGTTTCAGTCAAATAATTTAAATTAAAACTTATTTAACCGAGAAGAAAATTTCATGTTTCCTGCTTCAGAAAAGTAAATATTAAAGTTTGAATTAAAAAGCAAACTTCTCTTTTTTTTAACCGCAAAAAGGAAAAATAAAAAAAAACTTGTGTAAGGTATCCTAGATGTATAAGATGTATATAGTTACTTCGTATTTGAAAATGTTACTGAACCAAAATTTCATTACGAAAAGCAAATCATCATTATCTGATCATAGGATATAAAAAGTTTTTTTCCCACGGGGTTTAAAAATTGTTACTCAAATATTTAATATGCATTATTCGAAAAAAATATTACAATATATTATGTAAAATGTTCATTTCGATAAAATACTTACACGTAAAATATTTTAAATCCATTTGAAGATAAAGCAAATATAAACCTTTTGTAAAAAATAACAGATGGGCAACACACGTTTAACGCTTTTCATTCTTTTACAACACATTTTTTTTCAATTTCGCTTTCTAGGAAGTCTAAACATAAGAAAGCTACAAGGAAGGTTCAGTAATAATTCAAAATAAAATACAAGTAGTAAAATTCTTTGCAACGTCGGAAGTATAAAAAAAAACTTGCAGATAAGATGTGCTATTGAAAAACATTTGTTCGCATAGGTATTTAAAATTTCTTTTAAGACATTTAAAAGAGAAAGAAAAAATTCTTAAGAAAAATGATTTAATTTGATACTGACTTCACAAATATTTTTATGTAACAAAATCTTTTTTTACAGTTAAATTAGTTAAAGGATAGAAGGATTTATTGCGATTAGATAAATTTGATGGATTGTACATTTTTGGTTGACTGTCTGTAACCCTTAGTAATATAAACTTCGTACTTTTTCACGTAGTAAAAGGGTCACGTAGTGAGGAAGTACTGGAAAGGGAAGATATCTCTCGAATGGATTGGACAGCTTACTTCCCTGATTTAAATCCCATCGAACATGGGTGGGATGCTTTGGGGAGAAGCTCTGCACCACGCTTACATCCTCCGGAGAACACCCAACAACTCAAACACATGCTGATTACGGAATGGGCACTCGTACCGCAAGAAATGTTGGTTCTGGGTACGCGGAGACGGTGCGAAGCAACCATTGCAGTTAGGGGAGAGCATATCCCATATTAAGAAACATCTGCTTGTTGTTCTTCCTCTTGGATAGACAATCATGAGTCCCTATACTATGCGTTCAATAAAGCTTGTTTTTGTTTGATTTCATACCGTATGCATTGTATTCCTTTTTCAGAGCCGATGCTTTCATCATCCTTTATGTACATAATACTCTCCCTCATTTCTGAATTTCATGTCTTTCAGATGATTTCTCGTGGAGTTATGGCAAAAAAACTCACCTGTTGCTTAAGTTTTGCACACCAGTGAAAAAAATACGAATATTTGATTAGGTTCAGACTTAGGCGTGTAATCAGTATTTGCCCCAGTGTTGTTCCGTAACAATATATTTTAGGTAAAATTTTGTACTAAACAGTACTACAGTGTAGTGTGGGGATCTTATTTTAGTATTATTTTAGTTTTTTTAGACACAATGTTCTATTCATATAAAATTTAGAATTTATTGCAATTCTTGGCTTCAGCTATGCTATTGATTTGACTTCATTTATGCTATTATTCACATAGAAAGAAGCGCTATGTTTCTTTGCACCCATAGTAAGTGAAAATTTTTATAGATTACTTATATCAAGATCTTGATAAATTAATTATTATGCATTTAGTAAAGAAATTGAATAATAATTAATTCAAATTTTCAGATTAAGTTATAAAAGTTTTTAAAATTATAAATTAAGACTCAACGTTTTCCTGTTAATAAAATACTGATGGACAACATATTGCATCAACACGTACTACAAAGGTAATAGAATCATATTTGTTAATAAATCATGGAGTGTTTCAGGACGAAATATGAGTAAACAGTGAGAAACACAAAATAGATTTGTTATTTCAATCACAATTTCAAGAAATAGAAATCCAGAATCTTGAAAAACAACTGAATACTATGTAACGATGGCTATTTTTCTTTCGGCGAATATAGTAGCGTTATTAGAACTTCAATGAAAATATGTGTAGAAAAGCTTTCAAAATCTAATGTAAATTTTTTGACATATTTATTTTAAAGTATAAGGATAAGTCACTAATAATATTTTACCTTTTCTATATGTTTTGATAATTAGTTTGAATATTTATAACTTCCCAACTTATCGATTAATGAGATTTTAGGATTTATTTATAATTTCTAACGTTGAGATCATCTAATTTCTTCCTTAGTAACTTACTAAATGTAAGGATTACACAGCAACTTGCTCAGAAAATTGCTGTGTAAGTCTTACACAATATGTTTAAGAACTGAACTTCACTATTTGTTTTGCTTCTAGTTTTTCTGATTGTAAAGATTTTTTATTTGATCAAGCGTGTATAGTACAGGATAAATCTTAGTTACTGTCTGACGAGCAATACAAAATATAAAAAGAAACAACTACTCCTGATAAAAACTTCATAAGGCAAAATTTTACGAATAACCTATACGTTGACGAACAAGTTATCTCCTTACTTGGTTGTCATATATGGGTTTATTTTACATATTTTTTCCACAAATAAACTACACTGCACAAAAAAATTAGAGAAGCACATTGTTTTAACCACATTAAGCAAATAATTTGACTTAAAACTAACGTAAATCAAAACAAATTTATAGTAAAGAGCAGTAGAAAACAGAAGAAACCTACTTCATTTATAAAATAACGGTCATGATGTGTAAAAGCAGGAAATAATGATATCATAGAGAGTTCTTGATTGCACTGTCTCATTAATGAAATTCAATTATCTAGACTTTCATACTTAAATGTTGATGGAAACATGGCCCAATAAAAATCCATTACAAGGATCTCCGGAGAACTGTCGAGAGAACTGAAATCTAGTCAGCGGTAAGGACTGTAGAGAAATCTGTTAGAGTGCCAAAGAGTGTCATTGTAAGCCTTTGGAACTGATTTTAAGTAACTGGAATCCTTAGACGGCGATCAGGGTAAAGTCACCCATGTGCTACAACAGCAACTGTTGACCGGTTTCTCCTGTTAATATGTAATCGGAACAGAACAATAAATGTTACTCAGCTGCAAAGGGAGTTTTTTTTTGTGGATGAGTGTACCAAGCCAAAAAGACTATAATAGACTTCGCCAAGGTGACTTATATACACGTTGGCTGATTGTATGTATTCCTTTGACCTCAAGACGCCATGGGGTCCGAAGATATCGAGAATGGACGCAACATGAGTGGAGTGAGGTGCTGTTCCCTGACGAGTCTCAATTTAGCCTGGGTGTGAAAACATGCTCCGGTACGGAGGGAAAGGGTAACTCGAAATAACATTAAAATTTGTACAGGAAAGATCGCATTACACTTCCTGAGGACTGTAGAGCAAAATTATTTTTTTTTTGGCATACTTGTCAGATTTGCTTACTGCGTAAAGTTTAGATTGTATCATATTATATTTAACAATATAGGTATAAATATTTAGAGACAACATATATAACTTAATCAAATAAAAAAGGTGATACTTTAACGATATGTAGAAATAAAAATCAATACTCTACTATGAATGACTTTCAATACTGTATAATTTTTTTTTAAAGATTCAACGTTATATATTTCACTTTATTTAAGAATTGTTCCTCTGCGGAATTTAAATATGATTCTATAATAAATCTCCATAATAATTAAATTTTACGTGATTTATTACGGAAACGCAAGTCCTTTGATATTGCTGTCCTTCTTAATCATTAGATACGTTTATTATATCTTACCGAAATATATTAAATTTATTCTATATTACTTTCCATTATATCAGTAAAATCAAGAATTAATTGATATAATAGAAAATAATTAAGTAAATGTGAATTCACTTGATAGGATAAAAATGCCCGAGATGAGGCGTCAAGGCAGTTTGTAAAATAAACCAAGGAGTAAAAAAAAAGAAAAATATTTTTTATCAGATTTTTAATTTGTTAGAATTAAAATTTGATTCTGTTTTATAATACTTCTTTTAGAGATGTAGTTTAGAGAATCATTTAATTTCGATTTTTTCAAAATGGGTCGACATTAGTATTATGAAGGAGATAAAACATGTCAGATAGTCACATTACATTAAATTCTTATTAACTGATTTATTTTGTTACATGATATTTTACATTGTTCTGTGCAACTCAGGGTTATACTTATTTTTAGACAACAAATTTGTTTTAATTTTTATGTGAGATCAGGTGCATTAAAATCTTTTATTAATTCAATTATTATTGAAAAAATTTCATTTGAACACACATTAAAAATGCTAAACATATCGCTTATTTATTGACCTTCATATAAATAACTGGATGATAAGAGATTTAATGAAATTATAACGATCAATAAAGCAGATATTTTACTAACAATAATTCGACGTATTCATTGTTTAGCTATATCTTTATTACCGCAAGAATTATATGATTAGTGACAACTAAAATGGAATGAATAAAGTCAGTGAATTAAAAAAAATCAATAAAAAATTCTTTTCACTTTTAAGAAATATTTTTCACCGTACCTCAATATTTCAGTGTCACTTAATATTCTTGACAAGTTGAACTTTAGGTTCAAAAATTGAATTTATCAAGAAATTCCACATATTGCTTTTAAAAAGAAAAACTTGTCATAAGTTTAAATAAAACAGAAATAAATTTTTTTATTTTATGAATATTTTATATAAACCATGTTATGTAAGAACATTATTTTTCAGCTGATATTGAGAATCTTACATATATTCTGAAAGATAGGCCAGAATTTCCATCCGTCGACTTTTTGAAAATAATATACTATTAGATATCGTACAACCATCAGAAATATATATATATATATATATATATTTTTTTTTTATATATATATATATATATATTATATTTTTATTTTTTTTTTTTTTGGAGGAAGCACAGTAAGAGACTATATTTTAAATAAAGGCATTAAAAATATGGCTTCTACTTTCATTAAGATTACTTACAAGCATTCTCAGTCTATATAAGTTTTATGTACATTAATTGAAAGTAGAGAGGCTTTTATTCATGTTATGATTATTCATAAATTTTTGATAGGGATGTTATTGTACAAGAAAAATAATATATTTATTTATTTCTTAAAACATGGAACTAATCTATACTTCTAATCTCTAAAATCAGATTAACTCAATTCAAATTCCCCAGTAATCTTTTAAAAAATTCAAAATGTTCTTGGCCTAATATAGATGGAAGAGTTTCTATGTCTGTAAAAAAATAAGTATTGCACAGTATAAGTTTGTGAGCAATATATAATGTTCTGTACAGAGAAATTATAAAAAAATTACTTAAAAATTTCAATTTGTCCATAACCTAATACAGATGAAAATTTCCATCCTTTTAACCCTCTAAGAGGTTCGCACGTACAATTCCGCAAAACCGATGATGACTTCAAAATGTACAATTTTCGACCTCCAAAAACGCTCCGAAAATGGATGTAATGTGCATTTTTGCCAGTGTTTTCCCCTATGGAGTTTTGAGGTAGGAGGGTTAGGTCGATTGTTTAGGAACTGCACCCCTATTTCACTGACATTTTATGAGGGATGCACCCCTAACCCCTGAGGCACAAAGACGCTGACAGATTTTCGTAGCTTTGTAAATCTCTATTTCGAAGTATTTCGTTTGCGGTAACAGATGCATCTCTAATTGCACTACTTAAATATCTTGGATGACTTTCGTAAAAAATATAAATAAGTCTCTAAAAGAATATTTTTATTTGTACTTTTAGAATCCATTATTTCTTATGGGATAATATTCCAGACTTGACGACCTTTATATGTATTAAAAATTAACAGTCTATAATATCTATTTATATATCTATATATAACCGGAAGTAAAGAGACAATAACGAGGGTGGGTTTCCCGTATTCCATTCTAGTCGACTAGGGTTGAAGGAAAAAATCATGGAAAGCTTTAGCCACTGACACAGTAAATCTTTAGCGATATTTATGGAGATTTTTTTCCTTCAATGTGTTCCACTCGGAGGGTTAAGACAAAATGAACATAGCACATTAGAAATGTGCGAGCAATATACAATGTTATGTACATTGCAGTTAAGAATAAAAATTACAGTATTCGATTTACCGCAATACCTATTGTTTCTGTTTCTAATACCACTTAGAAAAGCCAAGCACATGAGCCAGAGTCTAATCTTATTAAGGCATTGGGATACGGCTTTCATTTGACGAGAACTGCTAGGGTGAAAGAATGACTTTGTTCAGGTGGGTCCATGTAATTTAGAAGCAGTAACGAAGCAGAAGAATCACAGACTTGGCTTGCCACATTCAGAGGTGTTTTTTGGGGGATTTGGAGGACCATGAACTTATTTTAATTTGCCCATCCGCCATTAATGAATGCAACGGATCTTTGGAAGGCTTGAATCTTGATCTCGTAACTGGAGGGTAGCGCGGTTATAAGATCGTTGCGTTTGCCGACTGAGCTACTGCGGCTCACCCCAATACCTGCAAAATGTTAATGACCTTAACATTTGCAAGTTATTATTACATTATGACGCCACAGTGGAAAATAGTTAAACGGTATATATCTTCTCAAGCATGTGTCTATATGGCCTGCAAAATACGTTATATTTACATCGATGAGGGCAGATGCTTTAAATGGCATTTTATATGAAATGAATACCATTAGTCTCGAGGTAAAACAGAAAAAAGAACTTGATTAAGGCATACATAACAAAAAACTTATTTGAGGCTTACAAAAATTGATATCTAAACTCATGCAATGTATTGATGACTCCAAAATGAAAAATAAGTAGGTGCTCAATACATTTCTGAGAGTAAAACAATTTTAAAAGATACTTTAGGTGAGAGAAAAATTACAGTGTGCTAAAAAATATTTTCTTCTATTATTATAAGGAAGATTTCTTTAAAATATTTAAATCTCTCAGTAAATCTAAGTAGAAAATTTATACCTTACTTTTAGTAGAGTAAAGTAATTGTTTCATAAAGTACAATATGAATTTTTTTACATTATATTCCCCCATGGCAAAGATCCGGTGGGAGTAGAAAAGATTTATCCTAGATATTTCAGAATTGTTAGATCAAAAGGTACATGAAAATATACCTTTGGGAGTATCATGAATCAATGCCTTGTTAAAATGTAATGTTCACTTTTATTGCAGAAAATATGAACAAAAAACTGCTAGCTTCATTGAAAAGTGATGAAATTCAAAAGAGATTTACAGTCATTTGAAGCGAAAGCAGTAGCAAAATAGAACGGCAAAGTATTTTTAAAAATATTTACTTCCAGGATATATAGTCTTTTTTACTCATATTTGTATTATAAGCATATATGCAGTAATAAATTGCCCAGTAAATGCCATCTATTACAAAGGGAGAATTTAGGAAAATATACATTTTAGCTTTAAAGAAATTCAAAACATATTTCCGTCCAAAAGTGCATGTAAAGATGAACTCATAAGGTTTAATAAATACAAATGCTTAAAAATATTTAATCACTATCTTACAAAAAAACTTTTTTAGTCGAAGAAGTCACATACTAATATAAAATAATCCCCTTTGGAGATATAGTTTATTTATTTTATTGTAAAACTGTAAACTTTTGGAAACATTATCTTTTAGTAAATCTCCTAGTAGAAAGATAATAAGCCATAGAGCGATTTTTACTGGGTTTATAATTTGTACAAAAAGGAAAACCTTAAACTAACTGATATTTTAAGCACTTGGGATTAAAGTCAACAAAATTCAAAATAGTTTTTTGAGAAGTTGATAATAAAACTTTCTTAACTTAGTTTAAATTCCAGATTACTAAATGTATGCCTTAGTATTCACAACTATTTAACTCTTTATGAGTCCATTTTTCATTGCAATAGTACATTAAAACAGTTTTTGAATTGAGATTTATATAATAAAATAAATTCGTTTAGATTATTAGATAAATTTAATTTGATTTAAATTTCTCTTTTGCTGGGAAAACGGCAGTATATTAGAATGTAGGATAATTATATGCTTCTTATTCCTTTTTATGTTGTACTACATAATATTTATAAAGCATATTTTGCAAATTCTACAATTTAAAAAAGAATTTGAATACAATGAATAAGAATTTATCAAATGAACGAAGGGGTTATGTACCAAAGAAATAGGTTTCCTAATGGTGTCGTCTTTTCTTTCTTAACCCAAAGCTAACTTTAATTGTTTAAAACCATGTTGTGATGGTTTAGTTTTGAAAATTAATAAAGGATATCATAAGATAAGCATTCATTAATTTTCTTTATTAATTCTGAAATTATTAAGAAATTGTAAATGTAATGAAAGTGGCAAAATTGCTTACCACAGACATTTAAAGATAATGACTTTGGTGGTGAGCATAGTTACCTTGGCCTTATTCTGGACCCAAACAAATTAAATATGATCCTGATTAAAAAATTAATAGTTGAATTGTTTTTACTGTTCATATAAAAGAATTTTGATAATAATATTTTGATTTGAAGGGCTGTTGTTAATTTGAAGTAATGAAATTAAATATCATGCATATTTAATTCAAGACTGATAAAGGTGTTACTAGATTTCTATAATAATTGTTTAGAAGCAATTTTAGTGTTAAATAATTACTAGAGGACCTTTACATGGATATAGTGTTACAATATGAATTACCTCAATTGTTATAATATATATTGTACTAAAAGGATTCAGATATAATATCCGTAATTGTGCTTCCAAATAGCAGCAGAAAAAATATCCCTTTTCGATCAAGATATCAAACAATAAAAAGCATATTTCCTTTGCAATAATTAGAAATATATACTAATAAACCTCTTTCTGTTATCTTAAACAATTTAATTCACTGGATGATATCCAAATAGCTTGAGTGGTACATTTCGATACCACGTTTTGAAGAATTCAAATCTTGCTGATAGCATGGATGTTAACCTTTCGGAATAACCTTTAAGCAGTAGGTACTAGTAGGTCTACACAAATATCCTTAATCAGAATTTAATCTTCAAACTGAACCAATTAAATTTAATATTTGTCATTTACTCTTCTGATTAATTTGCATGATATGCGGTTATCTGCTTGCCTGAGGCCAGTTTGAAGATTATATATGAGATGAGATTTTTGTCTCATCACAAAAGGAAGAGAGACCATCTGGAATTTCATACAGTCATGGCGAATCGTAGTCGAGTGGAAAAACCTCTTTGAACAAAGAAATAAAAGAAATTTAAGGATCAGAATGAATAGAGTTTATTTAGGCAACTTCTATCACAGACATCTGTCTGCAAAACATGTACAGATTAGTTGCCTGGGTCAATCAATCAGAAGTTTAATTATCAGTCATATGGGTGATGTCGATTACGTAGTTTGAGCGTCACGAGCTATTTTAATGTAGTTACGCAACATGGAGCTTGGGGGTGCGAAGTCGCCAAATTAATGGGGAAAATAAAGATATCCATCAAGATTGCTAGAAAAGGATAGAACAGCCAGAAAATTATTTTTAGATAGACATAATTACGTTGGTTAATTTTTTAGGATAAAAATCGTTAAGTATATAACACATCTCATTAAATAAGATCGTGGTTCATTATTTATGGTCTAGTTTTGAATATTTTCATCTTGACTCATAAAGTTTACTTTCTTGCTGAGAGACCTTGGTTAGTTATTAAAGTTGGGGTAAGTTCTGCTAGGGTTTCATGATTAGCTAGAAACATAGAAGAGTGATAAAATGGAAGAGAAAATTTATGATAAGGCGAATTTATTAAAGTGAGAAGAATAAGTATAATGAGGACTTTTCTAGTCTTTTTATTATTTGTTATTGATTAATTATATCTAATATTTGAAAATAAAAACTTTTTTTGCCTATATATAATGTTTTTAATCCTTTTTAAGGTTATAAATTTAAAATGTTAGTTATTTTGTATATCACCGATTGTTGTCTGATAATAGATTGTAAATTTTCATTTTATATTGCTAATATTTATATTCTAATATCATTGTAGAAGTTTGCTTCTTTGGATTATTTTCAAAGAGAAATTCAACCCAGCGTGAAATTTCGATTTGGATAGCAGTAGAAATGAATTTAGAGCTATCACGTTTTCCTCACCAAAAATTATACATGGTGTAACTACAGAGACTGGGGTAAATGTAATCAGTGACTACATTTTCTTCAGACAAATGCATAATTTTCTTTCACTTCATAATTCTATCTGAAACAAATGAAAAAAAGGTTTGAGGTCTCAAAAAATAGTGTGGAATAAGATCAATTTGTTTAATCCATGGAAATTAACATCTAAAATAGTTCCAGTTTTTTTTAAAAGGCAGTAGAAATTCCCTTTTTTACAGTGGTGAGAAGCTAAAAGACGCATTCAAAAATATTGAAAAAGAACATAATTGTATTCATATTGCTACCGTGAAATACATTTCTTTTGTTACTCTTCCGAAGAATAGATTTGTCCCAAAAACTGATCTAAATGAAATAAGAATGAACATAATTTAATTTTTTAAACTAGGCCTAGTAGAATATAATAAATTCATTTATTTAAGTATATAGTAGTATACAGGTAATATACAGTAAAAAAATCTCTTCTGGGTATTTTGATATTATAATTTAAAAATGTAACCATCGTTTTTCTGGTCCTACTCACCTCATTTACTATAGATATCGAAAACCGACAACGCCAAGCGATAGGTAGGGGCAATAGAGAAAGTGCATGTTTGTAAACATATACGAGTGCTGACTACAAATCAACTTTTTGTTGGCAGAACATTGCTTGTTTTCATTGTATCTTATGAGCTTCGATATAGATCACGTATGCAATAAAACTAAATTTTATTTAAGGGAAGGGGAAGGAAACATCAGAAACAGGCCAAGTAATTCAAAACAGATTTTTTTAGCACTTACAAAATTATATGTTTAAAAAAAAATAAACACTTTACAGAGTGCTAGTAAGTAACATAATCAAAGTACAATTACTTTGATTATGTTAACAGGCACAATAAACTATTTCATCTATAAGAATCTAATAAAGATGTGCTAAACCTGATCATATTGAGGACAAAAAATAATTACATTTATAGGTACAGTACTTCTCACAAAAACATAGAAAATACATTAGAAATATGAAAAAAAAACTTAGTAATAATAAAAAAAGATCTTAGAACATAATAATTTTATATAATCTATTACATTTCCGTAAAGTTAACGTTTTATTACCATTCTGAATATGTTTGCCGCAAATTCTCGAAGAAGAATTTGGAGTCCAGTCTTGCCTTTTCAAAGCTTTTATCTAAAGCATTCGCAATGTAGGATCTTTAGGAAAGCAATAAAATCCAATATTTTTACCTTTTTTGAAACGCTTAGTACAGCCATACGCACAACAGTTTGTTACCATTTTCAGATAACTCACAAAATTAAAATCCCAATAACAAGCACAATCCGTAGGAAATTCAAATGTTTTGCCAACGAGGAAGTTGAGAGGAAATTTTTGCTGTACCTGACGTCATACGCACATTCTCTATTTATAAAGAGGTCATTCAAAATCTGTAAAGTGATGCCTGTGGAATCACCGAAGAGTAGCAACTGGTTGGGGACTGCACAGGCTCAACTGTGCAGAATTGCTATCTCTATTTTATGCCGGCGACATTTTCCTTGCCTTAAATAATTTTACACCCATTTGCCTTTTATAGCCTTACTGTAAATTCCCATTTCCAAGATGTCTTCACATTTTATTGCCCTGCTCTGGTGTTTTCTTTTTTACTTTCGAGGCTTTCAAATAAGAAATGTCACAGTAGTGCTCGAAACCAAACCAAATTAGCAGCAATTAAATGAAAAAATATTAAAAAATGATTTTTTTATGCCCACCAGTCTTAATTAAATTACACATTTCTCCTAAAAAATTTAAAAAAATGTTTGAGGCCTTAAAAAATAGTGTGCAAAAAGAGCAATTTGTTTAATGCATGGAAATTAACATCTAAAATAGTTAGAGATTTTTTTAAAAAAGGCAGTACAAATTTCTTTCTTACAGTAATACATAAAAGATGCATTCAAAAACATTAAAAAAGAACATTATTGTATTCATAGTGCTACCGTGAAATACATTTCTTTTGTTACTCTTCTGAAGAATACATTTATCCCAAATACTTATCTAAAGGAAATAAGAATGAAAATAATTTTTTTAAACTAGGCCTAGTAGAATATAATAAATTTATTTATTTAACGATAAGATAGGTAGCATACAGTAAAAAAAAATCACGCCTAGGTATTTTGATATTATAATTTAAAAATGTAATAATCGTTTTTCTGGTCCCACTTACCTCATTTACTATAGTGTATCGAAAACCAACAACGCTGAACGATAGGTAGGGGCAATTAATAAAGAGGTCAATTCAAAATCTATAAAGTAATGTCTGTGGAATCACCGTAGAGTAGCAACTGGTTGGGGACTGCATAGGCTCAACTGTGCAAGATTGGTATCGCTGCTAAATGCCGGCGACACTTTCCTTGAATTAAATAATTTTACGCCCATTTGCCTTTTATAGTCTTACTGTAAATTCAATTCCCATTTCCAAGATGTCTTAACATTTTATTGACCTGCTTTGTTTCCTTTTTTACTTTCGAGGTGTGAAGACTTCCCTTTGTTCAGAGCATGTGCCAAATGAGCTGATCGGAAATCCAATTTGTTGACTAGTTTAGAATAGCGTGGCGTAACAGAGTCTGCGATGTTGACAGTTGGATTGAATAGGAGTTACGTCCCTGATCGGTCACGCTAAGGAATTCCGGAATCGGGACAGCTAGCGAATGAGAATTCAATTAAAAAACTAGCTGTAACCTTAGCTGGAGTTCTCAGGTAACTGGAATCGTAACTGACCAGAAAAACGGTTGGTGGGACCGTAACTGACCCCCAGGTATAAAAAGCCTAGAATTTTGCGACTCGGGGCTTTTCGGCCTTTTATTTACGTAGGTGCTTTGACCCCGTGGAGGTTTTCGTGTTTTTGGACCGGAGCCAGCTTTTTAGAGATTGTGTTCGGGAGACTCGTAAAGTCCGCTCATATAAAGATCAGCAGGGTCTCGGATACCGAACGGGGAATAAATCGGGTTGCATTGCACCCTGGAAGAGCCTCCTCATTTGTGAGATTATTTAATCTTTTATTTTCCTGACTGTGATCGTCGTGGTAATTCAGTGCCAGCCGAAAATCCTCTACATTTCTACTTGTTTTGGGGAGAATTAGAATACCATCGTATATATCAGGGCTGTCCAACTGGCGGCCCGCGGACCGTCCGGCCCGCCAACTTTTTATTCAGTATATTTCATTTTTCGAAATTTTATGGTACCAAGAAGCATCTGAGACTATTATTCTTGATCAGGCCGAGGTCCCCGAAGTTTCTTCTTAATCTCTTTTTCACTCCTTTCATTGTATTGGGAGGAAAAGTTACAGTAATCCACAAGTCAAGGTCAAGCAATAATACCCTGCAGGCTGGTGTTCATATAAATTCCTAGAAATAGTATTGCCTCTCGTTGGCAATAACAGGCGAGGGGAAAAAGCGGGGGAGACAGGGAGGGAAGAGAGAAATATTTCAGATAAGCAAAACCTGCCCTCAATTGGTTAAAAATAAAGACCACCTTCACTGCCACTGTGGCTTTTGTTGATTTAGAAAAATAAATTAAGAGCTTGTGTTCATCAAGTTCGTAGACAGTGAGAATCGAGTGTTCCAGGACCGCTGGGAAACCCAGTATTTCATCACGAGTAGATAGGACAAACTCCAGTGCTTGATTTGTATGCAAGTTGTGTCTGTGTGCAAAGAATATAAAGTCAAAAGGCATTACGCGAGTCTTCACGAAGGGAGCCACAGTAAATATCAAGGAGAAGCAAGATATCTTATAATTTCAGAACTTAAATCAAAACTTCTAAAATAAGCTGGGATGTTTGCTCAATTAAGATCTGAATAGTACAATGCTTTGAATGCTTCGTATGCAATTTCACTTGAGCTTGCTAAAGCGAAAAAAAAACCTTACACATTGTTAAAAATGTGCTGTAGAAATGGCGAAAGTATTTTGTGATAGCAAAATAGCTAAGCATTTTGATTCAGTTCCAGCTTCTAATCAGACCATCCAACAAAGAGTTTCAAAAATGGGTGACCAAATACAACAGAAATTGTCCTGCGAGATTGAAAAATGCTGCTATTTCTAGTTGTGTATGGATGAGAGTACAGACCAGTCGGACGTTAGTCAACTCTTGATTTTCATTCGCACTGCTAAAGAAGACTTTGAGATCAAAGAGGAGCTCCTTACCGTGTGTTCTCTTCACAACAAATTTCTGAATTTTGCCCTGTTGCAGACTATTATTGATGAATTCAACACGAGATTTTCAGATTTTGAGAGCACCAAGAAAGACGTGGCTCTGTTTAGTAACCCAGTTACAGCAAGCATTGAAGAACAACCTGCCAACGTACAATTAGATGTCTGTGATGTTCAGGCTGACCCATTATTTCAAACAAGAACCGAAAGGGAGCCTGTGTTCTTCAAGTTACTTCCAACTGAACGGTTTCTAAATCTGCGTTACTTACGACTGAAAATAACTTCCATGTTTGGGAGCACATATTTATGTGAAAGTGCTTTTCCGGCGATGAAGTTTATCAAGAATCTTCACAGGAGCTCTCTCTCTAACAGTTTATTGTTAGACCTTCTTCAGCTGGCAACGACAAACATCGATATGGGCATTCTTGCCCTTGTAAAGAAGGGAGATCGGCCTCAGTTTTCACATTAAAATGTAAGCAAATTGTTTTATAATCCTTCTGTTCCATTGTTTTACAATTAATAATTCAACTATTAATTGTTATTGTATAAGAGGTAAGGGTTATTGTTGAACTTTTTCAAACTGCGGCCCGGCAGGTGATCAGAGACCTTAATTCTGGCCGGTGGACTCTTTACAGTAGGACAGCCCTGGCATATATAATAGTATTTGCTCCAGAAAGAATAAAAGTAATTTCCAATTTAATCGTGACTGTGATCCTTCTTCACTCTACCTCTTCCCTCTAGAACCTTGAAGTTGTCACAGAGGCTTTCAAATAAAAAATGCCTCAGTAGTGCTCCAAACCAAAATAAATTAGCAGCAATTAACTGAAAAAATTATTAAAAAAAATGATTTTTTTTATATCCACCAGTTTTAATTAAATTGCATATTTCTCCTAAAAATTCCTAGAAACATCCAGACGCATTTATATATGAATAACTAAAGAAAATACACTTACTAAATTAAGCAAAATGCATGAATTTAATATGATGTGTCTGGTACCATAGTTACTGTAACCTATTTTCTGAGCCTGTTTGAAATGAAACTAGGATAATAAAAGACAGCTTAAAAAAGCTGATTCTTCAAAACAAACCTTTATTTACATGAATATACAAAGTTTATATTCTCCCTGTGGGAAGAATTTCTCTTACACAAATAAATTATTTTAAAATCATTTAAATATTTTTCATTTAAAAATCCATAGTACTGAATTATATCAATTCTTACTCAAAGATCCTTTTATCATTCAAATACTTTCTTCAGTTTATTCTTTTAGACTTTATATTCTTTTAGAATTCAATTTTTAAAACCTTTGGATAGGTTTTTAGGACTGAATTTGTTTTATGACTTTTTGGAGAAATTACTTTGTTCACACTGAAAATTTAAAAAAGCTTTTTTTTTTCAAATTCAAACAAAAGTGCGTCTTTAAGTACCTAGAAAGATTTTTTCTAAACTTTCAAATACAATTCTTAAGTAAACTCTTGATCTATTATTTTTTTTTTCATTTCAGGGAATTAATAAGTCTAGGCAATATTTTCATCAAATTCTAGGAAAAATCTTAAAGGTTAACTCAAATAGGAATTACAGAGGATGTTCACATATTTTTGTAACGATTTGACTTTCTTCAAGAATTTAAATTTAAATATTAATTAAAACTTGGCTGGCATCAAATTTGAATAGAGTTTAAATATCGCCTACAACATAGAAACATCCTGTGCATTAAAATGTCTTTGGAAAATAAACAATCGATCAAAGGCTATATTTTGAGGCTTTCCAAAAAATTAAGTTTAATAATTAAAAATTATTTCAAAAGCATGGTTTTAATATTTTTACATTAAAGGGAAACAATAAAAAAAGGAAAAAATGTTTACATTTTGTTGGAAAAAATGCAAAAAATACATAACCAACAAAGATAAGTACACCAGCTATTAAAACGAAAGTCCCATTTCATGTTTTTTAAAAAATCCAACCCTCCCACCTAAAAGCTATTGCAAAATATTAAAATATTTCTGTAGGAACTATTAACAGAATTATAAAATCTGATTTTAAGTTAATGAAAACAGAAAATAATACTTTGATCTCCACCTAAATGACGAAACATGTTTCTTTGCGCAAGATTGTGTAGATTGTTAGATGAAAATTCTTTGTCAGTAAAACTTGAAAATATATATTTACAGTCAATCCGGCTTGAGTTTACTTATTTGAATCCAATAAAAAATGATTCTCGATTTACTACCGAAAAAGAGGGAAATGAGGACTTAAAATATTGGTTCAGACAAAACAAAGAAAGTGTTTATGGTTTTATAGTTATTACCCGAAACTTAAAATAAGGAAAATAAAAAAAAATGTCAAAATTAACTCGGATTACAATAAAAATTTTTTTTATCTCCTATTTTGAAAGAATTTCTACTTCTTTACCCTAACAATCTATACTGCGTTAACTTCCATCAATATGAGGCTACACGCCAAACCTATAAATTTACTGCTCTATGTTTTGAAAAAAAAAATGAGAAATGAAAACGAATTTGAACCTATTCTCTTCAAATACATTTCAGTCAAACTCTCTGAAGTGTCTCCTATGTATTACTGTGCATTTAGACTTTTATAAAACAAGATCTGTATAATCAGCATACCAAACATCGGATAGCGTATGGGTGAATGGGAAGGAGCAGTGGAACAAAATCAATTTTGAGGTTTTAAGAAATGCTCTGTATTTTGATAGTTTAACAAAAAGCTATTAGATTGACCACATTAAAAGATAAAATACTATATTTGTTTACACCCCCCCATATATATATATATATATATATATATATATATATATATATATATATATAGAGAGAGAGAGAGAGAGAGAGAGAGAGAGCTTTAATCCTCTAAGCGGTTCGCACGTACAATTCCGCCAAACCGATGATGTTTTCAAAGCGGTTGTCACGTACAATTTCCGACCTCCAAAAAACGTTCCGAAAATGGATGTAATGTACATTTCTGCCAGTGTTTGAGGTAAGAGGGTCAGGACGATTGTTTAGAGACTGCATCCCTCTTTGACTGACATTTATTGAGGGATGCACCCCTACTCCCTGAAGCTCAAGGATGCTGATAGCTTTTCAAGGCTTTGTAAATCTCTATTTCGAAGTTTTTCGTTTGCGGTAACAGATGTATCTTTAATTGTACCACTTAAATATCTTGGATAACTTTCGTAAAAAAATATAGATAATTTTCTTAAAGAATATTTTTATTTGTACTTTTAGAATCCATTATTTCTTAAGGGGTGATCTTGGAGACTTAACGAGCTTTATGTGTATTAAAAATTAACAGTCTATAATGTCTATTTATATATCTATTTATAACCGGAAGTAAAGGGACAGTAACAAGGGTGGATTTCCCGTATTCCATTCTAGTCGACAAAGGGTGAATCATAAAACGCTTTGGATATTGACACAATAAACTTTTAGCGTATTTTTTGAGACTTTTTTTTTAATCGATGTGTTCCACTCGGAGGGTTAAAAAACCGTTACAAAAATGTGTGAACATCCTCTGTAGAAGTTTTATTCACAATAAAAGCTATAAACTACGAGGGTGTATCAATAAGTAGCGCACATATAAACTTTCTTTGAAGTACGGATCTATTTAGAGAAAATGGGAATGGTCAACAAAGAAAGTACAAATATATTAGCACAGCATTATTATTATTTTTAAGGAATGTTGTTGTAGTTTATTCTTTCTACAACTACATTCCTTAAAAAACAAAGTTCCTTAAAAGACAAGTTAAATTAGCCTAGTTAAATAGGCATTATTATTACGTAACTGATCATGTTTATGCTAATGGATTTCGGAATAATAATAGAACAACTAATTATTAAAATTTGATTTTAGATGCTCCTAACATTTAATTATTTTTTTATGAATTTGATTTATATCAAACGAAAGAAGATTTAAATGTTATATCTATGATGGATATTAAGAAATTCATGTTTAATCAATAACCGTTGTAACTAATTTTAATATACATTCTTTTCTACCTTACAGGCAGTTTAAAAATTTGAAGTAACAGTTTACTAAATAATCTTTTCTTTGGCTATTTTCTAAAGTAAGATAATCTTCTCATTTTTAACTATTTTCATTAGTCCAGTGAAAGATGTATTATTACAGAAAAGCACTTTACTCTTTTGTTCTTTTTTGATCTTCACTTTGGTCAAAACATCCAAACAATGTCTAGACTTCTAAATGTATAGATTAAAATCCTTTAATGATTGTGAAAGATTTATATTAATATAGATTAATATTTTTTATTTCAATTCTTGCACATATGAGTCTTGAACGATTGCAAAATGGTTTTGCTTTATTAAATTCTCTCTTTAAAAACAATTCTTTTATAATTAGTGCTCTTGAAAGAAGTATTTAATGCTTTGATATTTAAAATTTTAAACAATTTTAAAATTGTAACCGTAATGGTAAGAGGTAACACAGAAATAGACTTAATCTTTAAAATAAGATCATGTTGTAAGAGTCAGAATTGATGTCTTTTCTAAACGAGTCTATTAGCTATGCATGTGTATGGTAGAAAACGATTGCTAGTATACTGATCAAAATACTTGATTAATGATTCGACGCACATTTACACCAAGAGAACAATGAATATTTTTGAAAGAAGCAAATACAAGTAAAGTTAGTAGAAACAATTAGTGTATTTAGCCTTATATAAACTTACAGGATTTACTCAGTTTGAGTTTCTTGAGAATGATAGTAAATAATGGCCAAAGGTTATGCCAACAAGATTTTAATAACTTTTATATTTGAATTGAGATGAATCATAGACACAATGTAGATAGTTTCCTGTCAGTTGAATCAACATTTCATGGTTTTTCGGGTTTCTCACATAAACTTGCTTTTTCGGCAAGTACATACATCGAAATCTTAACGAATGTCTATATCTACTATAAAACTTCACTTTTTGTACTGTGCTTTTATAGATTTTTCTCTTTTAATAAATGACACACTATCATGTTTAAATTACAGCTTATCAAAAACTAAGAGAGGCTGTAATATTCAAGTCTTTAAATTTAATTTTTTCAAAAACTCCCAGTAATCTATATTAAATTAAATTTAATATATTTATAAATATTTAACATAAATTAACAGGAAAGATCCCGACGTTAATATGTTAACCCGAAGAATAGTTCAAAATAAGTAAACACTCAACTAATTTCGTTCCAGATTTTCGGCTTTCTGTTCCCGCCTTTCATTCGAATATACACATTTCCAATCTCACTGCCATCTATCAGCAAATGTCAGAATCAGCGATATTTTTTCAGAGCGACCCCATTGATACTGTGTTTTTTTAAATGGGGTATACTGGGTGTAAGGGCTTTTTGAAATCTAAGAAGTTAATAAGGGTTTTTCTTCTACTTCTTATAATAATAATAATAAGGCGAAACACTCACCTTTCTAGGGTGCCTTCGGATAGTTGAATCTTTTCTGCTGTTGAATCGAATCAAATAATAAGTAATCTGGTCTTTGCTGTGATCACTAGTTTTATTTTTTCAATTAGCACATTGGACTACACTAAGTTAAATGAGAAAGAAATTAAAGATAATGTACAATATTTACAAAAATGGCCAAAAAAAGCATAAAAGAGAACTCCATCACATGAGGTTACGAAGAGCACGGGTGTGCTTCTAACGGTGTTCAAAAGAGTTCTGACCCTAAAGTCCCGTGATGTGAGGACGCTGAAGGCCCCGGCGCTGTTCATTCGCTCTCGTAGGTAAGCGGGTATTGCGCAGTTAGTCCAACGTTACGCAACAAAGGGTTTTCTATTAAATACATTTTTACTAATTATTTTTAAATAAAAATTAGAAATTTAGCTTGCCGACTGAGTGAGTATTTCTATTAAAATCCAAATGTTTGTAACTTTTATGCTGTTTTTTTTTTGCATAAAATCTCCAAACAGCCCTTCGAAATGTACCCTTAACACTAAACATACCAACACTTAATACATACCTATTTCTACCATAGCGGGTCAAATGACCGGACTTTATTTTTTCTGATTATAAATGTATGAAATATGAAAATTGGAAGGAAATAAACAAATACACTTTATTATGATTAAACAAAATTGTATATTGTCAATTTTTATGTATTGCAAACACAAAGAAGAAGAATTTTAAATTCATTTCCCATCGCATTTTTTACATAAATCTTATGGGTCATTTGACCCGTTATATGGTATGTTTAGTGTTAATATAATAATTAATACCATAAAAATGAATAGAAGTAAAACGAGAGCAGATAGAAGGTTTCATCATCCCCTGTAAAATAATGGCCAAAGGTATTTGTCCGTCTGTCCTCGAATTTATGAAGCGGTTGGACCTGGAATGGATAGAACATTCATATTGGATTCTTGATGAGTTAGAGAATTAACAAGTACTCGCGGAAGATAATTACTGAGCATTGTAGGGCAGAATACTTTACTTAATATCTAGAATTTAAATCTTGACTAAAATTGAAGAAAACCAACAAAAAATAAATTAAATAAAAGCGACACAAATACGTAGACAAGAAATCTTTACAAATTAAAAGTCTGGAATACTAAGCACAGCCTGTTAATGAATTGAAGCCCAAAGCGTCTTTTCCCAGTCATCCCCTATAGAATAATAGCCTAAATTATCTGCCCGTCTGTCCTCGAATTTATGAAGCAGTTGGATCTGTAATGGATATGAGCATCTATATTGGGTTCATGATGAGTTAGGGTTAGCAAAATTCAAAGCAAGTCTTTAAAATGTTCGAAATCCACCCCTTACCCCGTTTTCAATCATTTAATGCCGTTTCATCAAACCCTATTTCCCCCAGTTAAGAGCAGGTGCTTAAGTTTATCACATAATAAATAGGTAAAAATAACATTTTTTTTCTAGCATTATGACGTCATTCCTTTAACAATCTCATTTAATCATTTCTTATTTTAAATTATTTAAATATCGTCTGCATTATTTTCATTTTTTTATCACTGAACTTAGATATTACGTAAATAATTTTCTTTTATATTTGGCTTAAATAATAGATTAGGTACATATGAGATAATTTTAAATTTAATCATCTATTATATTTTGTTGCAATGAAAATTTTATTACCGGTATTAACAACAAATTCTTTTTGTAAAAGTCTAGGAGTCTATTTCATGGACTAATAAATATCTAGCGTTTAAGTTATATATCTTTGAAAACTAAGAAGTTTGTTCTTTTGTGTGTTTGTTTTTTACATATAACCCATAGGTTTGACTAAATGAATTCAATTTGATTCTAAACTGCATTCACAATATTGGGAGACTTTAGAGGAGTATGAAAATATATGAAGATATATGAAGATATAGTATGAGGAGTAGCATGGAGTATCAAATTATTGAGCGTGTGCCAGATAATTCTCAGCCAAAAGACAAACTATTTTTTTTACCTGCCTCATAGGGTACTTTACAATTCTGAAAAATGAAAAGTTTTACTGATACCGTCATATGACGGGCTATATACTAGTCTTTTAAGAAGGGGAAATTAGGTTAAAATAAACTTTTCGCTTTCCAACTACTTCTTTACAAGGCTTACCTTTAATAAACTAGGTGGCTCCTGTAATACTAGTTTGTGAGTAAAATTTCCGAGAAAAATCAAATTCTGTAATAACATAAAGTAATTACTTATTTATCATGCAGTGTTTCAGTTAAAAATATTCTCAGTCTGAGAACTCTGGTGTTCTTTTTTAAAGCTACTACTTTCTTTTCTGAAATAAATATTTAACAGAATACTCACTTTTCCCAACTGAAAAAGAGAAGAAATAGAAGTGATCATAAAAAATACAATTTGATGAAATTCTGCGTTATTATATTTTAAAGAATTTTGAAAATGATGGCAAAAAGTATTTTCTTTTCTTCCAGTTTTGTATTATAAATAAATATTTTAATTTGTTACCTTTATTGGGACTTCGTTGAGTTCAATAAATATTTTGCTTATAAAAAATCCCCATAAAATTCTTTAAACCAAGAAAAGGTTTCCGCTAAGTTAACCTTTCGGAATTTTATGATTCATGTTTATTTTTTGTTATTGGGTTTTTTATTCATGTAATTGCTCATCTAAAAAATGACGAATGGGGTTAATTAAAGAAAAATCTTATAAATTTTGTAGGAAAGCGTTCTTACACTTTAAGTATGAATATAAATAAAAGTATTTGCTCAAAATAAATTCATAAATGGTGAAGTATTTTTATAGCAATCCCAAATTTAATTAAAATTTAGTTATATACGTATTATAAAATGTTGTGTAATTGCATGGAAAGAGCGAGGCTTTTTGTACATTGCGTTGTGTAAATTAAGGTACTTGACTATGTTCAGATGGAAGTTAATTATTTATCCAGAATTAATGATTATTAAGAAACTAAATAGATAACCTACGAAAAACAGTCAGAGATTAATGTTATTTTCTGTTAACAATATTTATTATCCGTTATCTTTATAATTTTTAACATTACCATCAATTCCCATCAATAATTACTAAATAATATTAAAACATGTAGATTATACACATTATGCTAAAAATGGAAAGGAGCTATATTGTTTTATGATAACTAATTTAATATTTAGCAGTGTTTTACGAGGGGACACGACACACTGTAAGGATATAGATGAAGGGCGATATGTACTTGGGAATTTCGTATCCGGGAAATCTAATGATCACAGAAATATCAGCGATCACTATACTGAAGAGTCGAGGCTCCATGTAGAGGAAGGGAGCTAGCTGTATGTAGGTTGATATAGATTATGAAGAGTCGGAAGCTTTATTTTGAGAGTCACCTCAGGTAGATAAAAATCAGACGCTGACTTGATTGATGGAGAGACATATTTTTATTTAGTATTCGATCAAATAATTTTCTTCACTTTATAATCTACCAATAACATAGTCCACTTCTGCCTTGATCTAATAGTGGGTAACTGAGATTCATTCAATTGCGTTGTTTAAAGGTATTATGGAGATTAAATTTTTGCTTTATATAAAAATATGATGGAGACTAATTTGTTGCGTTGAAGAAGATTAATTTGTTGCTTTATATAAAAATAACGCCAGGAAAGTCACAGTAAAACAGAACAAGGATAGAGTGTTTAGGCTAGCCAAAAATCGAGGTGGCTCCAACAAAAATATTTTTCTGACAAGAAAAAAAAAAAAAAAAAAAAAAAAAACGCGTCGGCAAGGGTGTTTAAACTTTATCTCATTGTCTCTCCGTCTCTCAAAATTTTCAAGCACTTCTAGGCTGCGCTCACGCCAAAAGTGCCGAAACACAGCCAGTAAGAGGGTTGCCAAGCTCCAAGATAACCCCGAGCTCTCAATGAGACGTAGGGTTCTCGAGGCTCTGACCAATGAAACGCCGAGACAAGGAGCGTGGAGAAAAAAGAAAAAAAAATCGTAGTGAGGCGCAACTCCGGTGGTGAAAACTCGCCAAAAATGATGCGGAGCGGAGTTTGGCATCACCTCGCAACGTGGCACTTTGCAAAAGAGCGGCTATCATCTCAAAGCGAAACTTATGACTTCAGAAACTGTCAGAATATGAGCCGATGTGCGCAAATTATGGTTGAAAGGTTTAAGGGCTGCGGATGCAGGTGGCCAGAATTGGACGCTCGGTCCGAAACTTAATCCCAGATCGAGGGCGGCTATGTTTGAAAAGATAGCCTGCTATCGTGAGAAAACAGCTTGAGCTGCACCTGCAAGGGGCAATATGCAAAAAAAAGGCTCAAAATGTAGGTTAAAATATATATCCCACAAGGGAAATATGTAATGAAGGGACATGAAAAAAATCTTCATTACAATCACTGCTGGTCGTAGGTCATCTCAATGTAGATTATGTCAGTCTCTCATCATCATCTCAGCTCTACTTCTTCGTATTGGTTTCTGTATCTTTCACTCTTTAGGGCACTCATTGTTTTTGAGCCTCCCCGTGACTGTATTTCGTAGCCATAAATTCAAGGGCTTCCATGAATTGGTGGTGGTGATGGGTTGTCCAAGAAATTTCAGCCTCAGCCAATTTATTGGCTCAATTCCCGAGCTGCCTTTCAGCATTTTAAGTTGAACTTTGACTCTGTCACCAAGGATTTATTACCTTTGACACTTTCTCTGCTGTAAATATTTTTTTGACAATTTGCCTTTTATTACTCCTTTGTAATTAAGCATTGCAATTCTCGTCTTTTTTTAGCTTACGCTTGTGTTGTCTTCAAAGATCTGCAACAGTTGGCCTTTAAAGAAGGATTGAATAAAAGCAGAAATATTTTTATAATTAATGTAATCAGTGTCATTTATCTCAATAAATAACATGTATACGTTTGTAGATTAAAATCAATGAATGAAAACAGAAATATTTTCTTTATTTAAATAGGTATTATTCAGTTTTGTCAATTACCTCAATATGGTATTCATGTTTATAAATGAACAGTAAAATTAATTAAAAATTTTCAGAATCTTATATTAAGAAAAATTATATATCAGAAGAATTAAACTTTTATTTATAATTGTTTACTTAAGAAAGTATTTAATTGAGTTTATAATTATGAATCCTGATATACACATGAAACACTTATTATAAGATAGCTGTTATTATAACGTAATTTAAAAATTAGAAAGATAATTTAACACATTTTGTCATTTGAAAAGGAATATATATCACATACTATCAGATAAAAGTAATTGGATTATTATTACAAAGAGACCAAAGTATCGAAAACAGATTTAAATTAAAATTCCCTTCTTGGAAGTTATTTATCAAAGAAAGTTGTAATTTTTTACTGTCATGTTTCATTTACAATTTACTGTAGTAAATTGTTTCATGTACTGAAAAAGAAAGGCTACTTATGGGACCTAAAAAATTAATTTAGTAGCGATTACAACTAGTTCATCCTACTCCTTATTAAACACCAAATTTAGGCGCTGTTTCAAATATTTTCATTAGAATAATTGATGAAGTTTAAACGAGGAAAAGAATTAAGTTCGTTTGAAGAAAAATCTGGCTTCCCGCTGAAATTAAATTATTATTGTAAGTAAATTAACTAAGCTAAAAAAGGAACTAAAATGTTATTCTTTATTCCGTTAAAATTTTACTGTTTATACTTTGCCTAAAAGTTATGATTAAAGCATTTTATCCCATGTTGTTAAAACGGGGAAACCGAGAATAAATTTTATGACAGCTGGGAAAGTGTTCGGAAGAGATTATCTTTAATGTAAATTTACGAAACAATGCTTACGGTTTTCTGATTTTTCTTAGTTGTATATTTATTCATTATAAATAATGTAGGTTTCTTTTACCTTTGAAAAATTTTCTTATGTTTTTTAGTTACGTGTCATGTCATGTAAGATTTCAATGCACTAAAATAGCATTTAAAAATTAATTTCATAGTTAATGCTTTCTTCTTTGTTATATTTTATCATATATATTTTTTTTTATTTAATTTTAGATATTTTGGAATGGAATAATTTAAATACTAAGCAGAACGTCAAATATTTCGATGTTTCAGAAAATTCCGAAATGATTATGTTAATTTAAAGAAAGGAATATCAATATTTAAAATAGTCTAGTATCTAAAAAACTATGAGCAATTATAAAGTAAATAGAAAACTATAAAAATGAGAAAAAGATTCCATGGTTTTTCAGAGACGAGTAGGGGTATTAATAAATAACACTTTAAACCATTGCAAGTTTAATTATCTTTGTTTACTATCACACTCTTTTGTCAAAAGTTTAATTTTCTTCTTAGAAATATTTTTCCAAAGTAATTTTGTTTCCGACTGCTACGTGTGAAAATTGGCTGAGGCCTGATCCGAATTTGCCATTCACAAATTCTGTTTGTTGTTCAGACGTGTTTCTTCATACTCCCACGTCCACCCACACCTCAAATTCAATTCTATATTTAAACAATTTAATGCGCTACATTTCCTTAATAAACACAAGCTCAAAAATTTTATTTTAGAAGCTTTAAATAATTTAAAGAGAATTATTGCAAGGTATCACGTTATACAAAACGTGACGAGAAATTAACTGTATAATCTATATCTATATATTTATTTATATATCTGTCTATCAATCTATCTGTCTATCTATTTATCTCTCTCTCTCTCTCTCTCTCTCTCTCTATATATATATATATATATATATATATATATATATATATATATATGTATATATATAGAGTCTCGATTAACCGAAACTCTCCATTGACCTAAGTCGGTTTCTTTATCACTTTCTTTCACTTTCTACTATCATTCAAAATTTTCGCTTTACAAACATGCATTTTTAAAGTCTTCTTTTGTCCACATTCCTTTTACAGTATGTTTCAAAAATGACCGGTATATTTGAAAAATCAATAAAAACTAAACCGGCAATGATAGAAATTCACAGTCTATTGCAATATGCTTGGGACAACAGTAAATTTTCAGGAAAACTTTAAAATTAGTTACAATATTCCACAACAGAGGGCGTTGCAGTCCAGAAAAATTTAAACTACGGTATTTGTCTGTGGGGACTCTTAAAAGACCAGGTGTAGCGCCACTATCCAGAAACAATTGAATAAGTGGAACAGTACATCTGTTCTACATGTGAAGCCATTCCGCCTGAGACGTTTACACGGGTTTCTGATAATTTCGTTCTGAGAATACGCCATATTATTGATACGCATGGTGGATATCTGGGAAATATCGTAGTTTAGATTTTTTTCAGACTGCAGCGTCATCTGTTGCGGAACATTGTAACTAATTTTGAAAGTTTGTCTGCCTAAAAATTTAATATTGTCCCAAGCATATTTCAATAAACTGTGTATTTCTATCTCTGTCCGTTTAGTTTTTATTGATTTTTCAAATATACTGGTCATTTTTGAAACACCCTGCATTTGCAAGCCGTCCTTTAAAAACTATGAATGCAAATAAATATTTTGGATTTCCCTTTTTTCGATTACTTCTTCGCAAGCACAATTCTCGGTATGAGTGTACTCTTCCCCACTTTCAAACATCCTTGTCTAAATAAAAAACCCCATTTCGAAATTTGGAAGATCATACTGCCGAGTCCCAGAACAATCGAATGCTATTGCTCCGATGACGATACTACATATTAAACTAAATGATTATTGATGAATTTTCGATTATCCGAAGTAGGTTCGCTTCCAATTACTTCGGATAATCGATATTCTACTGTATATATATATATATATATATATATATAATATATATATATATATATATATATATATATATATATATATGTGTGTGTGTGTGTGTGTGTGTGTGTGTGCTTGTCTCTTGTCGCTTGGATAGCCAGCTACTTTTTTGTCAATCATCTTTTAAGTTCATAGAGAATTATAATAAACTAGCATAACTTTTTTCCACAAGACATCACTTGTATTTTTTTAACGGTAACTTATGTTATAATAAATTAGAACGAACTGTAATAAGTAATTAAAACTATTTCTTTGATAGTCACTTCTTGGCAATCTCGAAATAATGATATGTTGAGAAATTTTCTTCTGTAAGGAGTTCACAACTCCATATAGGGTCATTGTTATGAGGTTTTATGTAAAGGGAATAAATAAATTAAAAAGGATAAGGCATCTTACTGAATGAAAAGAAAAATTTACTGTAATACATATATAATTCCTGGTTACCAACAATGACCATCTAATACATACCACCAGCAAAATTTCATAGTTTTTTCTTTTACGATATTTTTAAAGTAAAACTTTTAAGCACTTAATTAAATTGAATATTTTCGTTAGTAGCAACTCTTTCGTGAATATGTGACAAAATATCTTTTATTTCTATGAAAATAGTGGTCCTGTGGATAGTTATACTGTTTTAATAACATGAGTAAAAGTGTTCATACTTTTATTAATTTATTTATACTCTTGCAAAATACAGGAAATATTTCTGTAAGTTACAAATAAGTTATTGTTTTTATCTATTATTTTAGTAAGTTGCATGTTTTGTTTTATAGTTTGTATTTTTAAACTTTTGGTGTACTGGAAGCATAATCTTTTTGGTTTATGTTTTCATAATTAGAAGATCAAATGACTTGTTTTTAAAACAAAAAGGAGACATTAAGGAATTAATGGAACGTAAAACCCTTTCGCACCATCGTATCGCTGAAAATAATCAGGTTAAAAATTGTTTCATGTACTGAAAAAGAAAGGCTACGTATGTGACCTAAAAAAATAACTTAGTAGTGATTACCTCTAGCTCATCCTACTTCTTATTAAATACCAAAGTTAGGCTTTGTTTCAAATATTTTCATTATTAAAATTGATGAAGTTTAAACGGTAAACTTCTCTGGTAAAATTGGTAAATATTACCAGAAAGTTACAGACTGACAAATGTTGAACAATAAATGTTCAGGCAACTGTGGTCGAAAGCTTATTATTACTCCATGTGGTATGCTGAAATTGGCCCAAAACGTAAAATATAACAGAACAACAACTAATTAAACAAAACAAATGACGTTGTGCGAAGCTGGAGTTTGCATATCTTATCGAATACTACATTAGCTCATAAAATAGCTAAATTTTAACAGCCATAAACTCACTAAAAAGCTCATAGTTGACAGAAATTATGAAAAATAGAGGCTAGCATGGGTAGATAAATACAAAAACTTTGCTATGGATAGCTGGAAAATTATTTACTTTATTACGTAATAAATGTTTAGTACTATTGTTGAAATTTTAATATTTTTTTTATTGGTCAATTTTGCTTCAGTGAGGACAGTTCGATTGAGATTCTGTCCCACAAAACTAAGTATGTAAAATGAAATACCAAATTCAAAATTCTTGTTAGAGTGTGTAGTTGAAACAGTTAAACATCCTGAAAAAGTTATGATCTGATCGGTTATCAGTGAAAGATGTCTGGGAAGGCTCCAAAGCTATGATGCATTAAGAGCAATAAAGGATGCTTTTGAGAGAGAGGAAATATGTATTTCAATAATCAGAATGGTTTCTCAATGACAATTGAATCTTTAAGCAAGATGAGACACCATATCACACCACTGAACATTTCGAGGAATTTCTATCAAAACAATGGAATAGCCCTTCTAGATTAACTGGGTAACCCCAGATTTTAGTGCAATTGAGATTACTTGAGATTTACTGAAAAGATAAAGGTTAACAACTAAGGCAAGTGTTACCAACAAAGACTACTTTATTGACAAATAAATTTTTAAATATAGGATAAACTTAATAGGATAAACATAAGGATAAACTTAAGAAAAATGCTTTAAATTACTTCTATAACAAACCATTTATTAGTGAGAATGAGTATAATTGAAATATTGAAGATTCGAACCACTTACATATTGATTTTCTTATTGACTTATTGTAAGATAACTAATTAATAAATAAAATAAGGATTCAAACTCATGTCTAACTATTAATTACTCGAAAATATTCTAAAAATATAAAAAATGCAGAAAATATTGAAGGATTATATTAGTTGGGCTAGAGACAGTATATATTCTAGGAAGTAAAACTTAACTTACATAACTTAAATAACTTTTCTGATTTTGCAATAAACCCATAAAAATAAACCAGGAGACATGAAATTGTAAAGATCATGTTTAGATGCCATATATTTCAGCGATGATTTTGTACCGAAGGCAAGCAGGAGACCATAAACAAATTTTAGAAAAGAAGCAACAATTGGGATAATCCTCTAAAAAATACTTGAAATACGTTATAGCTCTAGCATAGGATTATTTAGCTACTTTTAGTTACTTTTGTCATAAACGAATATTTATAATCATTACTAGTCTCTATATATAATCAAGCAAAATTTAGCTGTCTTTCTGTTTTAAACAAGGAAAACGATTTGTTTGCATTTTCTTTACTGGTATAACATTATGTAAACACAAATTTGAAAATTTTGTGGATTCAAGAAAAATAATTTCGTTAATTTTGTTTGTACTTGAAATTTATTTAGACAGGGATTTACTGCTTGAAGCCTGAGTTTGGGAAAAAAAAAAGCAGCTTTATTTTAATTCGACAATCAGTAAGAATATTTTTAAAAATTACTCAACTCTTGGTTGTGATTTTTTTAAAATTTTAAAAATGTTGTTCCGAGATTCTCAGGAAATATATTACCACAAAATGTTTACAGTTGAAAGTGTACTTGGCAGGTCAGGAAGGAATACTTAACACCATCATTCCACATTCAACCCCCCCCTTAGGAATTGTAAAGTCTTTGACAAGTGTAGAGACCCTCAAAATTTTTATGAATTTTTACTTCTACTCAAGAAATTTAAGAGTATCTGCCCCCCCAAAAAAGAACAATTCGTAAGTGAAAACCATTTAATCCGTTTATTGTTGTTTTCTCAAGAGAAAGATATGAAGAACAATCTAGATAGATTGGTACTCTAGATAGCTCTTGAAGCAATGTCTGAAAGATTATTCTCTAATATTTTCAGTGTTATAAGTGACGAGACAAATCTCAGTCTGACAAACTTAGAACTGCTGCACTCACAATAAACAGTTGTGAGAGTCAAAAGGGAAAGATTTTATGACTTAGTTAAATTGAATTACATTTGACTAATAATTATAATTGTTAAACAATTAGTATTGTAGATACATAAATTATATGATTTTTTGTGCATTGTTTCATGTTTTAAACGTCATTATGTAAATATGTGCTTGAGTTTTAACCGGCTTTAGAACCTAAGAGTATATCATATTCATTCAGGAATGCCTATTCATTCAGGAATGCCTATTTATGCAACTTTTACTTTTTCTACCCATAAAATTAAAGGTGTTTTATTCAAGAATTTTGAAGAGCTCTATACATAAAGTGTAATTTTGATTCCCCTTCCTGATGTTCTTGCACTAGCCTCGGAAACCTGCTGTTAGCAGGTCTTCTGCATTGAACATTAAGCTTCAATGGAAACAAATTCATCCAAATGATTTTAAAAATTCAACTTCTTTTAACCTATCAATACCTGAGTCTTTTCTGCATAATATATATTGATAAATATCTTAAATCTTAGTTAATATGTAAGTAGACAGCACAGAAAAAAAATTAAGCAACTTTGAATATTACAGCATGTCTCTTAAAGTAATTAGATGTCATTTCAAACATCATAGGATGTCATCTTTTTGAAAAAAGTAAAGTTTAGTGATAACAAATTTATTTTGGTGTCACATGTAAACATATTTCTGAAATACGAATAATTATAATCGATAAAGCTATTTACCATGATTTCATTCGATGACCTATCATGTACCCGTCGAATAAGCAAAATTATAGGAAAGTTTCCGATTATTATAAAATGTCGATCCAGAAAACGGAAAATATAAATAGTATCATATAATTCAGGATTGGCATCTACCTTCAGTATGAAGGAAAAATAGTTCGGAGAAAAGATAAAAATTCAACAAACTATTTTTTATCTGTCTCTAAACAAAGACGCTAGGGATTTATTTCTAGATATTACTCTATTTTCATGTTTAGCTATAATTACATTATGCCTTCCATTTCCTTCCAGATTTTTTTCTTTTCCTCCGCTGTGAAGGAAAAAATCGTTTCGAGAAAAGATAAAAATTCAAAAAACCATTTTTTAGCTGTCTCTAAAAAGAGACGCTAGGGATTTATGGATGAAAATAGGGGAAAATGAGACATTTACTTCTAGTTATCACCCTTTGTTTCATGTTATAATTATTACATCACGCTTTTAATTTTTAAGCAGATTTTTCTCTTTTTTTTTGTTACTCTTTTTTTCATTGAAAGCTGTAATTACAATCATACTTTCCATTTTTATCCACATTTTTTCTTTTCCCTAAAACTACAAGAATAATTGAACTACTAAACTTTTCATCTAAGAAAATGTGTATACAGTGTTTCATGTACATATCGGTTAAGTAAAACCATGTGCAAGTCTCCAAAAATCATAAAATGTCAATTCTAAAAACGTAAATTATAAATAGTGTCAGATGATGGAAAATTAAGGATCACCATCTACTTACGATGGGGAGATTAATGATTAAAATACGGGAAATAAATAGAGATTTATTTCTTGTTATACTCTTGTTTTTCATGTTAAGCAAAATACAATCATGCTTTCCATTTTTATCCAGATTTTTTCTTCTCCCTAAAACTACAAGAATAAAGTGAGCTACTAAACTTTTCATGTTAGAAAATGTGTATACAGCGTTTCATGTACATATCGGTTAAGTAAAACCATGTGCGAGTCTCCAAAAATCATAAAATGTCAATTCTGAAAACGTAAATTATAAATAGTGTCAGTTGATGGAAAATTAAGGATCACCATCTACTTACGATGGGGAGATTAATGATTAAAACACGGGAAAAGACGGGAGATTTATTTCCTGTTACTATTCTTCTTTTTCATGTTAAGCAAAATACAATCATGCTTTCCATTTTTATCTAGATTTTTCCTTCTCCCTAAAACTACAAGAATAAAGTGAACTAGTAAACTTTTCATCTTAGAAAATGTGTATACAGCGTTTCGTGTACATATCGGTTAAGTAAAACCATGTGCGAGTCTCTAAAAACCATAAAATGTCAATTCTGAAAACGTAAATTATAAATAGTGTCAGATGCTGGAAAATTAAGGATTACCATCTACTTACGATGGAGAGATTAATGATTAAAACACGGGAAAAGACGGGAGATTTATTTCCTGTTACTATTCTTCTTTTTCATGTTAAGGAAAATGCAATCATGCTTTCCATTTTTATCCAGATTTTTCCTTCTCCCTAAAACTACAAGAATAAAGTGAACTACTAAACTTTTCATCTTAGAAAATGTGTATACAGCATTTCATGTACATATCGGTTAAGTAAAACCATGTGCGAGTCTCCAAAAATCATAAAATGTCAATTCTGAAAACGTAAATTATAAATATTGTCAGATGATGGAAAATTACGGAGTTGCATCTACCTACGATGTGGAGGTTAATGGTTAAAATACTGGAAAAGACGAGAGATTTATTTCCTGTTACTTATCTTGTTTTTCATGTTAAGCTAAATACAATCATACTTTTCATTTTTATCCAGATTTTTTCTTTTCCTTAAAACTACAAGAATAAAGGGAACTACTAAACTTTTCATTTAAGGATGTATGTAGATAATGTTTCATGTACTGCCTAATAAGTAAAATCGTGTGCGAGCCTCCAAAAACATTAATCTATCCAGAAAACTCAAAATTTAAGTAGCATTAGATACTCGAAAGGTATAAAGGAAAAAAATCTTTCCGAAAAGAGATAAAAAATTAACAAACTATTTTTAGCAGTCCCTAAAAAAGGGACGCTATGCAATAAAGGGTTAAAATAGAGAAAAACGAGATATTTATTTCAGTTATTACTTTTTTTCATGTTAAGCTATAATTACAATTATGCTTTCAATTTTTATCCATTTTTTTCTTTTCCTTAAAATTACAAGAATAAAGGGAACTACTAAATTTTTCATTTAAGAAAATGTGTACACAATGTTTAGTTGAAATCAAGCGAAAGATATAAACTGCATTATCTTAAGCATTTTCAGTAACATAATACGATAACTTAAGAAAATAATTAGTTTACAACCAAATAAAAATTGCGGTGAAAAACCCTTTAAATTAGCCTAAAGCCTCGTTTACTCCTTAAAAAGATACAAGCTTCCCTAACAGTGTTATTTTTGAATTAGTTTTTTCCAGAAAAATATGAAAAGTCTGCTTTTTAGATAATTAGTTCAGTATGAGATTTATTATATTAAAAGTATATAGAAAAGAAAACTTAAGTCATTTTAAACTCGTTCTGTTGTGAAAAGCAAGTTTTTACTTTGTTTAATTATTCAACAAAATTAATATATTTCATAAATGTTCTTCTTTAAAAGTAACATGTTTTATTAAAAGAAAGCTAATAATATTCAATAGGGTATGATAGATCCCTTTAATTAGAATACAATAGGTCGTTAACACCTTATAAAAAGCAACTTTGTATTTATATTTTTCTTTAAAATTTTAGGATAAAGAATCAATATTTTCACTATAAATTCCTGTTAGTTATTTTTTTGGTTGATTGCATTATAAAAGATATATTGTGAAAATGGATCTTAAATTAGATAGACGAATCAAAGGTTACTTAAATGCAATTTCAAATTGAAAGCATTTAACAATATATAAATCTGTGTAATAATAGAGATCATCCCATTTTAGGAAAAGGCTTTTAAAATACATAAAATTTGAAAGGAAAAAAGGATTTAGCTGATACCGATAAATGGAAGATAAAAGGAAAACAAAATCTAATGTGGACACCATATGAGTTCCTTCTACACCTATTTAACGTACGAAGAGTGCTTGGCTTTGCTGCTTTTAATGTTCGTTTTGGAAGACTTGAATGCATTCTGGCTGGTCTTGTCTTGGCGGTTGACCACTCTTCTTTTATTATGATTCATGCTCTTGGCGTTATCAATATCAAATTCTTAATTCTTAATTTTCCTCACCTGATCACTTAATTTTCACCCATGTCGCATTTAAAGCAGCTTTCTTTTCTCGTCGGACGGTCCGATACAGAGTAAACTGCCTCGTGGTAAACCCTGATCTTACTAGGAAAGGCTGTTTACCACAAAGGGTACAACAGTCCTAAATACAAAATTTCAACATTCCACATCTAATCGTTTTTGAGTTATGAGAGATACATACATCACGACGATAGTAGTCAAAATGCGTTAATGTATTGCCAAAATGAATATTTAAAGTTTAAGAGTCAATGTTTTATTGTATGTACATACAGACATAACACTGATGATTGTCAATATTGATTCAGTCATTATTAAAGTGGGTATTTCCGGTGAAATCCGAACACTAAAATTTTTCACGATTATAGTACTTCCTTTATTTCCCCTTAGTAAAATACAGAAATAAAATGTAGCCAATTTAAAGAAATACTTTTAAATTGACTTGACGCTTCTTTTAAGGACTATTGAGCTTATTTTTTGTTAAAATGAGCTTAGGAAAATGACTCTTGAGAACATTGAACTAACTCGGAAAACGACCCAAAAAGAGCTTAATAGAACTGACATGACAATAATAAGAAAAAGTTTGGTTTCATAAAAAATACGAGCTATAGATATAGGTAAGAGTCAAGATTATTATTTAGTAGTAAAATTCCACAAGATATAGCTACTTTATGAGTAAAAGTTGATTATCAAAATTGTTTCCTCAAATTACAAATGACCTTCTGTATTTTGGATGTAATGACTGCGGTTTAATTTTCAATATAACATTCGTTGTAATGAAAGTTAAACCACACCGTCCTTTTATTTAACATTTCGTTGTGATGGTTTTTTTTTGGCGGAGAGGGGGGGTTAAAGAAAGAACAAGAAAATTTGAAGAAAGATAAATTTTGCACTAAAAGAGCTGAATCATGTATATAATATCTAAGTTATTAGTATGCTTACAAATAAAATTTCCCAACTTTAGAGCTTTAAACTATATTCGGAAAAATACCTAAAATGAGAGAATAAAACACACGACAACAATAAGAAAAATTTTACTTTCTTGAAAAATCCAGGATATAGATGCAGTTAAGAATCAATGTTTTATGTAGAAGCAAAACGTCAGTAGAAATTTTTCCTTTGTCAATAAAAATTGATTATCAAAATTGATCCCTAAAAGGGAAAATGACCTTTCTATATTTTCGATGAATTGGCTGTGGTTTAACTTTTGATATCACATTCGTTATACTGAAAGTTAAACAGTACCTTTAAATATCATTTGATATATTGAAAGCTAAACTCCAACCATCCCTGTTCATTTGAGGAGACATAGTTTATTTTGAGTTGAAAAATCCACTTTATAATAGCCAATTTTTGATTCATAATAAAATAAAACGTTATGCTCTATTTAGAACAAAACATTGTTTAGATGATTAACAAGAGTCTGACTTTATAAAAAATATTTACGATTATTTTATGAAGTAAAATAATAAAATGAAAAACAAAATTTTGTACACCAAACGAAAGAAGTATAAATATACTTGACCTTCAAATAACTTTTGAAATATGTAAGTTAGAAAATACATATTTACGCCAAATATAAGCTTATTATCCTTTTTATTCTCTGAGCTGAAAGAAGATTAGTGGGAACAATGTATTTCATTTTAAAGCATAATAAATGCTAAGTTTTTAAAATTTTAATATTTTTAAGAAGTTTTAAAAGTTTTTAAATATTAAAACGTATTACAACTTTACAGTTTCAGTTTAATGAATAAAACACATTTTAATTCAATTTAAAATAAAAATTCAACCAGTTTCTAACACATATATTTCAAAATGTATCTTGCGAGGAAGAAAATCTCACTTTTTTCATCTGGTGTATATTTTTATTATTTCTGGTGTATTATTTTCTTATTTCAAAAATATATGTTACCGTGAAAGACCAAAATCTGGAGAATGTCGACTTTCACCGATGAATGTCAACATTCACGTAGTCATTTGGTGTATGTCCGAAATATTTGCTAAATTAACTTATTTCTGACTTACACCTGTAAATGTCGACATTCACCATGAACTAATGGTGAATGTTGAACATGTCAGATATTTATATTTACTTATCCGTAATTCAGTCAAATCTATAGTACTAGCACATGTAGCTGTTGAACTTAAAACAAACCGAACACTCTTAGAACAGAAAACAATACCAATAATTAACTTAATTACGTGATTGGCGTTATACTACCTTATTTGTTGCAACAATTTAAACTGTTATAGAAATTTGAATTGCACAAGAGTCCCGTACATTTCCAATGGAATTTAGTAATGAAACATTTCTTTTTGCAATGACAGCGTTTATAGCCATGTCCTCCACTTCTTGAATTAGCTGTAGCGGCTTCTCTCAGCTACATTTCTTGAGAAGAATTCTCATCTATGGAGAGTAACTTTTCATTACAAAATATAAACTGATTAGGGGTGTAAAGCTGCTTGAGGGTACCATTTTTGTTTACTAATTTCTAAAAGTCAAAGTCTTATACTCCAACAATAACTCCAATACATATTAGGCATCTGTACGACTACGGTCGACATCAGGGACTTGTATTCGCATCGTGTCATCCATTTGATCAATAGAAAAATTTCTGAGTTTTATAACGTTATCGTTGAATGAATTAGAAGATTATCTTTTGTGGCCGTTCTTTTAATAGAAATAAACTTCTGTTTAGTCAGGACTTGATAGAAGGCGTAGTCGGTTGAAGCTCCTTTTCGATATTTTCATTTGGAATGGACGCAGGGACTTTGGAGTATTCATTCATGGCATGTGCTATTTTGACATATATTATTATACACTCAAGAGCTAAAACATTATGACCACCAGTCAATAACTAGTTGGCCCACCTTTGGCGCAACACAGCTTCAACCCGCCTTGGCATGGATACCACAAGCCCTTTGTAGATGGCCGGAGACAGATTGTATCAGACACGTCATCCAGGTGAGTTCTTTGCAAAATGTAGGGGTGGTCATAATGTTTTGGCTCTTGAGTGTATGTTTTTAATAGAAGTATGATTTAAAAATGTAACAAAAAAATTTTTTTAAACATTCACCATCAGTGCATGGGGATTGTCGACATACACCGGTGATAGTCCGAATACATAAGAATATAATCAAATATTCGTCTTTCACTGAGGTATTTGGTGTATGTCAACATTCACCGGTGAATGTCGACATTCTCCAATCACAGTAACATATATAATACTCGAAACGGCAACCGTAAGTAATTAGTAAACAGTTAGGATGTTACTAAATAACTTGTAAAAGACTCATTCTAAAAGGAATAGAGCCTTTCATTTTATGATGAACTGAAAATAGACTGTTATGGTGGACATTTTTACTCTTGAAAAGTACTACGTTCCCTCAATTTTTCTTTATAATTCGTTAAGATAATTATTTTTTGGGGTAAAGCAATAAATAGAAAATTAATATGTAACAGTTTCCCCCCTAAATATCGTTTTAAGTATTTATGAATCATTTAAATGTATTAATATGTTAATAAATTAAATATTTTTTAAATTGAAGCTTCAAATAGTTCTCGAAATTCTCGGTTATTTATAGGTAAGTCACTTTTTTATGTAGTTCTGCGAGACGCAAAAAAATTAGTATTTCATTTTCATTTTTTTATTATGGAATTTTTTTTTATCTTCCTTTAATTTGTCAGTTTATGAAACCGTTGGATCATCACAGACTTAAAAAATTTTTCGGTTAAAAAGTTTTTGCTTCGGTAAACTTCCTGTTTTGGTTCAGACATCAATAAACTGAAAATGTTAAAAAAGCTGTGTTATGTGTCTTTCCACTTGAATGCTGATAATAAAGAGACTTAAATATTGCTTTAGATGGGTTCAGCGCATTTCTTCCCTTGTATATATATTTTTTTATAGTAACCGACAGTTATTTTTACTTTATATAACACATGATTGAGCATCCAAAGGATAGAGTAAACCCTTTAAAATACTAGCATAAATGAATTTTTGGATAATTTCTTTTTCTATACTAGAAAATTTATGTTATATTCATATGTAGATTTATAAATATAGATATTATTTTTATTATTTTAGGAATGATATTTATCGGTCTTCATACTAGCTAGTTATAAAATATCGAATTGAAAAATGTAGGATAAATAGTTGGGAAGAAAATTATGATAAATATCTTAATCTAGTATCTAATATATTTGATTTCTTCAAACTACTAAAGGCAACAAGTGAAAAACTAGAAATATTTATAAACCAAATTACACTTTAACTAATTGACTGCAATTCTAAACTTCTTATCTGGTTTAAAGCAATGAAATATGAATAGAGTTGCAAACGTTTATTAAAAAAATATGAATTCGGACTTCAAATATTCCCTTTTTTTACATTCTTATCGCAACCGAATTTTCCCCAGAGTACTTCTATACCTCTAAATCTACTGTCAACTAAATTAGCTTACGACTATCGAGCTGTTCATTATCGAACAAACATTTGCTCTAAGCTCCAGATCCGATCCCGAGAATAAACAGACTATCACAATTGCATTATTGTTTATCTCTTTTTGCCTACCAGCTGGAATCTGCAATCTTCTATAATCGGCGGGGAAGATATCGATTATTTTAATAAATTATTTTTCGTTAGAATTACAAATCTTTACGGGATACCCAGATTTTGTAAATAAACGTTGCTGCATATGAGAATAATAACTGTGGAATTTAAGAACAACTAACTAGTAAGTGAGTCAGATCTATCCTTGATTACTTTCTACTGTTTGTGAACAAGGGGTGTAAAAACATTTACTTTTCACAGAAACCTTTTATTCATTCTTAAAACATTTGCTCTAATCTCCAGATCTGATCCCGAGAATAAACAGACTATCACAATTGCATTATTGTTTATCTCTTTTTGCCTACCAGCTGGAATCTGCAATCTTCTATAATCGGCGAGGAAGATATCGATTATTTTAATAAATTATTTTTCGTTAGAATTACAAATCTTTACGGAATACCCAGATTTTGTAAATAAACGTTGCTGCATATGAGAATAATAACTGTGGAATTTAAGAACAACTAACTAGTAAGTGTGTCAGTTGTATTCTTGATTACTTTCTACTGTTTGTGAACAAGAGGTGTAAAAAGATTTGCTTTTCATAGAAACCTTTTATTCATTTTTCTTACAAATTTTTCCCATAGTGCTCCAACACCTCAAAATTTAGTGTCAACTAAATTAGCTTACTATCGAGCTCTTTATCACCAAAGAAACATTTGCTGTATGGTTCTAGATCTGATCTCGAGAATAAACAGACAATCACAATTACATTAGTATTTATCTATTTTTACCTACCAGCTGGAAACTGCAACCCTGCACTATCGGTAGAGGAATATATCGATCCATTTTATAAATTATTTTTCGGTAGAATAACATCTTTAGGGGATACACATATTTTGTAAATAAAAGTTGCTCCAAATGTGGAAAATATAACTTTTTAACTTAGGGATACCTAACTGGTGAGTTATTTTATCATTGTATACGTTCTGCATGTTTCTAAACAAGCGATGCAAAAACATTAACATCTCATAAATAAAATCCTTAATACTTTTTTAAAGCTTTTAATTTTTATATATTGAATATTTTATTTAAAGAAAGTTCATAGTATTAATTGACATACTGAAAATAAAATTTACGTAAATAATGTAGAATTTCTTAAATTTGATTGATTTTCTAATTATATCACCACAATTTTCAAAATTATCTTTCTTTAGGAATAATTCAGCATCTCGTGACCTTACCCAGCTGTGGCTCCATGCTAAACTGTGAGTTTGGTTTGCGTGATAACATGGGATGACTAAGATCTTTTAACTAGAATCTAAGGAAGTTAAATAGAGTTGTTCTTGAACATTTCCTTTGGGATTCCTTAAATATTGTTAACCTTTTTGCATCGACTTTCTATTGAATTTAAGAAAATGATGTTTAATGGAAGAATAATCTTTAATAGTTTATTCATGCAGTAAATATTAAGTTTGAATTTTATTTTATTAAAATTTCTATAAAAGTTATTTTTGTTAAAAAACAGAGATATAAAATAGTTTGGATGCAAGTGGTATTCATACCGATGCTATTTGGTTTAAGTTTGCTTTATTTTTAATAGCATAATACTGAAAATATTTACTTTTACTAACATTCCCTTTAAGGATTTTGCTTGTATTATCTCCGTTAAAGGTAGACATATCCCTAGGTGCAAAAATAAAAATCTTACATATCAGGCTATAAGAGATGGAATGAATCGGTATTGAAATTTTTCTGCTACTAATGCGATTATAATGACTTTGTTATGGATTCAGAATACTTATTCCCCGTTTTCCCGCATTTGATAGCTTAACTTATGAAATCTGAATTATTTTTTACTCTCTTAGATAATTGTACAACACAGCATTTTTTCTATCGTAGTCGTACTAGTTAAGTTTGACAAACCTCAGTTTTATGAATGAAGATTAAAAAATTATATTTTAAGTAACACTCAAACTCAGTAAACCATGGAAAAACCTTACACATTATAAATAGTTTGAGAATATATACATTGTCATATCCATTGAATAACATATTTATGAAGGCATGCAAGCATCCTTTGATTTGTATTGATAAAACAATTTACTGCTTTTAATGAATATACTAATTGTAGATTTATTTTTTGCAGATCTACAGTTAGTTTATTTTAAATAAATCATAATTATTCATTTACAACAATAAATTAGTCTCTTATAAGCCGTCTATTTTTTTTCAGAAAAATCTTTTCCTGAAAAATTATTTTAGTTTCTTACACGTATTAATTTATTCTGTATTTTTTATATTACTTTTAGCTTCTTATAATAATGCCTAGTAGATTATAGGATCCTTTAGTGAAAACCAAGTAGTACAACATTGGTTAAAATTAAAATTATTGGTTAAATTCTAGACGAATCATGTACTAAAGATAACAAATTTCTGCCATAATAGTAATTTAAATAATATTGAATGTAAAATGTAATAAAATACTATATTGCAGTTTTGAGAGAGCATTTAAGATTATTAAAATTATTTTGTCAATATTTAAAGCTTTATACCAGGTGATGCAAAAGTCAGAACAAATTTTAAAATTGAATAATTCGTCAACGGATAAAAATAAAAAGATGCGGTTTACACAAATAGAATGGGAATGAAGCTCGGTCGAAAGAATAAAAAAAGTTAGGGTAGGTCTGTCAAAGATCGAAAATTGTTGATATAATTGTTAGCTGAGAACTTGAAGCCAAATCCAAATCTAAAATATTTGAGGTATCTGTCTACGTTCGGAGAACTTTTTTCTTTAAATGTAGAAGCTAAGTTCATGTTTTTAGATTTTTAGATTTATTTTTTATATTACCATAGAGAATTGCACTTAAAACCAGGGCTTCGAACCGTAATTTTTTTTGTTCCGGTTTTCGTTCCGGTTCAACTAAAAAATTAATATCGGTTCAGTTCCGGTTTTCGCTCCGCCAAAAATAACTGTTTTCGTTTCAGTTCCAAATGAATAATTTCATTTTATGTATATTCTTATTTGTACTAAAAATATAATTCTATCATAAACAAAAAATGTAATTCTATCAAAATTTAGAAGATTTTATTCTTTTTTTAATTGGTACACTATGTGAATTGATACTAACAGCAGGTACGATAAGAGCGGTGAGCAGAGGACGGCGAGCATTGGCATTGTTATCCACTATCAAAATCGCATTTGACATCTAGGTTCATGATTACCCACATTCGTCGTTTGACTCTCACATCGTGCACTTGGCCTTGCAATAATTATGTAAAAAATATATTATTTATTTCACACATGAAAATTGCCTCTAATTATTAATATATCTTCTAACGTGGTTTCACTGAGATTACTTCTGTTGTCTCGGAGAATAAATTTCAAACCTTAAAACGCTCTTTCAACACTAACTTGTGTAGCTGGAGCTGCCAAAACCACCATTGCAATCTTATACAAGTGCGGATATGTAATTATAAAGTTGACGTTAAATTAGAAAATATTGATAAGTTGGTAACAGTAACAAAATGACTGAAAGATATATCGAACCGAAATAAACCGATATTTTTTTCGGTTCAGTTCCGGTTTTCGTTCCGACCAAAATAACGGTTTTTTCCGGTTTTCGGTTTTCGGTTCAGTTCCGGTTCGAAGCCCTGCTTAAAACTTTATTCCTGGAGAAGTTTTTATAAAATTTCTAATAAATGAAGAAAATTTAGTAAAAAAATCGGGCTTTTTCAAAAGGTCTAATTTTTTAATAAATTAAATTATTTCAATATTTTTTGATGCAATACTGGAATATACTATATACTTATATTCTGGAATAATGAATCACCTAAAATCTTAGCTTAATTTACATTTGGTAAAAAATTTGGTACTTCAAAATCATACACATTGAATTTTTAACTAATTTTCATTACCTTTATAGCTAACTACGAGTGTAACATCAACAAAAATTATCCAAATTTAAAGCTTTTAGGTCATTTACTAGTAAATACTATCAAAAGCATTCAGAATAATTTTCAACACAATATTTTAAGAACTTTTTGAGAAATCACATTTCAAGTTTCAACATTTTATTAAAAATACCATTCTGAGAAAAACGCATTTGAAGTTTATAAAAGCAACTTTAACTATTAAAAAATTAAAATACATGTTTAAAATTCCCCACACTTTCTTGCTTCAAAACATTCTAATTGCTAAGTTGATAATTATTAAAAATACTAGAAAAATGTTTAAACTAATCTTCATGAAAATTTAAAAAGTTTTGTCCAAAAAAGGCTCTTTAAAAGGCTTTAAATTCACAACTTCCGGTTCCGAAATCGCTACTTCCGTTTTGTTTTGACAGCTGTCACTGATGTTTAAACAGCTGTAGCTTTTCTTTAAAATGCCGTAGAGACAAAACAAAAACAGATTTAGAAACCTAAAAGTTGAAATTTTACAATAGAGAAATAAAAAAAAAATGTATGATTTTTGGCAAAAAATGACGTTTTCAACGTAAACGGATACCTTAACGCTAATAAAATTTTACGCAAAAAGGATAATTTTTAGAATAACATTTTACAAATGTTACGAGTAGTTAATATTTTTGTTAGAATTTTTGTAATTTTTGTATTTAATTTTCTAGTTAATATTGCTTTAGCTATATTATTGCATATAAAATTGGAAAAAATGAACTATATTAGCATGGAAACTAAACAAAATAGTATGGGAATAGGGCAATAATATTCCATACACAAAGTATAATTTTTGATTTTTCTGAATTATTATTTAGAAATATCAATTTTGTGAGGTATGAAACAAAGTTATATGCTTTAAGCATTTTTAATTATTACGAGGCGCATTCAGAAAGTAAATTAAAAGAAGAGAAAGATCTCACAGTTTCAGGGACTTATTTATTGGCAACAAGTACAGCAATGTTTCAGCTATTTTTCAACATAACCATTAGCAGAATTGAGACACTTGTCGTATTGTGGGACCAACTTTTGTATCACTCTGTCGCAGATCTCTGCCGCCTGTGAATGGAACCAGCCTTCATGTTCCAGAACACCGTACACATCTCTTTCTGTACCGACAGCTTCTGTTTGAATTTGGTCCTGACGGAAGATCCACTACGACGCCAATGCATTGACAGCTGCTTGGTTTCCTGGGTAATGTGCGAAATCCAAATCTCATTGACAGTGACGATCCTGTCGAGGAACTCATCGCCGTCATCGTGATACCGTAGCAGAAATATCAGTGTTGCTCCTAAGTGTTGAATTTTGTGTTCGGGTGTTAGTTTCAGCTCATATATCTGGCAGAGCTGACGATGAATTTCAATTAGCGCAATACTTTGTGCATTCAAGATCATCGACCGAACCTTGCAGGCGACGGGAGAAGGAATTAGAGTTTCCATTTCGGACCACTATTACCACTCTACTGGCAAGAGTCGGGACCTGTCCGTCTGGCATATGATTGATACGTCATAAATCTGTTACGCATGCGCAATTAACACTTCTAATTACGTTTACTTTAAAGGGGAAAACATCTAGAAACTTACTTTCTGGGTGCGACTCGTATATGTAAGAATACTTAACCCTCCGAGTGAAACACATCGAGGAAAAATGTCTTCAAAAACACTCTAAAGGTTTACTGTGTCAGTGGCCAAAGCGTTCTATGTTTTTTTCCTTCACCCTCTGTCGACTAGAATGGAATACGGGAAACCCACCCTCGTTATTGTCCTTTTACTTCCGGTTATAAATAGACATATAAATTGATATTATAGATTTTAATTTTTAATACACATAAAACTCGTCAAGTCTCGAAGATCGTCCCATAAGAAATAATGGATTCTAAAAGTATAAATAAAAATATTCTTTGAGAGACTTATTTATATTTTTTACGAAAGTCATCCAAGATATTTAAGTGGTGCAATTAGAGATACATCTGTTAGCGCAAATGAAATACTTCGAAATAGAGATTTACGAAGCCATGAAAAAGTATCAGCGTCTTTGTGCCTCAGGGGGTAGGGCTGCGTCCCTCAATAAATGTTAGTCAAAGAGAGGTGCAGTTCCTAAACAATCGACCTGACCCTCCTACCGCAAAATTCCATGGGGGAAAGCACTGGCAGAAATGTACATTACATCCATTTTCGGAGCGTTTTTGGAGGTTGAAAATTGTACTTGACAACCGCTTTGAAGACATCATCGATCTGGCGGAATTGTACGTGCGAACCACTTAGAGGGTTAAATAATTAATTAATCATATCGGCACTGAAAAACACTGCACTCAACACTCAAACAATTTCATAAACATTTACAGTCTCAATAGAATAAAAAATTTGTGTAAAAGTTATAGTGAATAAACTTTTATACATATGAAATAAATAGCTAACACTGTACTTTTTGATTGTACAATATATTACTTTCGATATGACAATACCTTTCGCCGAGAAGAATATTTAGGGACAAAATTCTAAGAAATGTCTTCCTTAAGAAAAATCCTAAAATTATAGCTCTTTTCGAGCTCTTCCTTCACATACCGATCAAATAAAGTCTTTGAAAACTGATATTTTACTTTAATCTAACCACTTCTCTACACTTTTATCAATGTCAGTTACGGTACTTTGGATAAATGTGCAGTTCTGAAAAGAATTTACATAGAAACTCTATAAAAAGACAGACTTTCTCCTGAAAATTCTGGAAGTTAGGATAAACAATTCAGCGATTTATTGAAAAGTCTTTGAAGGAATAGGTAATAAAATGTATGTGGCAGATTTCGGTAACGGTATCTCATATCTGATTAAAGAGATTGCGGATTTTCAAAAACTAATTTATTTTATTTTCAATCAATTTGCTTGAAAATTTAATATGTCATTAGCAATACTTTTACGTAAAATGTCATGGTAAAATATTCATTATTTCAGGGTAAAATATTAATTTTCCAGGTAAGTTATTAATTATTAATTGTTTAAAGACATCTTTATTTAAAATATTCCGTGCACATTACTTTTATACATAATATAGCCATTTTTGTTTATAGGATACCTTTTAAAATTTAGGGAAAAACTTAATTGTTATCTTCAGCATTAGGGAAAAATATTAAAAGTAATCAATAATAATAGTGAAAATATATCATCTACAAAATGTCTGCAGTAGCAGTTTTAAGTACATAATCGACAGATTTTGCTTTTTGAAGTATATTAATTTTAACTAATTTTGTTTTATATGGCATAAGGTAAATAATTGATAAATTTAAAACAGAAATGATAGTTAATACATAGAAATGCACCTGGAAAGTTTCGAATATTCATAAATGGAAATATTTTTGTTTTGAATCACTGATTATTAAAATTTTACACTAAATATTATACTTAATATAGGATATGGATATTAAAAAAGCACCTTTATTGTCATTCTTAGTTATGTTTTACGATCCAGTAAAACAAAATTATCTCAATGTCTGTCAAATTTCGTCCATCTGAAAGTCCGCTGTCGCCTGAAAGGATAAGATTTAATATGATTCTTAATAAAACCTTCTTAATTTGATTATTTAAAAAATAGAAAATATACGATTGGTTGTTATTTCATTGAATAATAATTATTTAAATCAGAAATCGTACAAATCGATACTTATAAACTTATTAATACTTACTAATATAAACTTACTAAACTTACTACATCTATATTTAGATAAAGTGTTTAGTATAAAGTTTTTGAAAAGAGATTTTTATAATTTATGTTACTAGCAAATAAAAAGAAAATGAAATGTTTTCATTTTCCTTTAAATTTTGGTGTTATATAGATTTAATATATACATTTTAAAAACTATCAGAATAATTTTAAAACTTTTCGCTTGTTTTAATTTCAGATGAAGATATACTTCATTAAATAGCGATATATGCCGAACGATGGCCGATTGGTTAGGGTGCTAGTCTTCGGTACCGGAGTGCGTGGGTTCGAATCCCACTATGGCATGGATGTTCGTAGCCGTTCAGAATCGGCTTGTAAGCTGTAAGTCCCGGTCTCGTTAGCCCTCGTGTTGCAAAAAGTAGACCGTAGCACTCCAAACCAAACCAAATAGCGATATATAATATATTATATATATGTATGTGTATATATGTATATATATATATATATATATATATATATATATATGTGCATATATATGAAAATAAATTATTTCCTCTAGTCACAATAGTTATGTAGCCTCTATTATTTTTTCTTGCCCGGGCTACTGGGCGAGGAGAAAACTGATCAACTAGTAGTTATAACAAACGATGCAGTCTGGCCATATTGAAGAGAACTGCACAAGACTAATTAAAACTTTATTTTAGAGCTGCTGAAACTGACATCTTTACTAGTCAATGACAGACAAAAGAAAGACACAAAAATCACTCTGCTCGAACAGAGGTGTACCCAATAGCAAAGACAGAAATAATTTTTCCACTTACTCAGCGAATTTAAGTGTAAGATCAGAAAAAACGCGAAGCCATTTGCCGGCGACTGCTGGAAAACGTATTGAATAGATAGAAAATTTACATCTATAGGATACAAAGCTTTGGGAAATGGATCGAAAGAATTTTAAGTCGAGAACGCTCCTTTGATTAAGACATTTAGAGGCTGGGAAAAAGATTTTGAGGAAAGAGAATGGAAGAGAATTTTTGTGCTGCTTTTCTGCTTATGAATGATTAAATTAAGGGAATTTATGATGACAGTCTTAAAAGAACCATAAAAGTCTAGAGACTAGGACGAATAAATAACCGGCTGTTTTTCTAATAGTTTATGATAAAAGCACCATGTGATTAAATAGTTTTATTATAGTTCTGTTGAATTTATTAAAAAAAATTTAATTAGTCGCTTGTATTTTGTAAACTAACATGATCGATTTTCAGTAGTTCAAAGATATATCGACTTTCCCAACACGTTACTAATATTTATTAAATAAGTGACTTAAGGGTTTAGTTTTCACTATAGAATGACTTATTAAGTGACACCTTCTGTCTTGATGATAAAAAATGAGAAGTATACTGAATTGATCTTATGAATCAAGTTGTGTATTAAACTCAATACATCTGATGTAAGAAACGAATGTGTCTCCAATTTTAAAAATTGTGTTTAATTCTGTTTTAATTCTATCTACTATTTCAAAAACCTTTGTGATGAAAATCCAATACCATTAAACTCTAGTCAGCTAACTAAACAAACAAAAACAAAACCCAGCTATCTTCCCATATTTCATTTGGAATTTTGTTTTGTCAAACACCTGACAGACGATCCATTACTGCTTTCAAAATTATTCTTAAGTATTTATAACTATTTTGACTTATTAAAAAAATATTTTTTATCCAATTAGGAAGTTTCCTGAAAGAGAGATAGTCAACTAAATGTGTTCTATAAAATGGAGGATATATGTACGCTCTTCTAAATTACTATACAACTGAAGAACTGAGCTACCGAAAATCCAAAAGCTACATAAAAGATGAATTACAAGCGAAAAATCCCTAACAAAAAGAAATATTTAAGAAGATTGTTAATAGTGTTTATGGTGTAAATTTACCTATAACCAAAAATATTTTACAGTGCAACCGTCAAGTTTTTTCATTAGTATTTTAAAAAGAAAGCTTTTTAATTTTATGAATATTTTGTTGGTTAAAATTGTAACAGCTACATTTGTAGGAGATATTTATATTATGCACGCCCCTTTACACAGATAATAATTTTTATTTTAACACTTAGAATCACAGGAAACAAATGAGTGTAATACAAGACTGTGCAAATTATTAAACTTAATAAACTTTCCGATTAGTGAATAAGCATTATTTCAAAGGCTTTTGTATTGCCCACTCATTCATTCAATGGAATAATTTGTTTTTCTTAGCTGTATTCATTATCATCCTGCTTCTGTTCCAGAATATGCGATATTATATTAAACTTGCGATATTGGATTTACACAGTCTAAATATGAATCTTAAGTACGTTTCCTTTGTTCGAAATACTGGTGTTAAATATTTATGTATTATTTGCAGATATTTCAAACTACCTGAGCAGGAGTCCTTTTATGTGTTTTCTTTAATGTTACTTGCTATTAAAGTCAATGTATTAGATTGTAAAAAGAAAATTTAGATATAATTCCTTTAGTAGTCATTGTGAAACCTTCTCCCATTTCCTTGTTAGGCATTTTAATATTAAGTGCTTCAAGTAGAATGAACATATCTTCTCTTTACAAGCACTTTCAGAAACGCAATAATCTCCTTCCCTCTCTCTTAAGGAAAGTCAATGAAGTATTTTATCTCGGCTAGGAATTTATAAAGGCAAAGAGCGAAGGATAGAAGTAAAGTGGAATTTAGTTAAATGAAAGTTTGGCATAGGGATTGATTATTTCGGAAAAAGTTCAATTCAATATTTTTTTGTAGTTTTATTTGAAAGATAAGTGAATTTTATAATCATCTAAAAGAGGACAGGGTAACCATTCTCTTTTTTCTTTATTTCATGTATTGTAAGGAATATTGTAATTATTTTTTATTTTAGATTCGAATTTAAAACTTATTTGAGAAGGTAAAGGCTGCATGAACAGAGATTAAAATTATAATTTACATAGCTACTGTAGTGAGTAATATTTATATTATGCAATACTCTTAATGCGTAATAAGTATTTTTTAAACATTTCAACTTATAACAGGCAAATGAGTTTAATACTATGTCGAGCAAGTTATTAAACTTAATAAACTTCTCCATTTGTGACTAAGCATTATTTCAAATGCTCTTATATAAGATACTCATTCATTCAATGAATGTATTTCTTTTATATCATCATTCTGTAATCATAATCATCCTGTTTGTGCTCCAGAATATGAGTTATTATATTAAACTTACGATATTGGATGTACAAAGGCTAAATATAAATTTTAAGTATGCTTCTTTAGTTCGGAATAATAGCATAAAATGTTTATGTATTACTTGCTTTTTATGTATTACCTGAATAATAATATTTTCTTTAATGTTACCTGTTATTAAAGTGAATATATATGAGTGCAAGTAGAAAAATTAGATGTAAATTTTTATAGTCATCATTGAATCGTTTATTTCTTTATTCATGTAAGGTATTTTAATACTAAGTGTTTCAAATAGAATAAGCATATTCTCTCGTTTCAAGATCACTCGGAAACGCAATAATAGCCTTCACTTTCTCTTTCAGTGAAGCATTTTATCTTAAATCATTAGTTGGGTAGTCGGAAGCCCAGTGGCATTGGGGTAGCGCTTCGAGCTCCCAAGACACAGGTCTGAGGTTCGATCCCCGGGCCGAGCAAGGTTTCCTCAGCCTTTCATCCCTTCAGTGGGTAGGTGAACTGAGGACCAAGCGTGCTTGGAAACTAAACGCTGGGGGTTCTGCGTAAGATTGACCACCTAACCAGAACACATGCTTCGCACCTCAAGGCCCTTTGTCACGTAAACGGAGATTGGCACTTTAGGCCCTTGCCTCCTAGGGGCTGTTGCGCCTAGGAGGTTAGTTTAGTTTAGTTTAGTTGGTACTTGAATACGGAATTCCGGTGAGTTTGTACCTGTCTTTTGGACTCCTCTTGCTCTATGTTAAAATATGGGAAATATAAAATTCCTTCTTTTCAGCTTGTATTTTAAAAATTGTTTAAAAATTTATTTCGTGATATAGAACAACAAATTCTCTAAGATGGTATCTTTGCCCTTTTTTAATTTATTTCTGCTAAATGCTCTTATTATAATATACAGTGGACTCCGCTTATTGTGATCAGTTTGGGCCACCGTAATTTTGATAACAATAACCGATTGTTAACAATAAACGGTATGATAAATTAGATAAATTTCCCCCCTTCTTTAATTCACACGTACCAAATTTCAAAATAAAATTAAAAAACTCACCTTATATTTATGTACTGTATATTATCCATTAAAGCATAAAAATTGTATACATAACTAAAAAAAATTGATCAAATGTTGGCTGTCTACAATTTTTTTAACAAGCTCATTGATAAATTATTCGTAATCATAATGTTTTATAAAGTCATCGGAGCGGTGTTGTACTCCAAGTTTCAACACTTTCAATGTATTTCTCATTTCAGCACTTGTAGGAGATGGCTCAATATCAAGAGATTTTTCATCTGACTCATCAGTTCATGACTCGAACTCTTCAGAGGTCATATCTGAAGCATTTTCTATCATTTCTTGAGATTTCTGGTAATTGTTTTTTACAAAATCAAGGCATAAAATGTGAATACTCTCCTTCTCAGTTCCGATAAGAACGTGTTGCCTTCTGCTTATCTGACAACCATTGACCATCAGCAGAGAGTGTGCATTTCTGAAAAATTCCAGGAACCAGAATTTCCCAAACTCCTTTGTTCATTCTCCATTTCCCTAAGTGAATGAGGGAGAATTCTCGGCAATTCAAACAACAGCGAAAGGAAAGAAAAGAATGGGATCCTTTTGAATATATTGTGAATATTCCTTTGCCAGTTAAAATGAGGTTCGAAAACTGATAACATTAACCGATGTAACGATCTCATAAAGCATTAATTTTAACATACAAATGAATAAAGAAAATCGGGACATTGATAACATTAACCGCGATCACAAAATTTCCTACAAATAACTTAAAATTTCATATATTTTTCTCAAATTTTTTTTATAAAAGTAAACGATATTATGAAAAAAAAATACACAGAAGAAAGAAAGTAACCTTTCTTGCAGCATCCCTAAAAAATCTAGAGAACTTGAACAACCAGAATGAGTGTCAGAAGTTCTACAAATCAGTCAATAAAATGAGAAGGGAATTCAGTCCAAGAACTATCACATGCTATTTCTTCATGTGAAAGTGGGAAGGGAGAACTCGTTGGTGAACCACATGAAGTAACCAAGGCGTGGAAAGATCACTTCCAGGATCTGCTTGAAGGGAGAAATGTAACTCTTCCCCATGACTACCCACCAATCTGGACACTATCGAAGACGAGGATAATCCTCCGCCTTCTATTGAAGAAGTGATCCTTGCTATCAAAAAACTTAAAATTAAGAGATCGGCTGGTCCCGACAACATACCTTCTGAACTCTTAATCGCGTACCCGAGGACGACCACTTACAAGATGGCTAGACGATGTTGAAATTGACCTCAAATCCTTGAAGATTAAGAACTGGAAAAGAGTTGCTCTAGACCGTTTGAGTTGGAGGAAGCGTGCTGTCTAGGCAGCTAGGACCTACAATAGGTTGTTATGCTCATGAAGAAGAAAAAGAAACGATATCATCCGAGAGAATTTGCCATTCCATTAACAAAATATTAATATCTCTAAAATGAACCAAAAAAAAATGTCAATGCACAAGTTGTAAAGCTTGAAATATTAAATAAAAAGAGTACCTATATTTAGTACCTGGAAATTAAGCTTACAGCTCTATTAATCCAGTCGATGGGGAGAAAAAAGTTGAATATGGAATTAATTACAGGAAAGTTAGAAACTGATTTAATCCCTTCAGATTAGGTTAGAAATGAACACACTAAAATTTTCTTCTCCTGGTAAGTGAGATTTAGCCGCTATGTACAGATTTATATTTGAAAACATGTTTTTTTCAATTAAAATAACAATCTCTGAAAACTAATTAACGCTGACAAAAAGTGTTAGCATGAAAGATGTAGAGCTTATCATTCTAAATAAAATAAATACCCAAACTTAATATCTGTGTTGTATAATATGTTTGCAGATATTTTTCAATATTTTATTTATTTACGGATAAAATCACGTCAGAATGAATTAAGGTACCAGTACCCTCTGTTTTCTCTTATAATATATCATATATAATTATTGTATATGCATAAGTATATTTAAACGCTGTTTTTGTCGACATTTCAAGACTTTTTTTTTTGGATATTTTAAGAAAAACTATATTTCGTTTGAATAAAGACAATATAATAGCCCAGTGGTTGGACGGTAAAAAAGAAAAACAATTTCGAAATTAGTTTGGAAAATCTGGAAATCATTTTGCAAAGCGTGAATTTGAGAAGCAAATCTTTTTAAACCAAATCTTAAGCAAATGCTCCATAGCTAGGACTTCTCTTTAGCGGTGTCTTTGCTTTTAACTTCTCCATGGAATAAGTTCATGAACTTTCACGTGTTTTGAAGGGAATCCTACATCTTGAAAGTTTATAAATAAATAAACATATAAGCACAATTAATAATAATTGTAGCAGAAACAGAGCGCACTGGTAACTTATTGCTTTTCAGCTTAATGCGCTTTATCAACAAACATGTAAAACTTTGAAATAGAGCTGTTAGATTAATATACAAAAAAGGTATTAAGTGCGAGTACACATTTTATTAAAATTATTAAGATCTATAGCTGATAAATGATTGTTAGATTAAGGTATTTTTCAGATACTGTCATTTCAGTTGAAAAAAATATCTCATGATGTTTGAATATAAATATTATGCAGAATACTGCTGTATTTTTGGTCGAACGTAAAATCCTACTTGCGCAAATATTCTGTATGTTTTAGAATATTTATGTAAATAAGACTTAACATCTTAAATTATAGCTATATTTCCCTAACACCTGTATACTTTCAAATATTATTCAGACAATTTTCTTTTTATATTCTTATATTAAAGTGTCATGTCACAGAAACCAATAAAGGATTTGATCTTTACACTTTGAGAGTTTCTTTATACTGTACTCATTTGTGCATGGCAGTTTCAAAGTTAACTAATAAAATATTATAATACTCAAAGAATCTGAAATCGTTTATTTAATAAATTAACTTACAAGATTTCAAGAAATTAACATTTACAACCTAAATACAGGTTCAAATGCTAAATTATTGAATTGAAGAGAAGTTGATCCGATGACCTTTCTAAAGTGGTTAAGTTCATTTGATTAATGAAGCATTACGACTGATTGAGGAACAAATAAGTTTTGATAGCTCTTGATAAATTACGCTGATATCAAACTCAATTAGAGGTTTTTCGATAAATTCAAGGAAATTTCTCTCATTTGAACATGGTCATGAAAAATGTTGAAATTAATGTTATAAATTTTGGTTTTTGCAACTTACGTTTATATTTGTTTTATTCATTGTAATAACACATCATCTAAAATTAAGAATAAAATAATTTTAAATATTGAAAGTGAAGAAGTGAATGAGGAATACTACGATAAAATCAGGGTACAAAATGTTTGTTTAATTTGGGAGAAATGTTTCATATTCTGTATAGATGTTATGAATATAGTTATGAGTAGATAATTATAAATTATGTTTTTATTTGTAAAAAGTAAAAGAAAGTATTGACCTGTTAACTAATAATATGGTAATATTGACACGTACAAACGAATGACAACGTTAACAGTTAGCAATGGCAGAGTTTTAGGACAAATTGAAAGCGAATTAGAAAAAGAATACTCTAGGAAAGTATTAATAGTTTGCGCTTTATTCACATAATGTATTTGTTCTACCATAAAATTATTTTGAAACATGTATGATCTCTTCTTAAAACCAACATATTAAGCAAGATAGTCATCTGAATTTTTCTTATTTTTAAGGATTTATGATCACTTTTTGAATACTGTATCGCATGTTCAACAGAAATTTTCTTTCTCACATATGGGCAATTCTACCAATAACCAAATCTTTTTTTTTTGCAAGAATGAGTGTCACGGGATGATATAGTAATTACATAAAAGAAAAATAGATTATCCGATTTATAGTTAAGACACCCACGCTCAATTACTATTTTTCACTAATGGATTTTAAGGGATGTGTGTTTAGAGATAATTTATGTAATGGTAAGAAAAAAGTAGAACAAAGACAACAGTGAAAAAAAAAACTCTATAGTATTTAAAAATTGTTATTAGAAATAAAAGTCTTCCATTTAAAGTATGAAGATTGTATAACAGTGAGAGGCCTTTAAAAATGTGAAACAGAAAGTATGTAGTATATGAAAGGTGGTAGATTACAAGCTTAATGTTCAATTACGATTATTATTACAAACAAATAGCCTTCTTTAAATCTTATTTAGGTTTCATTTAAACAAATTTTCAGTTTTTTGGTAAGAAATTATAAAGCTATTTTTTTAAATCACTCTAAAATGTGCCATCTTAAATATAAAATAAACATCCGTAAAAAATTAACAATTCGTTAAAATTATTTGATGCGGCATATTGGATTCATAGCTGGATTTTGAATTCAAAAGTTAATAAAACTCTTCGTTAAAGATAGAAATTTCAGAATAATATTTTCATGTGATAAATTATTTACATTTATTTAATAAACATGTTTTTAATTATTTGAAAATTCTTCAGTTAAATAAAATTGAAAAGCAAGTGAAAATGCTTGTAATAAAAAAATTGGAAAAATTTGAAAAAAAAATTAAATATTATAATTTATTTTTTGAATAATTTTAAAAGACACTAGAATGGACCGAGCACTTGTTTTATATACGTAAAACCAAAAGGGAATGTACAGTACATTGTTGTTACAAATGCATTTAAAAGTGTTCAAATTTATTTATTTATTATTTACAGTTTTTTCCAGTGCAGTTGGCATTTAAAGGAAATATATTTATGCTAAACACTTCTGCAAAGATGTTACTAATTTATTACCACCCAGAAAGCACGTATAGATATTGACGCTAGTAACATTGCCACCCTACAGATACTAGTATCGTTTAGAAGCAGGGACCAAACAAGAGGTTTGGCTTGCCACTTCCAGATGTATTGTTTAAATTTGGACGAAATTGTGACCACGAACCTATTCTTCTTGCCTTAACACATTGTATGCGGGACACGTACTAGTACGTTTTCTCAGGATTGATACTTGAACGGGGGTCACTTACTAGTACGGGTCAGTGTAACAACATAGTTTGTTTGTGGGTACAAAAATAACGGTATATACAGGTAAACGAAGCCGAATGTTCTTCTCTACTACATAGATTCTGGAAAAAATTAAATAAATAAAAACTAGTTTTTACATTAGTCGATGCGGAAACACAGAACGGGAAGGTTGATTAAAAAATCAATTTTGATTTAAAATTAACTTTTTATTTATCCTTGCGAAAATGATATTATATATATATATATATATATATATATATATATATATATATATATATATATATATATATATATATATATATATATTTGTATTTATATATATATATATATATTTGTTTATTTGTCTATTTATATAGTTGTTTACATATTTCGATATAAAATACAAAAAGTTGGTTAAAAAATTAAATAATTTTCTATCTATTGAGAACTACTGAATCTACTGAATAACTAAATTTATGACACAACGCCCGCTCCCGGTACAATTCCGCTGCGAAATGTACCCGCACACAATGTGTTAATCGTCATTAAAGAACATGGCTGATCATTGAGCCTCGGACTCATAACTCTCCGGTTCTAAGATCAACGGTTTTGCCGACTAAGCTACCATGATTTCAAATTGTTCTATGATCATATGAAATGACAAGTATCGCTTTAAAAATTAACATAGTGTCTTATTGCACAACTCTCCTGTTCTAAGATCAACGGCTTTGCCGACTAAGCTACCATGGTTTCGAATTGTTCTATGATCATATGAAATGACAAGTATCGTTTTAAAAAGTAACATAGTCTCTTATTGCGTCAAAAATTTGATTTCTAATCAGAATTTATCAGAGTAAAACAAAAATAATAAGATCAAATACTATATGTTATATCGGTAAAGACGACATTGAATAGAATAAGGAAAGAACGTTCTAGCATATTAGGCAACAACATATAAAATACTAAGAAGTTATTAAATCTTCTTTATTTGAAATTTGCTAGTTTACGCTAAATTTATTACTGATTTGATTTTTGACATGTATTTGAAAATTCATGTCTTCAAATAAATAATTGATTTCCCTATTGCTAAGTTATTACAGATTTCAAAGATTAAATTCATCTGCTTTGTAGTGGGATTTACAAATAGGAAATATACATATACTCAGTAAAGATAACTGTAATTGAATCCAGTGTATATTTAAATATTTATGATTCAAAATCTTCAGTATTTAGCAGATGTTTTCAAAGATATTAACGGAGAAACTCATGAGAATTAATAAAAGATGTTTAAATGTTTAATAAAATATTCCAGATAAAATACCAGCCTTTTCCCTAAGAATGCATTTTTATTGTATATTTTCTAAAAATATTTTATTTTACTATTCTTTGCGTTTAAATTGGAAATTTAATTTTTAAGGTTTATGAAGAATGGGATAAATATTACCTTTGTAAGAATGGTAGACAAAATAGCTTGGAAATAATTGCTTTTAATAATTACGTCTAAATGACTTTCAAATATACAAACAAGGACAAGGTTTGGTTTGGCCTTGAGCACTATATTTGCTGATCAAAAGATAATGAAACTGGGACCTACTGCTTAACGCTAAATCCGACCGTCTACAAAAACCCAGACCATCATTAGTATCTATAGATTACCATATCGAGAAACATAGCCTAACCTCTTAATCTAGCCTAATAACGGAAAGTAAATGTATATTAATTTTTTAAGTTAAAATATATTGGGTTTTATAATTTTTATTTTAACTGCGTTTTAAATACGTTTAAACACTTGTCTATGTCTTATTACCCTTTTCCCGGCTAAAATAATTTTTTTAATCTTAGCATTGTTACATAAAGTCTTTACTTACACGTTTTACATACATTTACATGCAATAATCTCCCCATGCGGCTAAATCTCGGGTTGTTCAGGTTGTTTAACTTAAGCATAATCTTTTCATTTCAGTTTGCAAAAACTATATATTTTATCCATTTTATTTATTCCCAAAGCAAAGTTGTATACGTAACTACGAAATACTATTTACATTATCTCGATGTTGTAAATATTCAATGAATGCTCTTCTTAGCCAAGAAAAAGTAAGATATGATGGATTGTACGAAAATAGTGCAAATTCTTTGCTTAGTGACACAGGTAGAGAATAAATAAATTAATTTTCCCAGATAAGCATGACTTAGATGCCTTTAACTATGGAGTGATAAAAATAAGTAGGTCTTTCAGTTTAAGGGATACGTGAGTTAGCCCGAAGTAGAATCCCTTTAATGAGCACATGAATAATATTATGAAGTACCATGGTTTAGTTTGATGTCACGAGTGTTAATGAGTCCGGGACGTACTGCTTAAAGTCGATTCCGAACATCTGCGAACATCTATGCCAGCAGCTGGATTCGAACCTGTGAACTCCGTTACCAAAGAGCAGCCTGTCTCATTAGCCCTCGTGTTGCAAAGTAGAGCGTAGTGCTCCAAAACCAAACCCAAACCAAACCAAATCAAAGAGCAGCGCTCTACCATTCAGCCATCGTTCGGCATGACATACCATATACTATGTGTCCAAGTGTAAAGTTAATTTTTATTATGGCCTGAAGGGAACCCAAATTCTATTCTAACATGCCTTAGAGATTATTAGTTGGGGGGGGATAGAAGCAGAAGCAAAGCACTTGGATTTATATGGGTTTTTTTCTTTTGTCGTGTTTATCATTATACAGTAATACTGGTTCATTCTGATTTTCAAGTAACTAAGATTAAAAGTATGAATGAGACTAGTTATTTCTAATAGTTTTATCTGAAACTTATGAATTTTTTCCTACTGTATATTTTTTTAACCTCTGCAAAATATCTGTTATAAGAGATCTCATTTAAAAATTAATCTTTACAATGATTGCTGAACCAGATATTTAGAAACTGGTATCGAACCGTGTTTTCTTCTTTTTTTCAATAATATCAGTAGAAAAATATACGTATTTCCTCTAAATGAATAATATGTAAAGAAATTAACTTCATAAGTATGAAATAAATTAAACATAAAAATATCTTATTCTAAATTTTTAACTATTTAACAAATATTATGTATTACAACGATATCTAACTTTTTTTTTACTCCATAGAGTAAAAATTTCTGTCTTAAAAATCACTCATTAAACCATGAATAAATAATAAAAACACTTGCCGTGAAAAAAACTTTATTTCTTATTATGTGCCTTTTAGAAAACGTTGTAACAAGTGTGCTTTCTCTTAAAAACTGGAATGCTTTACGAAAAGATTAATTGTTTACTTATTTAAAGAAAATTCCATGCAAAAGATTTTAAAATAAAAAAGTACAAGTTTTATTCACCTTGGGATTTTTTCGTTTATTTTGAAGAATTTGCATGCTTTGAAAATATATTTATAAGAACATCTTTGTCAATGGCAAATTAGTTTTTCTATTTTGCTTTTATGCAACGTGGTTTAAAAAAATATTTTTTTATCAACTTTATATCCGTCTATTTTTCTCTTATTCTCTCATTCTCTCTCTATATATGTAATATATCAAAACTATTACGTCTAAAGTATATATCTAAAATTATCCTTTTACCCCTTTTCATTCCTGAATACCTAATTTCTTAGCCATAAAATGCCAGATTTAAAGAAGTATTCGCCGACTTAAATTCTTCTTACCTGTCTCGAAAAATTAACACTAGAATAAATGCTAAATTTTTGTCTACTGGCCGCATTTTCCAGCTGCCCCAGGAAAATAGTTTCACTCTTCCAATGTCTAAATTACTGCATATGTGGTTTTTGAGGCAATTATTATTGCGGCTTTTATTTTATCTATGAAAAGAAAGAGAGTAATTTTGAATTTAAGAGTTAATCGTGCTATTGTTCGGGCATTACATGCATATATTAATAAATACACACATACACGCACACACACACACACACACACACACACACATATATATATATATATATATACTTATATGTATACATATATGCATATATATGAAACATAGAGTAGCATGCTGTGCTTCAGGGATGTAACGTGGTAGAAGGGGTGTAGTCGTTGGCGAAAAGAATACGATTTTTCAGGAAAACTTTATCAGCCTCTTTATTCAGCAACGTCCAACAGCAAAATCCATCAAACAATGGTCGCGTGGTTTTTTATAATCTTGGGGACTCCACCAGTGTGAGTTGGTTGGTTGGTTGGTTGGTTGGGAGCACTACGGTCTACCTTTTGCAACACAAGGGCTAATGAGACCGTGACATACTGCTTAAAGCCGATTCCAAACGGCTATGAACATCCATGCCACAGTGGGACTCGAACCCACGAACTACGATTCCAAAGGTCAGCACCCTAACCATTCGACCATCATTCGGCTGCGAACCAGTGTGAGAAGGGTATGTGCTTAATCAGCAAAGTAGGAATGTGCTTAATCAGAAAGTATGTTGACTAGTTAAATTCGCCAACAGGAAGGAGACAAAAGAGTTTAATGCCAAAAGGCTACTAAGAAGATGACGAAATCTCGGATTTGGTGGTTTTTTAATAGAGGAGTTAGTAATTTTAGTTTAAGATTAAAGTATTAAATTTATAAAATTACAGAATATCCCTCCATATGAAAAGGCTTGAAGGCGGGCGTCTCGACCCCAAGACATTCCAGATAGCTAGCTGGAAATTTAGTGGGTTAATTGTTGCCTTATTGTTAATGGTGGTGCCCCAAAAATATGAAACTAAAATGAAATTATAAAAATAGTATACAAAATATAACATGAGAACAGACTACACTAAGTAAAAAGATACTTCATATAACCGTGAAAATCTAAAGGAATTACTTGTAAAACATTATGTAAATATTAGAAAATTATTTGAAATATTAATGAATTTAACAGTTATTATGAAACATGAAAATAAACATAAAATGTAATATGCAAAATGTAAGTAAAGGTTTTAAAATGTATTTAAAGCTTCTAAAATTATAAATCTTCTTGAACGACATCTACCAAGTACATAAGCAGTAAGACTCTTTTATTATTTGGAGAAAGATACTGGTTAACTGGTTCGAACAACAAATACTTATTGGTTCCAAAACTAAGGAAAATCTTCTTGAATGGCATCTACATCTACCAAGTACCTAAGCAGTAAGACTCTTTCATTATTTGGAGAAAGATACTGGTTAACTGGTCCGAACAACAAACACTCAGTGGTTTCAAAACTAAGCAAAATTTTCTTGAATGACAGGTACCAAATAACCAAGCAGTGGGAGGTATGTCTGAAGATTTACAATGAATTCATTTAACAAACAAGTATATTTCATTTTTTATATAATTAGTTTATTTAATTTTGTCTCACCAACAGATATTTTGTTTGTCTGTTATTAGTAATTTTAGCATCACGTCTTTTATTACTTCGTACGTCCTGTAGTAATTATTGCAATATGATGACATGATAAAGTTATCAGCGTTTTTCTTTTTATTTATAAATGACATAATCATGCAAAAACTTTTAGGCTTCAATTATTGTTTAAATGGAAAAATTTTGTAGTTCTATAATAGCTCTAAATAGTTAATAAAATAATAGCTGCAATATGCGAAGTATGTAATACAGTATTCACTAAATATTTTTTCAAACTCGATAAAGTATTTTGTAAGGTTTTTTACACTACAGGCTGACAATGAATCATTACAAATGAAAGGCACAGGAAAATTCCAGGAAAGTGTAATAATAACTTGAAATATATCCAGAAAAGTATAGGTTATTGAGATATTGGTTGACTCATGAGAAAAGTTTGCAGCGAATCAAAAATAACAGGATTATACAACCCATAAATGCGTATTTGACAAGTCCTAGAGCCATTTAAAATAACAAAGATGATTGAATACCGTAAGCCGCGTATGTCAGACTACGGAACAATCTACGTTATCCGGTTCATCGGATTTCCTGCCATTCTGAAAGCATTTGGCATCTGCCAGAAGTGAAAACAGAAATCCATTGAAAAATAACATGCAATGCCAAATGGATATTTTCCAGTTTTATAATCCCGATATTTTCAGTTGTGGATTGAATATATATTGGATAGTATTAGGGGTTAAAAAAGAACCATACAATTTTTGTGTATGGCTTGAATTTAAGAAAGTCCTTTCCAAAACGTTGTCTATTGTTTCTCACTAATCTAACATTTCTAAAATATTTGTAATGCTTTTTGATAAACAAATATTGTTACTTTGCCTTCTTTAATGAAATCAGAAAAATAGAAGTTGAAAATAAGTAGTCATTATTTTGTAACATTTTACCTCGATTTTTGCAGTAGACTCCCTTTTAACCAGCATAAATGGGACTCGGGTTAAGCCAGATAAGCAAAATGTATGTTAAGCATAATTCTTATTTACGCGAAAAATAAAAAAAAAGATTTAATTTTTAGAAAAGCATTTTTTATACCTAAAGTAAGCATTTTTTAAATGTGTAAATTTATATCAAAAGTTTTACATACCATTAGGTGACTTTCTACATAATTTCACAATTTTTTTTGTAAAACATCACATCTATAGAGAAAGGCAATATCTGCTTTTTCACCTAGCATAAAGCCATTTCCAGTACTTAAAAAACATAATTATAGAATTTCAATTTCTTTTGCAATTTTTTCCTATTTTTTCACTTTTGTACTTAAACTAATTACTGCCGTTTAAAACAGAGATCTGGTTAAACGGAAGAAGGTTAATAGGGAATTAACTACACATACAGCTTGTTTGGAAAATAGCAAACTAGATTAGTTTACTATTCATATTTCTAATTTCTGAAGAGGAAACGTACCTCCTGAAAAAACTTATCTTTCTTGTTTTTTTATAACATAGTGAGGAAGTAGTTCCCTAAATTATTTTTAATTAGTACTAACTGTTTCTCAAAAAGGAAACGAATTTTTTAACAATGTAAAGCTATTATTATTATTACTAGAATATAGCCCGTCATACGACGGGATCAGTAAAATTTTTAATTTTCCAGCATTGTAAAGTACCCTATGAGGCAGGTAAAAATGGTTTGTTTTTTGACTGAGAATTATCTGGTACATGCTCAATAATTTGTTTATCTTCATACTCCTCTAAAGTCTCCCGATACTGTGAATGCAGTTTAGAATCACGTTGAATTCATTTAGAAATAATTCAAAGTTTTCTTAGTTACGTCGAAATTATCGTTAAGTTCTTTTGAATTTTTTGCCATAAAATGAATGAATTAGGAATTTATCTTAAAAATTTAGAATTACCTCGAAAAGGTTTGGACATGGTAAAATATAAAATTAACATACTGACCGTATGTTAGTTGCCAACTTTAATTTATCTTGCCATATTATGTGATAGGATGGACAACAGATGTTTTAATATTGACAGTGATTATTTGGCGGTATTTATGAATGATGTCGAAAATGTAGCGAATAGATTGCAAACTATGTGGTTATGTATAAAAAACAAGCACACAAACAAACAAACTTCTTAATTTTCAAAGATATATAACTTAAATGCTAGATATTTATTAGTCCGTGAAATAGACTCCTTTTAGAGAAGAATTTGTTGTTAATAGCGGTGATAAAATTTTCATTGCAACAAAAAATAATAGATGATTAAATTTAAAATTATCACATATGTGCCTAATCTATTATTTAAGCCAAATATAAAAGAAAATTATTTACGTAATATCTAAGTTCAGTGATAAAATGCATGAAAATAATGCAGACGATATTTAAATAGTTTAAAATAAGAAATGATTAAATGAGATGGTTAAAGGAATGATGTCATAATGCTAGAAAAAAATGTTATTTTTATCTATTTATAATGTGATAAATTGATAAATTTAATCGCCTTCTTTTAACCGGGGAAAATAGGGTTTGAAATAATGGAATAAAAGGGGGAAGGGGTGGATTTCGAACTTTTTTAAGACAACAGTATTTTTTTGCTGTGATATGAAGCATATTTATACTGATTTATTTTAAAATCGGATCAATATTTAGGAGAAGATAAACTTTACTCGCTTTGAATTTTGCTAACCCTAACTCATCAAGAATCCAATATGGATACCTCTATCCATTCCAGGTCTAACCGTTTCATAAATTCGAGGACAGACGTACAGATAACTTAGGCTATTATTATATAGGGGATTAAAATACACATTATTCAACTACGAGAAAAAGCAAAAATATAGTTTATCCTTAGCTTCATTAAATTTTGTCTGCATTAAGGAAATATTGCCACATAATAATCATAAATGTATAAGTACCTACTGAATTTCAGGACGGTAACATTGCAACAAATGCAGACATTAAAACAATTTGGGAAACAAGAAAATAATGCCTACCCTTATGAATTCCTATGTTGCAACAGAGCAGTGTTTCCAGAAGGTGATAAAAATTTATGTTAAAGTCTAGAGCAAGAAAATAACGCAAAATAGTGGTTTAATGATAGCCTTGTCCTAAGTAGTCTAAACATTAACATTACAAGAATGATGATTTCAGAAGAATATGACACCAAAATTAATACACCTTGCAGTTCAAAGTGCTAATAAAAAGTATAAAGTTATAATTCAAAATGAAAAATGATATCCTTAAAAGTCACAAATTACTGTTGTAAAAATGGTGAAAATGTAAATTTTCATAACGATGCACAAGATTTGCTTATTTTATAGTTACTGAGCTTTTAAAACTCTATAACATCTATAATTATGCCGAGTCTTGATAATAATTCTAAAGATAATGGATTTTTCTTAAATTAGCCTGTCTCTTCTTTAGTAATGATTATTTTAATTAGTATTTTACAATCATAAAAATAACATTTCTTAATTTATAGCTAAACCTTACTTTCGTAATAGTCAAATTACATTCGTGTTTACGACTGTGAGAAATGTAATTAGGCAGACATTCACGGTCACTGTATAAGTAATTTGTACTGTAAAAGGAATGTTAAAAACATTTACACTTAAATAAACCTACAATAATGTTTTAAAGAAAACTTGCTTGGACAAAAAGCTAAATTATATATACAATATCACATAAATAATTATCACTAGGAGTACAGTTTTTGTAAACCTAAAACCTTAAGAGGGGTCACCAGTGGGGTAAATGACGAGCAAAAATAGTTTTGTAAAACTAACTAGATGCTTCGTCCCTTTAGTCTGGGTGTTTAAAGTTCCCAAATAAAAGTCATATTTATTTAAAATTCAAGTTAGTTTTTAGATTATATTACACTAACAATGTAAGCAATTTTCGAAAATAAAAAGAATCATTATTATAAAATAAACAACACATTAATTTAATTTTCATTATGGAATATAATCTAAAGGATTAAAATAATTATATTTGGCGATATTTGGTAACGGTCTAATGAAAGAGCGCATTAAGCTTTTCCTCAGATCATTTAAAGAGAATAAATGTATCTGCAAACAAATAAACTAGTCACGTGACCTAAATGTTAATATTTTATCAAACGATAACACTATTACGGATGAATAAAATTGGTGGCTAAAAGTTAGATTAAAAATAGAGCTAGTAAATTCAAAATGAAAGAAATATACCAAACTAAAATTGATAAAATTAAATATGTCAAGTAAACATAGTCAAAAATCAAAGAAAATTGTATTTTCTGAAAATGCATTTAAAACGCTATCAAAGGAATTCAAAGTTACTTAAATAGTTTTAATTACGTACTGGGTAACTCATGGGCCACAGCCAACCTTTGAAAGAAGTTTACGGCGGCTTAGACCAAAGTGGTAAAGAAAATCTTACTTTACTTTCGACTAACCAACTGTACCGGTCCAATAGGACCAGAAAGTCCCAACACTTTATTTAAATATTGTAGCGAAAATCGTTCCTTTCAGGAAGGACGCCGTGGCGCAGTCGGTAAAGCGGCGGACTTGTGAACGGGAGGTTCCGGGTTCGAAAACAAGCGAGGCAAGCTGCCTTTAAAAATTTACTTTAACTTGGATTTAATTTATGTTAATTTAATTTCATTATGCAAATTTATGTAAATTTAGTTCCTAATTTTCTGCGGGCCTTCCAAGTCTGGAAGGTTCTAAAAGTGTATATAAGCAGGATTTCCTTCAGTTGCGTGGTAATAAAATCTTGAACTGGTCTTGAGCGTTTATCATTCAATTCACCAGGTTCAATTCATCTCATCTACGCGACAATATCTTAAGAGCTCTAGTTACATCCTATTGCCTTAAGCGCAGGGATATAATAAAATCAAAGTATTTTTCTTTTTCATCTATGGTAATTTTAGCTTCATCTCATTTTTTTCTTTATAAGTTCTTACATCGAATATGCTTATATACATTATCCTTATTTTCCGTGGAAATTTTAACTATTTAATGAAAATATAATTATTAACTATTTAAATAAATCATAAACCATAATAGTATAATATACTACAAGAAGTTCTCCTTCAGACATAAAATATTCTAATGTTCCATGCACTTTAATCTAGTTTATTTCCTTTTACAAAATGCAATCTCTACATTAACCCCGATGATGTCACTTACATATTCATCACTAACAATTTAAATAACTTGTTTTGTGAAGCTTGTGATGTTTTCTCTCATTTTTATTTTTACTTCGAAATAGCACCAAAATATGTAAGAAATTTCCTTATACTATACACGTAACTAACATTTTTTATAATGCAATTTAATAGTATGGACTGTTCTAGAGCTAAATTTTACCTAATTATCGAGTTTCATAAATATTTTAATGTCTTTTTTTATGAAAAACAAATATTTTTACATATTTTATTTGTATAAAATTGAAAGCAAAAGGAAGAATACATGAAAAAAACCTCCAATATATTTTCCAAAGTTTGTATTTCTGATTCGAAATATTTTAATCAAACTTTGCTGTTTGATTTTACAGTCTTTATTGTCTGTTTCTGATTCAGATTATGAGAATGATCCACTCCCCAGTTTTAGTTAAGAGTGTTAAACATGGATCTAATATGTGTTTAAGTAGTCCAGCTTCAATAGTAGATTATTTATAGTTTGTTAGAAAAAAAATCTAGATTTTTTTTTAATTCTCAAAGTAAACGGAAAGCAAATAAGTTTTGTTCAAAGTGACTCAATCAACAGTCGTAGTGTTAAGTAGTACAAATATATTAATATATAAAATTCTTCTGTCAGTGTGTTTGTAACAAAACTCCTCCTAAACGGCTGAAAAGATTTTGAGGAAATTCTGTGTAAGTAATTAAGTTCGAGAATGGTTTAGATGCACAATTTGATCCAATAGAAAATATTTTTCTTAATAAAAATCCAGAATTGCTCGCTTATTGAGATTATTATATTGCCTCTCGAAACTCTTCATTGCTAACGTATCTGTGGTGCAGTGGTCAGAGCAATGGGGTTCGGTATTAGTCCCATGATTGAATCTCCACACAGGCGATGTGGGAATTTTAATTTAATCTTATTACGTTTGTGTTGTTGGTGGCGTCAAGTATTTTTAAAATAATGTTTTTTCCTTACTTTCCCATTTTTTCCACCAAAATGGTCTAATTTATTATTTAAAAACATTTTATGATTTATGGATTTACAGCGTTAAAACAGATAAACGTCTGACGATCGTCTAGTATATGTATATATACATATTACCATTAAACAGTTCATAAATATAAGATTAGAATAGATAATTTTTAATCAAAGTTGATGATACAGATTTGTGTTTTATTAAAAACAAAATACACAACCATTCTTGATAATTTGCTTTTGATTTTTAGAAATTGTAAAGATTAGTTTATGTTTTATAGTATTACTTTGATTTTACATGGTAATATCTGCTGATTTTTAAAATGCGTATATTCAAAGAACAAAATCCCTTTTCTGAATAAAATACAGAAATCTCTGACTTAGCGGAGAAAAGAACCCCTGATAAATTTATTGTATTTTGTTAGTTGTAGATTCTTAATCATGAATATCGGATAGCTTGTACCTTTTATCCCCGTAAACCTATTTGTTCATTCCCCTGGGCAAATTTTTGCTTTCGAAGATTTTTTTTTCACTTATTGTTTCTCTATTAGTATTTGTTCCCTAAACTCTAAAAAATGCTGGCCATATTACATATCGAAATGTTCTACATATAACACAAAAAATTCTTATTACATTGTTCTTGATTAAGTTATTGCCTCATCTGTAATGCGTAATGGTTCTAATGTCTTTTGTTATTTTCCCTCTACATGAGTTATTTTCTATTTTGTTGCTTTTATGTAATTTGTGGATTCACGGCAAATCCCAGGAAACATAGTATATACCATTAAAATTAAATAATTATTAATAATGAATTTAGTTAACTCAAACATTAAGTTTAAGAAAACAGACTAAGTAAAAATTTTCAAATTAAATTATTCTCCATTCTGAGAAAAACAGAACGTTTCATTTGCTGCGTCTGTCAACATTATTGTTGCCATTAGGGGTTTAAAGCTATATTTATTACCGGGCATAATATGCATTATAGTTTTAAAGATTAATTAATTTATGGTACTTTATCTTCTACAGCCTTCATATATTTATATATTTTCATACCGATAAACAAAATATGCATTAAAGTAGTCAGTAACATATAGGTATAAAATTAGTAGTAGCATTTTTCTATAATAATAATATTTAAGGAAAAACAAAACTATATATTGAAAAAAAAATTAAATAAAAATGTATCTAATTGAAACGAGATTTAAACTGAAATTAATCAAAAGCTATTGTTATTTTTAGAATTATTCTGTTAGGAAATTAAATTTTAATTTACACTCTTCCGTATCACAGTATTTCTTTTAATTATTGTTTCTAAGGTTCTAGATCCTTTTCTGACCCTAGTCAAAATCATTTAATGAAAATAGGCACACTTTACTATGATAATATATATGAAATCACAAATTTATTTTTAACGAAAATTGATTTTGGCGCTGGATATACGATTGTGTCTTAAGCCCATTAAAATCTTTGGGATGGCCTTGGTCGTGTTGTATAACCACGTTTCTCCCGTCCCCAGATACTTTACAGAATTGCAAATTGCTCTACAGGAGGAATGGCGAACTGAATTTGGGGGTGGTTGATTACCTCATGGAAGCATGACTATGTGCTCTATACTTTGTATGGCTGTGAGGGGTGCTCATCTACCAAAATCAAAGCAGTTTTGACTTTAAACACTGTTTTGTTAATGAATCCAATATGACTTTAATTATATCTTATGAAAATTAAATATTGTTTTCTTCGTTGTATGCATTTTCCTCTTTTGTTTCAGGCATATTTGCTATTTCCTGTAGAATTTCATGTCTATCAAAGCAGTATTCAAAGTGGCGATTTTACTGCATATAACTTGTGCTGCATATACTGTGTGCTTTCGGTTGTGAGTGTCGAATACATGGACTTAGTGAAATCTGAACCCACACCATAGTAGAAAGGAAAAGCACTAGCCTCTAATCCTAATAGACGACAGATTTTCATCTTTTAACGAGTTATAAAAACCACTTATTATCTCTCTATATATAAAATTGAGTGTGTGTATGTATATATGTATATATGTTTGTATGTATGTTTGTTTTTTATACAAATCCACATCGTTTGTCTCAGAGTCTCTAAATTTTGAGCAGGCATTCTTTGATAACACCAAATGGTGATTGTCGATATTAAAATTTCTGTACTCCATATAACTTAAAATTTCAATAAGGAGAAAATTAACTATACTACAGATTGCACTATTTGTGCTCTTTAAAAATCAGTGTATCTCTGAAATAAATAATCACAAACATATAAATTTTACATATACTTAAAGTATTTAAATACTTACTGAAATTGATTTATCGTTTAACCCCTAGCATGTGAAATATGTTTGAGAAAAGAGTGCCAAAAATGGAAATTATTTTTCTCTTTAATTTTGTTCATTATTATCATCAAAATGTTAGAAATAGATTATTTTCGAAAAAAAAAGCAAAATTTTAAACAAAATAACTACTATTTTCAATATTTTTACATATATGAGAGCTGTAAATGGATTACAGTAATTTTTCTCAAATTACAACAAAATAAAAGAAATGACATAATTTTATTTATAAGTATAATAAACTAATACACAATATTGTTTTCTATATGAAGTGTCATGAATTCTACGTCCTTCAGATTCCTTTGAATTAACAAATTCTGTAGAGTATACGAGAAATAGCGACAAATGGCTCGACACTGCCGAACTTTTGGTGGGAAAGTATCTCTGTCTTTTGGAAAAATGGCAAGTTAAATATTATGCATCGGACGAATCGATTTCGGGATTCACATAATTGAAATGCAGTTTTTTCTCTTTACTGAAGTCAGGTCGGGCATTCCTAAATTGGCGCTTGTGAATTGCCCGAATTGAGTCCGGGCTTCACATGAAAGGGGTTTAAAAAGTGCTTAATTATAATAAAGTTATGGATATTTTTAGCTATTTTCAATATAATGGTCGATTTGACTCATGTTCAGCAAACGTGAGTTTTTAAAATATATCTGGATCTACAAATCATTTTAAAATCTTAAAACGTTTTAATGTCCATTCTCCGTCAAGATTTAGAGTCAAACATATAATTTAAAAATTTTGATGAAAAGCTTCAAAAATTGTTTATTTTTGCATTTTTCATACGATTTATTTTCAATTAATTCTACAGCTATTGCAGTTTTTTATTTATCTACAAATCTTTCATCTGAATTTTACAGTTTTTAAAGATTTTAAACATCTTTCTCTTGATATAAAAATTGATATCATTTTGAAAACATTTAACAAGTGGATAAAAATTTATAAACATCTGAAAAATATTCCACTGGGACTCTATTGCATAAATAATTTTTTATTTACTTTACCCGTAATGTCTGTAATGTAATATTGTAATTTAATATTTTATTCTCACTTAAATTTGCTTCATTTTATCTCACTGTCTTTTTAATAAGTGTTATATTATCAATTATTTTAAGATTTTTGTATATTTTGTATTTTAATCCTACTTTTTCTTAATCTCCAATATATTTTAACTACATTGTTTATTTTTTATTTGTTTTTGTATAAGAATATATTTATTCCATATTTTTATTTCTTGATCATTTGAACTTTATTTTTTTATGAAATTCCTATTTATTTTAATAGCTTAATTTTAATATCTTATTTCAACAGTTTAATTATATTTTAGTTATAACGTCATCTAAACAGTATTAAAATCAACTTAGTTCTGCTAGTCTGTACTTAACCTGAACTTTTGAAAACACCTGGGAGTTTGGGATCAAGACAGGTGTCCACTTATTTTTAAAACTCTACGAAACATATTTCACGGAGTTTCATCTTTATAGAATCATAATTTGCTGAGATGTTAATTAAAATGAACGCAAACTGTTAATTCTCTTAGTTTAATTGTGCTTTCTTCTGCACAAACTGTTCTCGGAAATCATGAGTGAAAGAAATCCATGGAGTTAGCTGTAATCACGCCATAACTAAATTACTTCATAACTGCCAACAAGACTCTGAAATTAGTAAATTTAAATGGTAATTATTCCATAAATATTTTGGTATTAACATGGTTTAGAATTTCAAATCACCTAGCAAACTAGTATTTCAATAAATAAATTAAAAATGTACAATCTTTTGAAGAGTTTAAACTTTGATGAAACCCCATGGAAAATCTGAAAATGGAGAAAATTGTAACTCTATTTGCTTAAGAAAAAATGAAATTAATTAAAATATGAATTAGCAAACTTTTAGAAATATATGATAAATTAGAATTTATTGAAAGTTTTCATTTACAATCTCATGAACCTCACAATGTAACTTGCAATTACGAGGTAAATAAATGTAATTCACATATGTAACTAATAACATTTAAAAGTATACACAAAGTATCTCAGAATGAAGCTCAAATTATATGTTTTGCATTGCAAGTTTCGTCTCCTTCAAATCTAGGATAGTAATATTACTCAACTTTAAATATTCTTCTACAGTCTCGAGAGAGTTCATGTCATCTTAGTTGATATATAGGGCGTCTTATAATAAGTTAGACAACAAAGACCAAACAGATCCAGACAAAATATGTTTAAGGGGAGAGGCTTTATCTTCGGATACTTCTTAGATTGTAATAGATAAAATTCTTATATTTTAACTATTATCCGTGCAGTAATTAGAAAAAAAACGATATAAAAATTTAAGAAATTTTCCGTATTGTACATGATTAATTACAATCCATAAAAAATTCAATTAAATATACTTTAAGTTTGTAATAAAATATATGTGTTCTAATCATAGCGACATGAATGAAAACGTTTTAAATCTCATGGAAGAATATAACCTATATGAACATTTATGAACTTTTAAAAGTATTATGAACATTTAAAAGTATACAAAAGTATCTCATACTGAAGCTCAAATTATATGTATTGCATTGCAAGTTTCGTCTCCTTCAAACATAGGATAGTAATATTACTCAACTATAAATATTCCTCTACAGTCTCGAGAGAGTTCATCTTAGTTGATATATAGGGCGTCTTATAATAAGTTAGACAACAAAGACCAAAGAAATCCAGACAAAATATGTTTAAGTTGAGAGGCTTTATCTTCGGATACTTCTTAGATTGTAATAGATAAAATTCTTATATTTTAACTATTATCTGTACAGTAATTAAAAAAAAAAGACATAAAAATTTAACATATTTTCCATGTTGTCTTTTTGTACATTATTAATTACACTCCATAGAAAAAATTAATTAAATATACTTAAGTCTGTAACAAAATATGTGTTCTAATAATAGCGACATGAATGAAAACATTTTAAAACTTATGGAAGAATATAACCTACATGAACATTTATGAACATTTAAAATTATACAAAAAGTATCTCAGACTGAAGCTCAAATTATATGTTTTGAATTGCAAGTTTCGTCTCCTTCAAACCTAGGATAGTAATATTACTCAACTATAAATATTCTTCTACAGTCTCGAGAGAGTTCATGTCATCTTAGTTGATATATAGGGCGTCTTATAATAAGTTAGACAACAAAGACCAAACATATCCAGACAAAATATGTTTAAGGGGAGAGGCTTTATCTTCGGATACTTCTTAGATTGTAATAGATAAAATTCTTATATTTTAACTATTATCTGTGCAGTAATTAGAAAAAAACACATAAAAAATTTAAGAAATTTTCCATATTCTCTTTTTTTACATTATTAATTACAGTCCACAGAAAAATTCAATTAAATATACTTTAAGTCTGTAATAAAATATAAGTGTCATATCATAGCGACATGGATGAAAACGTTTTAAAACTCATGGGAGAAAATAACTTTAGAAAATCAAAGCCAAAGAAAAATGCACAATTGTAGGCATTTAAAATTTAAAGGTACATTTCAAAAGGAAATATACTGTATCCGAAATTGAAGCTTTATTTATTTTAGGCAGCTCGTTTTTATATAATAGTAAAACTGCTACAAGTTCAAATAATACCTCCTCTTATGATGTTTAAAAGAAGACATGCCCTTCATGAAACTATAAATATCGATCATTTAAACTAAAAGTGCTTTCATTTTTTTGTTAGTTTGAGCATTGAGATGTAATATTTTATTCACAAAGCAATATGATATTTGTTATTCTTGGATTTACAAAAATATATGCACATTTCAGTTTAAAGCATTTTCAAAGTTTCCTACTTTCTATCAGACTTTTATGGAAACTATTTTATGTGGATTTCCTGTTTAAAATATTCATTTCAAACGGAAGAGAAAAAACAAAACTTTCTAAAACAAAACCTATTCCTGACAGAAAGATATATTTGTTTAGTGTTTAGAATAAATATCTGTAAGCAACTTTTACCAAGATATGAAAGGCGCTTGATAAGCACTACTATGATTATTCTTAAATATTCCCACTTCTGCATATCTGAAATTATTTGAACACTTTATACCGTTGAGGCATTACAATTTTCGGTAACTCTGTTTCCATTAACATATATTAATAAAAATATTTTATAAATATTATAAATTTTACATTATTGATTTTCTGTTGTTTCTACGATTGATTATTTTAAATTCTTTAAGCATTTAAGACTTTCTTAGAAATTATTTTTTAAGATTCGGAGTAAATAGCTATTCCTCCAGAAGGGAAAAAAATGAGTTAACCAGGAGTTAAAAAAGTATCTTTTAATTCTATAAAAATTAGTTTTTACGATCATTAAACTAACGTTCTTAATTTATTTAATTTTAAAAGTTTCCGTTCAGTTTACCCATCTCCCCTCGATTAAGTGAGCTTTTTCCCTTTTATCTTCTATTTGAGTTTTATACCTGTTCAGCAATGAGGATGATAATTTTCTTACGGTCCATTCGTTTTCTGCTTTAGTCTAGTTCATGAGCAATTCATTTAAATTGTAAAAGAGCATCCTAGCATCATGGAAGGTTAAAATTTTTGATTTTAAACACTGTTTGAAGCTTATTAACACTACTTAAGGATTATCAGATTAATAGTTTTAAGAGGTATTTAAAAATATCAAAGTTTTACAGGAGACAATACTATTTATATATGATTAAATATCCATTAATGATCGGTATTTTTTAAAATACTGCTGAAATTAAATTTGATATGACGTAGTCAACATTTAAGCAAATTTAAAATTTATAAATTAAGTACTGAATATTATGTAATCCATAAAATTTCAGTAAAATATGTTTACTTCCTAAAAACTAATTACTAGATTCGTGATAAGTTTCAGAAGAGACTAACAATTTATAGACTCCTTAAATGCATAAATATTATTGAACTAATATTTTTCCGACTTAAACATATCGTGGAATAATATTTCAATCTTGTTTTGTTAAATGAAAGTCTTTTTTCTAAGGTGTTTAACTTTAAATCTACTCACTAAATCTACTGGAAATGAACAATTTTTTTTCAGAACACTTCTCAGATTTCTAAATTAACAGTTTCCATTACTTCTAAGATTCCTAATTTTAAAAGTAACTTATTTTCAGCGAGCACGTGTCTATTATATTGCTCTTATAAACAACAGCTGTAGCTTTTTCGTGGATATTGAGTGGAAAAAAATACGAATTTGCAAAAACAGAAATTTAGTAATATAAAATTTAGTAGTTGTAGAAATTTGTATGAATAATTGTTTTTTATGGATTTACAGCAATATGAAAATTATGGAACAATGTATAAAACACAAGACTTGTCACTTGCTGACACATTGAGGAAATAAACTGCCTGTTTGGAGTTGAACACTTTACTAATTGATTAATAACTATTTCGAACTGTTAAAGCATTTGTCAAAGGACTACGGTAAGACATATTTTCCTCATGAAAGAGCTTTTTATTAATTTTTTCATTAGGTCACTTAGCTTGTTGTCTTCTCTCTGTGTTTAGTACATATCAATTATTTAACACCGATATTTTTGTATAATTATATTAAAAAAATTTCAAACCTTTTGTTTTCATCGCAAGTTCATTCACTTTTAAAGTCTTATTTTACTTTTTATTAGGCGAATTTGAATATTTTTAGTCTCTCTTATTTTTTTTATTGCATCACTAAAATAATGAATAATTTTAGACTCTTTACATGTGACTTACGAGTACACGTACTCGTAAGTCACACGTACGTCTCGTGTGTACTTGTATTTAGCATTTCAACCGTGAGAGCAGAAAAACCGTCACTCAAGTTTTCCTTTGGGGACTGGACATAACACAAATAAATCAAACGAAATACTAAGTACAAGAATTCTTTTCAATTTTTGGATTGGTTTCGTCTTTCTACTAGTCCTAAATAAAGAAATTCTTTTATTTGTTCAAAGCTTTCATGTTTTAACACTCAAAATTAGATAAAAAGGAAAACCTCTTTCTTCTTTATCTGAAACCATTTTTCATTGATTTCTGATGTCTTTCAAAAAGTCTTTTCAAGGATCTGGTATCTTAATTTTCATTATGGGTGGGTTTGCAACGTTAGAATATCCTTTTCAGATTAAATTTGACATGGAATGAAATTTAGGTTTGTACACGTTTCGATATAACGGAGTAAAATATCTAACTTCTGAAATGGAAGCTTTCCGTGAAAAAAATGATGCAATATAAAGTGGACAATTGACAAAAGTAATTCTTAACATATTAGAATGTGAACTGATAATTGACAATTAAGTTCATTGTTTTTATCAATTAGGTATATACTCAAATACTATTATATATTAGGTATTTCGAATCTTCGTGTAATAAAACAGGTCCCTTATGAGCATGGCCAAGATTCTAAGATTTGTTTATATAATTTTTGTCTATTATCACTTGTGTAAGTATCGCGTCCGTCTCTGTCGGGGATCAAAGGAAAAATGTGTCGGCTAAAGTGAACCTTTGGTCTATTGTAAGGCGCCGAACATTTTAAAACGCCGAACAATTGGGAAACGGCAGTAATGGTCCTTTTAACACACGGACTATTAGAAGTGTCAAATCTGCCGTTTGTCATCGCGCCGACAGAAGGAAGAAATTGCTTTTGTGTGACTCGACTTCTTCAAGGGCGAAGGTTAAAGGGGGGGGGGTCGATCTCCCCTGGAACCGAGGTTTTCTGTTGGAACAAGAAAAGACGGGAGGGACACTCCCGAGTGGATTTGCAAAATGAGAAGGTGGCTGAGAATGAGCTCCTCTCTCAACGATTGTACCGATAGTTTCTTTTAAACGTTTTTCTTTGTTGTTGAATAAATCAACGTTGTTAAGTTTTGCACTTCTCCCTTCGGCTGATTCATTTCGTCTCCCATTTCTGCTCCATTTGCGAGACCCATGCAGGTCATACCCAACTGACCGACGATATAGGAGATAGGACGTTCGGTCCTCGGCGCGCATTAACAACTTGTTTTTAAGTTCCCTTTTTATGTGGCTTTGTTCCTTTTCACCACTAGGAGCCGGTTATTTGTCCCACCCAAATGTTCGCTCTTTTTGGTCTGCGTGGCTATATAAGTCCTTCATTTTATATTTTCCGCGCTCATTCTGCTTTTACATGCCAATGAGTTCCTAAGTATTAAAAATGCAGCTTGCTTAAAGCTGTGAAAAATTTGTCTGCTTATATTTTCTATCTATTAGTGCTTTATTTACGTTGACTTTGCTATTGGTATCTCCTTCTGAAAGCAGACTATCCCGACAGTAAATTAACTTGCAGTCATTAGAATTGGAACATATGAACTTTAGTGTAAAAAGTTGTGGTTTGCATCATTAATAACCGTTCGGCTCTATTTTGTGAAACAAACATTTATATTTAACAAAAAAATCCTTATATTTAATTCAATAGTATAATAAGATCCATAAACCATGGTCCATGAAATCTAAACATTTATCTTAATTTTGGTATAATTTGCTGCTTCTAGCGTTGACCCAAATTTACCTAAAGCTGGTTTTGGATTGCTAAAACCTTTACCTACTACGGAATCCTTACTCACATTCTCCTGCACTAAAATTAATTCGTTATTTGGAATGTGATACAGAATAAATCACTCTTTTTGTTATGTGATTAAGAAATACAAATAATTATGCTATTTAAAGCTCATTGAAACAAAATAAAATAAAAGTACAAGAGTAAAGGTGCAATCATTAACGAACCCAATAGTGAAAAACAAGTTCAAGAAATATTTAAATAGTTATGTGTGTGAGTAGAGAGAGAGAGAGAGAGAGAGAGAGAGATAGGATCAGTTCAGATACTATACTAGACCTGACAATATGCATCTCGCATATTGTCAGGTGTAATGATTGATAACTCTAATAATTACAGTTATTATTATTCATGATTAAACAACTAACTGTTAAATGCTCTTTAATAGTCTATTTTTGAATAAAATGTTGTTTATAATACAAGGGTGTAGAAAAAACAATACTGCGAATGTTATTCTACAAAGATTACGGGCATGACTAAAAATAGTCTCCAACATAATATATTTTACACAATGAAAAATGGAACCGACTGAAAATTTTAAATGATGTAAGGATACAATAGCAACCTCGATCAAAGGATTTATTGGGGGCATCACCTCATATTAATTAATTACCTGCCAAAACCACTAAGGCTTTTAAATGAGTCATATTTCAGTTCTTTACTACATGAATGGAAAATAGTATATGTAGTTTAAAAACAATTTTTGAATGGGTTCTGAAGATTTACAAAAGGATCTGGAAAATATTTGTTAGAAATTATCATCTGTTAGGTTATCATGTACTAATATTTCAAAAACTATGTAGTCACACACACTGAGGAGCCAAAGCATTATGCCTACTTTGGGTTTTTGACTTTTAAATTCTATAAAAGTGCTTGGCGATTTATTTACTAATTTCAGTCATGTTAAATTCAAAATTAAGTTGTTTAAATTCACACTTTCCAGTCCAGTTTCGAAAGCTTATACAATGCTTTGGCCGAACAATGGCCGATTGGTTAGGGTGCTGGCCTTCGGTACCGGAGTTCGTGGGTTCGAATCTCACAGCGGCATGGATGTTCGTAACCGTTCGGAATTGGCTTTAGCTCTAGGTCCCGGTCTCATTAGCCCCTCGTGTTGCAAAAAAGTAGACCGTAGCACTCCGAACCAAACCAAACTATACAATGCCTTGTGGGAACCCCATACATATTAAAAACGAAAATAAATTATCATCTAATACTATAGATACTTGGAAATGGTTTTGTTTGGAAAGCTAAGGTCTACTGTTTTGCTAACGAGAAATCAGGTCTACTGCTTAAAGTTGATTCCAAAAATACATACCAAAAGCGGGACTCGAATTCATGAATTCAGGTACCGAAGAGCAGAGATCTAGCATTCGATCATCGCTCATCCATACTTGGAAATTATTTGCAACTCTTTAATAATATTTATCTGAATATAATCAGATAAATGTTATGAATAATGATTTTTTTTCTTAAAAATCTTTAAATCTTAATCTTTTCTTTAAATTGATTACGTATTACGTGAACCATACCTTTGCAGTAATTGAACTAGTCCATCATTAGCAACATTAAATAGCTGATACAATTTAAAAAAAATTACGTTGCTACTAAAATTGTTTAATTTAATCAATAAAAAGACATGTGATGTGGATAATTCATCATCATTTGTAGAATTCTGTGAAGTTGTTAAAACAACGACTACTAATTGTATACATTTTTGGGGCGGCCACAGTAATCTGATTATCAAGAGGGACTGTTTCCAGAAGATTTCATACTATAAGTTTATTTTCAAGACAATCTGTTATTTGTATCCCTCTCACTCCTACTAACAGGAGAAATTGGAGTATGGAGGAATGGACAACTAGTCACTTCACCGAAGAATCTTGGTTCAGCCTAATCACCAATTCTTGCAGAATGTTCATATGGAGGGAGCCAGGAACCCAGTACCTGCCCTCGAATGTCCGCCAAACAGATCATTAAGGCACCAGTGGGTTAATAGTAAGGGCAGTCATCACGTTGAATAGCCTCACACTCCTCCATGTCTTTGAAAAAAGCACTATGATTTCTATGAGATATAGGGATGAGGTATTGGATCCCCATGTTTACCTTTTCAGGGGTGCAGTTGGCCCTGAGTTCAACTTATTGGATGATAACGAGAAGCCACATAGAGCTCTTCTGTCGACGAATTTTTAGAAAGAGAGGATATTTGCCGGATGATTTGGCTAAGAAGATCTCCAGATGTCAACCCTATAGAGCATGTCTGGGATATTCTGAAGAGGGCAATAACAACATGCAACTTCCTTCCAATAAAGATTCAGGGTTGGAAGAATTTCAGTGTTTTTAAACGAGTGTTAGTAATTGCTTCAAGAATTCATGAATTGTATTATGTTAAGTATGAAATCACGCTGCAAGACCTGGATATCTGTGAGAGGGGACTATGTTCCCTTTTAAACAACTTTTTGATCTATTCTGCAACCTGTGTTTCGTATCTTTCGACTCCAACGAGTGTTACGCACTGTCATGCATGTGTATTACAACTGTTGGTTGGTTATTTGTTTTGTATTGTATCAATGTATATACATATCAAATTTCATTAAAATCAGACCAGTAGTTCAAGAGGTAATTGAAATCTCAAATTTCTCCTAATTTTGAACATGAGTATATTGAATATACGTGCAACTCTCACAGAAATTAATGCATACAATTAAAAGCAGTTTCATAATGCTAGATCTACAATGCATTATTACAAAGTATTATTTTTTACAGGCTGATTGCAAGCATTTTTTTCTAAGATTTTTTTTCTTGTTCCCTATGTACGTCGGGACAAAGCCTTCACTGAAATATAAAACGGCTAATATGCTCTTTACAATTTCATCTGTCATACTTACTTTTTGGGAAATTACGTCTAAATTCAGAAAAAATGTGTACGTTTTGCACTCTAGTGTGTATCTCAATTCTGCATCGTTTCTTTTTTCATTGTTTGGTCTTTGTACGTTTCTGGTGTTACATAAAAGAAGTCTCTCTAGTCTATTCACTTTTCTTTCCTCTCAGAATTTGTGATTTCAAGCAGGAACTGAGAATAATCTGTGATCGAAAGGCTACAGGAAATAATAAAAATTAAGACTTAGTCTTGCTCTTTAAAGGCGAATTTATGTGTTCGACCAAATTTCCCGCAGAGGAGATGCCAAATGAGATAAGTTGAGATTGTTTAGCTTGGAAATACCTGGACATTTCGGAAGTGGTAAGAATTATAAGAAATAAGTTTATAAGTATAGTGTTTATATTTGTGTGAAGTAATAGAGCCATTAATCTATTAATAGAAGGTGTATTAAATTTTAGTCCTTCTTATTCTACTATAAATTGAAATTTACTAATTACTTAAAAAAGTTTTATCTAAATTTTTAAGTGCCCGATGGAAAAATAGAAAGTTTCATCAACAGAATTAATATTATAACACCATATACAGCTTAACACGAGAAATTAAATACACAAATGGTTACCTAAGAAAAGTGTTACATCATAAACATAACACATCTACATTAAAATTTAATTTATATAATTATAGTCATTTATTTGCGATTTTTTATATTGAGATTTTGTAATTCCAATTTTCATTAGAAGATAGCAGGGATGCTATGAGCTTATGTGTTTCGTTGTCAGCAATGCTATCAACTTTTAGCTGCCCTGCCTGTTAGGCTGCCATTAGGCTTCGTATTTTTAAAGTGTGTTTTAATTTATTAGAATTTGTCTTGTGGAATTAGTACATGTTGCTATAATAGTAGCACCACGTGTTTAACTAATCTTTTCTGTTTAAACTAGTAACTGATCAGCGAACAGTGTATGATATTTAGAAAATAATAATAGAGAAATAAGAGTTGATGAAGGCCTGAAGCCTGCTTTTCTGCAGTGAACGTGTTAGAAGAAGAAATATTATGGTTACCATGTGGTATGAGATTTTGATGACGCACAAGTCAAGAATTGGAGCTTTTGAATACGACAGCAAAATGAGGTTATATAATGGTTAAAACGAGCTAAAACTATAGTGATAAAACAAGAGTACTATCGTTTTTCACCAAAGTTGTATACGACCGAGTTATAAGAATGCATGGAAAGACTAGGTCATATAAATACAGATAGTTTATATTTTCATTCCAAAAATTCAATAACCCCTTTATTTTTTTGGGGGTGGGGGCTTGTCGGTTTACTTTTTTGTCAAGCAAGGCGAACAATATGCCCTTGGGTGTTTATATCTCTCCATCATTTCTTTGACATAAAAGTTTCTTTGACACTCTTCCACTGTAGATCTCTGTCTGTTATTGTTATTGGCTGTAAAACACAATTTTCCTTTTTTATTATTGTGCTTTTTGGCTTGCCTAATATTTTATAAGTCTACTATCTCGTTATATTTATGGTTTTAAAAGTTCAAATTACTTACTTGTGTGGCATTAAAGTATCTTGTCATACACCATTTTCTTTTAGTCGATATTATTACGCTATGTTCTATAGTAAAAGTATTGACTTGTAAGGATTATGAAATGGTATTGGACATATATTATTTTTAATAGTAGGGGACGATAATATAGTTTGTACTCAGTCACTTCCAGTATGATAACTTTTTGATTCATAAATCGATGATCATGACTAAATAAATCAATGAAATGGGAATAAATGAATTTGACTGCATGATCAAGACTAATATATGAATGAAACAAATGAATTAAACTTTGAATGAAATCCTTTTGCAAATCTTCTGGAATCTAACATTAAAATGGTCACTATGATATGCAGAATGAAGCAAATATCTGGAGTTATTTACAGAAACCTATTAAATTTTTTTATTTTACTACTGAATAGCCATAAAATATTTATAACAGAAATATTCGAAGCTTTAATATTTAAAATATTTTAAACGTTTAAAGAGTGAGAAAGACTGTATCCCTATAAATAGTATTTTTATAAGATTTTAAAGCATAAAATTAAATAAATAACGATAGTTACTGATAATAATAATAATTCAATGAAAAGTTTTAAACCCATTCTTTTCAATTTCTAGTAGTTTTTCACTGAACAAAAAAATGAAAAATATTCCATGTCTCTACAAGCACAGGCTTGTAATTTTCTCGATAAAAATTCCCGAATCTGATCATAATTATATTCAAGTGTAGTATATATACATGTTCAAGTATGTATGTGCATAAATATCCATGTGTGACACCGTATTACTATTACATTTATCTATGGAAGAGCAGAATACCAGGATAGATATACCTTCATATCGATATTCAGTTTGAAGCATTTGCAAGACTTACACATAAATAATGTATAGAGGTGAAATATTGTAAAGTAAGCATATTTCTATTTTTCTGAAATATATTCATGTTTAGAACGTGTTTCCATTTTACATACACTGTCTGTAGTGGACGCAATGTACATACTTGATTATGGTACTGTCATTCGGCTTGAAATAGTATTCTATACAAACTTCTTTAATTGTTATTTTTTGTCTATACCGAAAGTAAAAATGAAGGTAGATTAATTTAAAGCGTGGAAGGTAAAGAATACACTATCTACCAATAAGTATTTGGACATCTGTGATAGAAAAGTTAAACAAACTTTATTCAAAATTCAAAATCAATAGTTGGTAGAGCCTCCACAAGAGGCAATTACAGCGTTAACTCCCCGGGGCATACTTTCTACAAGTCTTTGTATTACAGCTAGTGGTAATGTCTTCCACTCGACTTGGAGTAGACATACAAGTTCCTTCACCGATTTTGGACGGGTAGAGCACCCCTTAATTCGGCGATCCAACTCGTCCTAGATGTTCTCGATAGGGTTCAGGTCTGGGCTCTGGGCAGGCCAATCCATTCGTTTAACTCCATTGGCACCGCACCAAGCCTTGGTTAACCTCGAAACATGACAACTGACATTGTCGTCCTGAAAGTAACATTGGTCCAACCCGTAAAACTGCCCCAATGTAGGGAGCACATTGTCATCCAAAACAGTACAAAAGGAATTATCGTTGAGCTTACCATTAATGGGGACCAAGAGTCCATACCAGGAGAAACACCCCCAGACCATAATTCGACCTTGAACTTGACTTTTGGCACAATGCATTCTGGCAGAAGACGTTCTCGAGGCAGACGCCAGACCCAAACCCTGCCATCCGAACGGTAAAGGGTGAACCTTGATTCGTCGCTCCAAGGAACACGTTTCCATTGATCTATGGTCCAATTTAGATGTGCTTTGCATACATTAACTGAGCAGCCTGGTTGGACTTTGTGATCAAAGGTTTATGTGCTTCCTCACGGATGGTATTCATTGAAACAATACTCCCGGATGCCTGTTGAAACTCCTCGCGGATGAGGGCCTTTGGTTGGGTGCAGTTCTTCCGAATTTCTCTGGCCAACACTCGTCGGTCTCTATCTCCCAGTTTCGTTGGTCTCGGGGCACATTCCGACAATCACCGCTCCCCTTCCACTTCTTAATCATGTAGGCCACTGTCGATTTTGGGTACTTCAGATCGCTTGATATGTCCCCTCAGGATAGGCCACATTTGTGATACCCGATAATTATACTTTTCTCGAAATCAGAGAGCTCCGAAATGCGAGGCATCTTTCATGCGACTAATGCCGATGCTGTTTCCTACACGATGTATACCGGCGGAGGCTGTGACGTACTTGACCGCATATATCATCATTTGCATAGGTGTCCAAATTATAGGTGTCCGTCATTTGCATAGGTGTCCATATTGGTAGACAGTGTAGAACAGAAAAATGTTTCTGTAGCTCGTAATATTTATGTAATAGTAATTTGACATAATATATTTCTGAATTATTTATCATGCTTCATAAGAAGCATGTTTATGCAAAAATGTATTAAAATTATTTGAGTTTTGCCATAGAATAAAGCAACATTCTTTAATATAATTCTAGCATTTAATTCAATAATAAAAATGAGCATTTCAATTTTTTTAAAGAAAGTTTTGTATAAGTGAATTTCCGGAAAATGTATGAAATCTCAAGAGACTTTAAGTGCTTTTTAAGAAAAGAAAAAAAATCCCGATAATTCATATTCATTCCTTTCTTTATAAGAAAATACATTTTCTGTCATTGCTGATGAATTTTCATTTACTTTTTGTAAATTATTGTACAGCGTATGTACCAGGGATTTTATCCGATGAATAATCGTTTTTAGTCAATTATAACATGCCAGGCTTATACAGCAATGAAGCTTATCTACCCGGAATTACGATAATATGATTTTGGATAGTAATAAAACTCCTAAATTGCGTTATAGATTTTTAAAGTATCTCTAATAAAAAAAATTGTGTACTATAAATTTTAGTTTCTCCATAAATGACATTTAAAATGCTCAAATTTATAGACAATCAAAGAAAATGATAACCAATGTAGGTTTGCAGTTCAAATTTTTCCGTATGTTTTCAATGAGAATTGAATTTTAAGCATTATATATAGCTGATATTTTCATTAAAATGGATAAAAAATGAATATCCTTTTATTTTTCAAAATATGTTATTCCTGAAAAAAAATTAATGATAATGAAAGAAAAAAATTACTGTCATTTTGATGGATGCATAAAAATAGAAGAGGTGAGAAACCAGAATTAGTGAGGGGCATTAAAGTAATTAATCAACGAAATAACAACGGTGTTAATAAGGAATTTCTCAGAGTTAATTTTTTATATACTGCCATTCTCTTTTTTTCCCAAGGTAACAAAACCCGCATCAGATTTTCGATAACAAAAACCGAGATTTCACAACTTCTGTTTTTATTATCGAGGGTTTTTGCCTCACTGGTTTATGTTCGTGGGCTGGTAAACAAGACGATTTTGGTTCGGACATTAAGATGCTAGGAGAGTTTAAACGATTTTGTTTAATTATGATATACTAATTTATGTATATTACCTTAAATTGGAATATTGTCTTTGGTTGGGCTTTGAGCTCTACGTTTAACTGGTATCTTACACGAATGAATATTTCTGTAATTTTCTGAGTATTCTATAGTTAGTTCTGTGACTACTTATAATGCAGGTATTCTAGAGAAAATAAAGCACTTGACGTTTGTTTAATTGCGCATTTCAGTCATTTGCATATTTTTGATACTATCGTTACCACATTTTTATAATTGCTCTATGGTTGAACATTTTATTTTATTATACAGGGTTATTTAATATGAATCATCTAATTTTTAAATTCCGTATTCTTTAGCATAAACGACATGGTTATGATCAAATAATAAGTAATACATCAAGACAAAGAAAAAATATGGAATTTTATGCTGTGAACAATAGATGGCTATGTGTTCTTCTTTACTTCGCGTAGGCTGTATTTGTAGTTTGTGCAATGTGGATCTGCAATTACTATACAGCAAGAATATCGTTCATTGTTAATTGATCCACCATCTCTCCAACTTCATTTTCCAACTCTTGTGGGGAATCATCCTACAGAGATTCAACACCTTCTTAACGCTGAACTACCTCTCAGTGAAATCGGTCGCAGTGTATCAGATAACTTGATTTTACACAGCTCACTCTTTAAGTGACCAGATATAATTAATGTGATTTTTTCCTTTCGGAGTTTGTAAAAAGTAGTGTATAAGTACCACCATTACTGATAAATTTATTTGATGACAAACACTGCATTTCTGCTGATATACAACCAATTACCAGTGATATTTTACGATGTTGTTATTGTTACATTAGAAGACCAGATTTGGAACTTAAGAAATGCAAGTCTGGTCATTTACGCAACATACAGTAAACATAAAATCATCAACCCAATTTACTCTATAGTAAAAAAAATCTTTAAAAATGAAAGAATAAAAAATGCTTTAAAACCATTTTTAACAGCAATAAAAATAATAAAAATTTAAAAGCTACAATCATAAAGACTGAAGATGGTGTGAACAAGACTTAAGTTCTCTAGCCGTCCAATAGATATTACAAAATCACCACTGTGCTGTAAATTAGAGTCTAGTTTCGAGCAGACAAATAGGTGGACTCTATTTATTTTTCCAGTATCACATAAAATACATATGATACAGTTCAAAATCCCTATTTCGGCCAGGTGTTCAGCCCAGCAGTCATGGCAGATTCCTAGTCTAAATTTGGTTACCACCACTTTACGCGTTTTATGACTAGATTCCAGTCATTTCGGATAATCTCTCAGTCTTTTCCCTTAGATGGTAATACTTTACAAGGTGTTTAGTAGGAATTTATATGCCGTCTTGACATTATGCGCATAACAGAAGGAAGTTATATAGAATACTTGTAAAAAAAACACCTGTCATATTTTACCTTTGTATTCATGTATTATCATTCTATATTGCCTGTTTATGAAAACATAGCATTTTTAAAATTCAGTGATTAATTTCGAATAATCCTGTATTTTTTAATTAAATTTTACATATTTCATAACTTTTACGATAATTTTACTGACTTATAAGAAGATACTGAAATGTGTTCACTATTCAATAGCCCGGATAGAGTTTGAAATTTAGAGAAGTTACTTTATAAGTTGTTTATTCAAATTTAATAAAAATATAACACTGGGTATAAGACACTGGGTATTTATTCACAGTGCCATTAAATTTACCAAACTTTCCTTATATCATTCTGTACCATTTGTTTGTTTTTCACACCTACAAATTAAAGATATGTAATAAATATTTAAAGAAATTACACAAATTATATTTTAAATACAAAAACTTCTAATTTACTGTAAATATAAGGAATTTTGGTAGTTTGTTTCAAAGAAGTGAATGAAGAGTAAATATTTAATAGTAATATATGTTATACTTCTTTGCAAAGTAGTCACATTTTAGCAGATTTAAATTACATATCATCCTATAAGCAATTTATATTTTTAAACGGAAGAACATTTGAAAATACTGAAAATGTACAAAAGGTCTTATATTGTGATGCTTCAGAACAAAATAATGTGAATACAGCTATTTACTGAATATATCATATAATTTTCTACTTTCAAGATATTCAATTTTTAAGATTTCAGTTTAAGATATAATGCGTCAAGTGTCAACTGAAAGAGAATTCGTAATTGACGAACTAAGCTCAAAATAGATCAAATAAACTTGTTTAGACTCAACAAATGCCACCAAGATTCTTAAATGATAGCAAAATTGATGTGTAGGGCAAGAGTAATATTATACCGACATCTTTCATTCGAAATTAGATGGCATTATGTAATTAAAAAGGTTCATGAAACTTGAGAGCTAAATATTCAGTTTTAGAGGGATTTTTACATCTTTGTATTCCATCTGATTTAAGCTTCCTTGTCCCATTAAAAGAGGAAAAATAGTGTCAAGATATGTCATTGTGTTACACTTATAGAAAGAGTTAGAGAGGAGTGAATGGGAATTTTTGCTTATTTTAAAATATACATATTTATTGAGGCATACTCAGTTATTTAGGAAGAAAATATCATAATTACAATTTATTAGCAGATAAAAACGTTGAATAAAGTGAGTTACATTTAGGGCATAAAGATATAAATTTTGCAAAATTATTAATTATCAAAATTATGAAAGAAAATATGTCAAAATTGAAAGAAAAAATGTATGATATCTATTTAAACCTACGAAAAATATATCTAGCAAATTTTAAATTATGCGAAACATTGTCTAAAAAATTTTATTAAATGTTACACAGTTCATATTAATACTATTGCTAATGTATAGAAATATTTTTATTACACTTAAAGAACTTGACTTTCTAGACTTTTTTTCTTAATAAACCGTCTCCAGAACTTCTTAAACAAAGTTCAGGAAACAATGTATACGATAATGTAGAACAATCACAGAGAAATCTTTTTTTCCAACCAGTTATTCTTTTTATGTTAACAGTTGTACCGGATGGCTTCGGCCAAGGCGGAAATTGAACAATCTTTTTACGTTAACAAGCACATCTAAAGATAATGAATCAAATTAGAAAAAAGAATTACTTTTGTGATTAATTACTAGGATAAAAAATACTACAGAGCTAAAAATGAATGAATGTAAGTTGTCTGTTGCTTATATAAATAAACTTTTGATAGAAGTATTTAAAATTAGCATTATATTTTCATTACCTTAATATTACAAGAAATATTCTACATATTTTTATACTTTAATTGTTTTAACTATACATGGGTAGTGCTTTTAACATTTTCTTCTGTCGTAGAATAGAGTACCTTTACTATTTCAGTAAATTATATAATTTCAAGGTTCAAGGAGAGTTGAAGTTGCCTGAAATTTTCAATTCTAATTTTAGAGAGAAAGGACTGTCTTGCGATATCAGAGTCCAGTGGGTTCACATCCAACTATTGGAATAGATATTCATAGACATATGGATTCGGTTTTAATCATCATGTTCCCCTTTAAACCCTTGCCTGTTTTGAACGTACACCGTACGGGCATGATAATCGTGATTTTACTGATTTGCCCGTACGGCGTACAGGCAATCTGATTTCTTTGTCGTTCTCACTGTTTTAGCCATATCTTTTGTATTTTAATGTCAAATTCATACTATAGATGTCCACGAGATGTTAGTTTTCGAAGTGTATTCTGTTCGACAAAGCAGGCGTGGGCTTTCAGATAGGTTTTGCAGTTTTTATCTTTGAGTTTTTGGAAGACTGGCAGATAGAGATTTTTTAGAGAAATCCCCCCCCCTTCAGACAGAAAATTAAGAATTGCAAACCAGTGCTATGTGTGTTCATTGAGGAAAAAATGACAGCGGCTAAAAATTTAGGCCAGAGACTAGGTACTTTTGTTGGAACTGTGGCTTTGGACTATGCCTCTTGCCCTTTTTCAACATTTATCGCACTAAATCTGATTTTTGATATAACGGGTTTAGTAAATGTATTTGTAGTATTTGCATTCGAAAATAATGTAGTGTAGTAGTTGTAAACAAAAATATTTGTATTTTTTTATAATATGCACAACTGTAAAAGTAACTTCCCTGTCTGGCGTACATGAGAGAAAAAATACTTTCAGTGAAAACATTATTTAATTTCCTTTAAAAAAGTCTTTATACATACTTAAAATAATTAGAAATTTTACTTTGAATAGCATTTTCCAGCTTACAAATGTAAAATGAACAAAAGAAATGAAATAAAAAAATGTGACATCTTTTTGAATCGAATTTGGAAAAAAATGAAACTATTAAGGGTTAATCAGCCTTTGTGTAGCAAGACAGTTAACCTCACTATTCACTAAAACATTTTCAATTTTAATTAATTTCTTTAATTCATATAATTCATATCTCAGAGTGAGAGATTTCTAATTCATATGTCTTTCCAATTATATATTTTCTTCCTTTCAGCATCGTCCATTTGAAAAGGGAAAGTTAAGGAAAATCTATAGCCCAAATGATGCATCATAGTTTAAACTTACCACACTCCCAAGAAGATGATCAATCTTACTGGTGTATCCTAAATATTTCAGGTTCCCACAAGAAGAAATAGCGAATGCTAAGAAAAGGATCCATAGTTATTTAAAAATAACGATCTTCAATATGATGCATTTAAACTTTCATGGAAGGATTTATTTTAATTTCTTTATAATAAGCTATATTTGTTCTGGGTAGAAATAAAAATTTATGAACTTAAATAACAAATCTGTAGTTGTATTCTTGAGGAAAACAGCATTTAAAAAATTTAATACTTTCCGATTCAATCTGTACACTATTCAATTCAACTTAGACTTGTATTATATAATCACTTATTAAATGCTTATATTTTTTATTAGAATTGAAAATAGGATATTAGTTCTTACTAGATCCATTTAAGTTGAATAATGGTGAATTTGCATAAAATTTTCTTTAAAAGTAATTATATTAGTCAAAATTATCAAACTGTTAGAAATGAACCTGAAATACATTTTGCCTAGATACATTCTTTTGTCATGTGAAAATAAAAAAGAATATTTTTAATTATCTCTATAATAGTTAGTTCCTACTTGTTACCATTACTTTTAATAATGATATATTTGTATCCTTAAGTTTTTAAAAGCCATATTATTAATCATAGTCATCTATCAAATTGTGTTAAAAATACACTGTATAAGATACATGATATAAAATTAACAATTGCCACGCAATTTTAAAATAATATATTTTATGTATAAATGCTTTTAATCTTCTGAGCTATTCAATCTACTTACTACAGGAGTTCCGTTTCTTTAAATTACAATGTAGCGTGTAAGACTTTTTTTATTGGATGCTCCTTAGTAAAGAGTAACATAGAAAAGGGCGTATATTAAAGGATACGATGGGACAATATTGATTCATTAGTAAGGTGACACGCTAAATCGTAAGAAAGAAGAAAAGAAGTAGCAATCTTTAAGAGTGATTAGGGACTTCTACTTTTATTAAACTGTGACAGAAACAGAAAGAAGGGTTTATTTTGATTATTTTATTTTTTGGATAGCGACATACCATTATATACAATTTTTAATGCATTAAATACGTAAAGAAAAGCCTATGTGCATGATTAGACAAGCACATTGCTGTTTTTAATAGAGTCATATAAAATATTTTAGAGCAGGGAATTTCAGTGATCATCTTCAGAGATAAATTATCTTACCTTAAATATTTACATAATCTACCCATATATCTTCGTGTGTATCAATGTATATACGTTGCAAATACGTATCATATACAATAATATGTATTTGTAACGTATTTGATGCATTGTGGGTTCTATGGCTAGGAATTTTGTATTTAGGACTGTTATAACATCTAGTTGTATACCTTCCCTTTTTACTATATTAAGGCTGTCTGTTATAAATCCAATAATATGCCTTAAAGTGTTAAAATTTGAAGAATTATTTAAACAAATTTTATACCATGCAGAACAGCAAATTTTCTAGCATTCTATTTTCATTAAAAAAAAAGACACTTTAGCTATTTAATATTAAATTATTTCTGAGAAGTTTTGGTATACTTTTTTCAAACGCAAACAAGAACATTTAACACAAATAAAATAAAAAAAAGAAAAGATAGCAGTCTAGAGAATTTGCTGTTCTATCACATGGTACAAATCATCATTTTCTTCAAGCGATTGTCTAACTTTACCAGGCTTTATTATTATTATTTACCAGTAAATGTGTTTTTACTATTCATCGCACTACCCGAAATGAACTTTCAGGGATAATTATGCATGGATTTATTACAGTAAACAAGTGCCATTACAGTAAGTGCCATTTTGAATTTACAAGTGTATTTTCTGTATCAGTTTTATTTTCGGCAAAAGTGTGTACTTTAATCCCCGTTTTAACATATTTTTCACAAATATCAAGACTTGTATGTTAAGATCAGCTACATATGTGGTCTATGTGGTATTTCTATGTGGATGGATTTCAAAATTCCATCCACATAGAAATCTGCAGTTTGGCATATGCACTGGTTAAACGTTTGGTTTTGTGCTTTTAAGTCAATACTTCCGGCCCTCAGCGTGTTCTCAAGTCTGAAGATGCATCTTTTATAGAACTGTAGCACAACACTTAAGTTATAGTAAGTTTATTTTACGTTTAGCTAGTTATATATAAGATTATAAGAACCAGAAGTCAGATTTCTATGAGAATGGAAACAAAAATCTATTTCTAAATACAGGTGCCTTGATATTTGTGGAAATTATGTTAAAAAGCAGATTAGCGTATTTAGGCCAGTTGTTGAATTGAAATTAATTAGGGGTTTTGATAACTTCAGGTAAGTCTGTAATAAACATACTAAATAACCCTACCTCCCCCCTGCTAGGTGAGCTTTAACCGTAGTGTACTAAATTATAGTCGAAAAACATGATTTTTTGTAAGAAAAATAAAAATATACCCTCCCTCCCCCCACCCCCCCAAAAAAACAAGATCTCTATCAAAATAAAGGCAATAGAAAATGTTGTGGAGCCAAAAATTGTAAACAAACTACACGTAATACCAGTGTTGAAAATTAAGCTCATAGATCTATTAAGTGAGTGGTTGGAGAGTTTTTTTTACTCTCCAACCACTCACTTAATAGAAGCTCTAAATCCGAATTAATTAGAGAAAACTGGAAATTATTTTCAGAAGCGTGAATTTCATAAAACTATTCTCTTTTGAAGAAATCTTAAGGAAATGCTCCTTAGTGCGTTTCTCCCTGTAGCGGTTGTCTTTCTTCTTCACTTCAACGAATGGTTTAATGACTTCTCGGATTATTACAAAGGCAATAAAATACTGGAAATGTTTAAAAAATTAAATATACATATGTATTCATAATAATATGTTAGGTGTATTATAATAGGAAGCATTAGGGTCTGGTAACTTACTTCCTTCTGGATTTAATAAATAGACATTAAAATAAAGCTGTGAATTTAATATACAATACAGATATAATGTGTGTGTACTCATTTTAAATCCTACGACTTTTTTCCCACTATTTCTGGTAGCGTTAATTGAGCTGGAAATATTGTTATTTTAGTTAAAAAATCCTCCATGTTTTTTGAATATAAATCTGTACAATGAAGCTACAGCTCACATAGCTGGAGGGAGAAAACTTACTATGTTCATTACACACCTAACATGATGGGATTAAAATAATTTTCAGATTTCCCTAATTAATTCCTTCTTCGGTCTTTCTTTACTCCCCAACCACAGGTTTAATAGGATTTCGTGTAAAAATAAAACTGATAAATTACATTTGTGTGTTTTTAATTTCAAAACACGCCCGTATGTGTATGTATGTATGTGAATTTTTATCAGAATGTTTGACTGTGTGGTACTTTCAGGAATTTTTTTACTTCGTTTACAAAAAACTAAAAGCAAGTATGTACATTGAAAAATTATCTTATCAAAAAAAAAGAAATAATACGATGCCTATAGATATTTTAATGTTTTCTAAAATAAATTTTTCTTACTCAAACTGTACATGTATAGGAATTAGCATTACAAATATGCTTCTTAATAATCTAAAAATACTGCAAGCGCTCATTATTTACACATTTTTTTCGAAATTAGTAATGTGTTGTTTAACTAATAGGATAAATAATTATAAAATTGCTATGCTGCATTTAAATTAATTCTTCTAGGTGAGCTTAGGTAAATTTAAGCAATAATTATATTTTGGTAAATATGTAACAGTGCGATAGTACCTTTTTCTTTGTAGATATAATGAAACTAAGTCTACAGCTTCTTACGTAATTTTAATAAAATAAAAGATTAGTCGTAATACAGATTCTATACAACCTAAAAGTTTTTTTAAATTCTAATATTTTAAAGGATTTTTTAACATTCTGAAATAATCTTAGTTTAGTTAAAATTTTGTTTACATAATGTAATGCGTCACAATTTTTTTTCTAAGTTACAGAACACAGAACGTTGGTTATATATTTTCATTCTTTTCTTACATAGTAGGTATCTAAGGTACATATAATTACTTCTACATCAAAAATGCGTTATCAAAGGAAAAATTTATTTTTATATAAAAACTTTATATTTTTTAGATTAAACCTTGCACAGACTGTAAAATAAGTTTCTGTTACTTTATGTTAAAAGATAAGCTTTCTAATGAAATTAAACTTTTTTAATCTTCTATATAATGCGACATGTTTAAACTGAAAGCATTCTTGACTTATAGAAGAATAATAACAATTTTAAATATAAGTCCAAAATTTCATTATACAGAATTTGTAAACATTTGATAACATGTAATTAGTTTATGTGCTTTGGTTTTCAGTAAAAATCTGTTTTTGTATATCATCCTGCTGTACAGAGAGTACTAATTTTCAGCATACATAATATGTATAGTCATTTTTAGTTTGAAAACTTTGAGCTATATTTTGTACAATTGTTTCATCTATTGTGCTTACCTAGAATAAAGAAAAAAATTATTTACATTTTAAAATTATAAGTACTTAGTAGTGGAGAATAGGGATGAATGGGAGTCTGGAATTATGCTTAATAGAAACATTGTTTCTAATTTCTGATTTTTCCATAAAAGGGAGTGCCCATAGCACCATACTTGGTGTTATGAATCATTTCAGTTGCAGTTTTCTCTGAGTTTATTTGAAAAAAAAAGACTATTTTACAAAACCAAAGGTAGATAACTATTTTATTTTGAATGTAAATTTTTAACCTCAGTCACTGATGTTAACACATTGTATTCGGGACACGTACTAGTACGTTTTCTGACGATTGATACTTGAGCGCGGGTCACGTACTAGTACGGGTTAGTGTAAGAACATGGTTTGTTTGTGGGTACAAAAATAACGGTATATACAAGAAAACGAAGTCGAATTTTCTTGTCTACTAAATAGATTCTGGAAAAATTTAGACAAATAAAAACTAGTTTTTACATTAGTCGATGCGGAACCACAGAACGAGAAGGTTGATTAAAAAATCAATTTAGATTTAAAATTAACTTTCTATTATTTGTACTTGCTAAAATGATATTATATATATGTATATTTATATTGTAACGATCCGTTACATGACCCTAAAGGAAGAGGAGCGGAAGGTGACCTTTCGCCGCGGACAATTACGATTAGCGGCAGGTAGAAACGGGTGGTCTAACAATACACGTGTATACTAGGTCCCGGCTTAATTGAAAACTCTCCATGTGCTGGAGCCAGCTCGTCTGAGGCTTTGTGAGACTGTTGAGTGAAAAGACTCCGTGAAATGATTGTAAATAATTACAGTGCCATGTGCGCCCATTAGCGGTAACGAAAAAGGCAATTAAGTTGTTTGGGTCGGCTGATTTGAAGACAGCTTTTCAGCCACATATGGAACCGAAACAGCTGATTCAGGCGGGAAAGGACCGCAAGATTGTATCATCCTGCTTCTGGAAGTTTCCCGTAGAATCGCGTAAGGGGAACCGGGACCGCTATAAAAGAAGAGTGGCGGTGCCAAGACGGGGCTTTTTCTCTTTGAGGCTTCTTCCTGGGAGTTGCTTTGTAGCTCGAAAGGAACCTCTCGTATCTCTGATTCTGGAGTTTGCTTGATTAGAGACCGCCAGCGTCTCTGTCTGCTAAGAAGTCGACCTTCGACTTGGGAATCCCATTCCTGTTATTTTGCTAATTTTTTTTTTTTTTTACTTCGTGCATAGAAGTAGGTAGCCGAGAGTGATCCTTGCTGTCAATTTGGATCGTCTTGCATCCCGAGTTTACCTTAACGAACCCCAGCGTGATACGCACTCTGAACTTTCGAACCTTGGTGTGAAAGCCGACTGTACTAATTGTCAGCCCGGAGGTGATAGTGTCAGCGTTTATTACCGGCACTAATTAGCGAACAATTCCAGTGATTAGAAGCCCTATCCATACTATATTCGGTACCCACGCATCCTTATTGTGTGAATGTCATCTCAGCACGAGATCCCAGAATATTTAGAAATCTACTGAATCTGTACATAGCTGTACATAATTTATTCAAGTGAATAAAATGTTTAGTCTAGATTAAACAGTTTTCTAGCCTGTTTCATTGATGGCTTCGCCAACCATATCTCCAGTACGTTACAATATATTATATATATATATTTGTATTTATATATATGTATTTGTTTATTTGTCTATTTATATATTTGTTTATATATTTCAATATAAAATATGAAAAGTTGGTTAAAAAATTAAATAATTTTCGATCTATAGAGATTTAACTGAATAACTAAATTTACGCGCTAAACGCCCGCTCCCAGTACAATTTTACTGCGAAATGTGCCCGCACGCAATGTGTTAACATGCTTGTTTTTTATGTGCATACACTTAATAATAAACTTTTTATAAATTAGAAGTTAAATTTAGCCTAAAAGTAGTATGATCTAATAATAAGCTGTTTTATTGAAATGCTGCGTAAACAGTTGGATGGAACACTATGGCTTATGGAGGGATGATATACCCATTTTTACGTGAGACATAACCATACATACTTTATGAATGGGAAACTTTATGTTCCCACAAGTAACTGAATGTTCTATCATTGATAAACCGTATATTACGGCAAAGATGCCTCACCGAAAATGGTTGGTGGAAATTGTCGAAAGCAGGAATATTTTTCGTTTAATGTGAATTTATTAAAGTATTATGTTAGATAAAAAAGATATTATTAATAATCAATAAAATTTATATATAGTGACATACAGTCTTCGTCATTTTTCATAATATTTTTGAAAATGTATGTATTTTATCTTTTAAAAACATTTTTATTGTAATTGTTTTTTTAAACTTAGACTTTTACAGTTAGCATCAATTTATATTTCTTAAAGATGCTAAAATGTTCCAATTTGTTACTCTGAAACTTACAATGTTGTATTCAAAGAAAATAATTTGTAAGAAATATTTTTTTAAACTGTCCCATCCATCCCTAGTCACCCTTAAAGACAAATTTACACATTTAAAAAGTCTCTATAAGAGTAAAGGGGAAATCTTAATTTATAAATTACTCTAACAGATTATAAATTAAACTAGAATGGCTTTTTTGAAATATACATCTAAACAAATTTTACAATGGTTTATAAAAACTCAGATTTTATACTTAGACTGGAAAAAATACAAAAAATGGTGGATTTATACTTTCTATTTAAACCTGTATAAAATATTTGAATTCTAAGTGCATCATTTTGAATTTTAAAAGGCTGATGTTACTTTAGTTGATACAGACTAACATGTCTGTATGAACTAAAAAATATTCTAACAAATACAATTATACTGAATAGATACATTATTATTGCGAAGCTATTTTCTGTTCCTGATAACGATATCTACAGTTTGTGAACCCTAGTATTATTTTATCTTATGCCTAGGCTTGTAGATCGATTATAAATCTTTATATGTAATGTAATTTTCATATAACTGAGATATATTGAAGATGCAAGCTTCAATATACATCTGAAACTTAAGTTTATCTAGTCAGATAAAAGCCTGGGAGTGTACGAATTACTGAAATAAGGGAAAATAACATTTAAGAGGAAAAGAAACTAGTGACAGTAATAAATGGAGACAACTCAATACTTTAGCGTAAAATAAAAAGAGGAATACTTAAGGAAAAATATTCGAAAACTAAAATCTATTTTAAAGTTTAAATTGGGGAACGTAGATGTCATCCTTAATGAGCAAAGATAGAATTTCGGTTTAGGCTTACATTATTAATTGACATATTTAGGTTTATATAAATATTATATTAGTTTACAGTTGTTTGACGAGTGAGAACTCTAATTAAGTCTTTTACATCAGCGGTAATGACTGGTGATTACTCTTACGTGTAAAAATGTGTGATAACTGTTAATTTTCTTATGTTAGTAGAAAATCGAATCTGTCTCTCTAACACTCACTTGCAGTATTAAATTGCTGAAGTTATTATAAAACGAAGAATTTTGTCTCTATAAGACTCTTACTAGTGGCAATTGCTTTCTAGTTATTTATTTAAAAAGTAATTTTCGTAATGGGTTGTTTCAGCCTTTGAAATATAAGTATATCCTTTTGATAAAATAACTACAAAAAGGTATAGATTTTACAAAGTATAAAGGAATATTTAAAAGAAAAATAAATAAATAGAGAGTATATAAACTTACTTGGAGAAAGTCAAAAAATCTTTAATTATCTTAGAACGCTATTCTTTTTTTGTGTAATGTTGTTACTGTCCTTATGGCTGCAAAACAACATTTTATAAACTAAATCTTTATGCAAGGAAATGCAAGTAAAACATACGATTTTATTTAAAAATATTTATTGTAAATTAAATTTATTTTCATCCTTAATCCACTCATTGTTTTAATTACAGAAGATCTCCGAGACATAAGAATAGAGTTCTAGAGTTAAGGCATTATTGTATAATTGTAAATTTACTCGCAAATATACATCTAAACGCAAAGTAAAATAAATCTATCTCGCAAAGTAAAATAAATAGCAATTAGATTCTAAGAAATTCCGCTCCTGTATAAATGGTGAAAACATGGTGACAGAACATCTGTTTAGCTTTTGGTGTTGTCCATAACATATTTTAATGGGTTACATCACACGTAAATGTTTACGGTAAGGAGATTACAGATTAACAATTGTTTTTATGGGGACTGTCTTTCTTCCTCGGAACTTGCTTATTGTGCCAAATCATTCCTTGGTTAGAGACCAACTATTCTTGGGGAAAGTTATCCGTACGGGAGTAATATGATTATACCATACCACCTTTGTGTTACTTTGTTTGGAGCAAGTAGTAGGAGCTATCAGACAGTTTTCTCTAAGATCAGTAATGGTTATCTCCGTTCTGGAAGACATATGGTGGGTTTTAAAGTTATACAATTTACCCAAGTTGCAATCTCATTTTAAACACTCCTGCCCATATCTTAACAAACATTTGTTCCAAGAAGAGTCAGCTGTACTCCAGTGATAATGCGGTTAATCCTTCTTTAAAAACACTTGGGCTGATGGACTTGATCCAGGTGTTGCTTTTGATCATGCTGGATTAGACACAACAACAAAATCATCTTATATCTGTATTTCTAAAGAAACTTTGTGAAAGCAGAATTTTGGCCGCAACTAGTTCAGCCAGTTTTCAGCCTTGTCGGATCTGCAAAAGAACAATGAAATCTTTTTCGATAATAAACAAGTTTAAAACTTTGAGTCTTTTCACAAGTATTTTTCTGGGTATTTTGAGAATATTTTGTCAATGAAAGTTCCTCTATGAATTATGAGCCCTTTTGCACATATCGAGACAGAAGAATTTCAAATCCATGAAGAATTAGTCAAATTTTCAATTTATGAATCTTTGAAAGTTAGTTTTTAGAAGGGTGATTGTCTCCTAAAATTTTGCTTCCACAGTAACCATTTCTTTTTACCTTGGACTTTGAGCTACTATTAACAAAATTGCTTTATTGCCTTCCCTTCTTCCAGCCCTGACGTGTGTGAATCACTGTTGTGTCGGATCTAGTTATAAAAAATTAATCTATTCCAAATCGTGCAAAGAGTGAATCTGAGCTTTTATCTCTCTAAAATATTTATTCCAACGTCAAGAAGATTAGTCTGAACTGTAAAATACAATAATTTCATTGGCATAGATACTGATTATTATATTTTCCTTTTATTATGTAAAATGTATTTCTCTGTTTAAATTATCTAACTAAAAATAAAAAACTAATAACAAACTTTAAACATTTTAAACATTATATAGTGTTTTAGATAGTTTAATTTTAATAAATAGACTGCAGTTACCTCCCGGGATAAATGTGGCAAGTTGAACCATATACATTTGACATATAAATATTGAAGAAAGTAACTTAAAAACTTTGCCCTTTATAATTGAATACGTCCTCTTTCCCGAACCCTATATTAGGGATTAAAAAAATATTGGGGGGGGGGGTTCGTTGTAAATGTTTTTGCTCCTTAGAGGGACGGTAGTCCTAAAACGTTTGAGAAACACTGCTCTAACACTACTTTCAGAATTAAGATGCTGATATTATTATAAAACTAAAATTTTTGTTTCTCTAAGACTCTTACTAGTGGCAATTCCTTTCTAGTTATTTATTTAAAAGTAATTTTCAAAATGGGTTATTTTAGCTTTTGAAATATAAGCATATCATTTTGTTAAAATAACAACAAAAAGATAAAGATTCTACAAAAGTATAAAGGAAAACAAATAAATAGAGAGTATATAAAGTTACTTGGAGAAGATCAAAGAATTTTTATTATGCCTACAACGCTATCATTTTAGTGTTACTTTGTTACTGTTCTTATGGCTACAAAACAACTTTTTATAAATTAACTGCTTATGCTAGGAAATACAAGTAAAACATATGCTTTCATTTAAAAAAATATTTATTGTACATTAATTTTATTTTTGGATTTAATCTACTCATTGTTTTAATTAAAGAACGTCTCCCAGACGTAAGAATAGAGTTCTAGAGCTAAGGCATTATTGCATGATTTACTTTAAAAATAAAAGCAATAGCAATTAAGATTTCTGGAAATGCGTACATTTATAAATGACATCAGTATCAATAAAGAGACAATATAGTTACCAGTTTTAAAATGTACTGTAATAGGGGGAATTCTAGTTATTTGTCGACATTAAACCTTTAACTTAAAATTTTTAATTAAAATCTATGCATGCAATTCAAAAACCCATAATGAAAGATCAGAAGTTATAGGAACTTGTCAAATTGCAGTTTTTGATAAAGTGAACAGTAAATGCCTTTGAAAATTCTGTCTTTGTAAAATAAAGTTATATCCATTACGACTGCTATTAAAGACGTAGATATTTGAAATTCAATGGATGTATCCTAAGATTTTAAAAATAATATTTGTTTAGATAACAAAGTTGTGTGTTTAAACGGATTTTATTGAACTTGTCAATGAAAACAATATTGACATACTCCCACTCTTCTACAAAAGTAATCAAGGGGGTTTAAAGCTCATAGAGGTTCTTTACATTATGACTAATGTGCCATAAAACAGATAATTAAAACAAAGAACATTCATATTGGATTTGTAATTAGTTTTAAAAATTGTTATTTTAATTTAGCAAAGGATTTAAGTTCCGCGAATGTAAATATTGTCTCTAAAGGATGATGGAGATATTTCGGCAATTTGGAGTTCATTTCATTCATTGAGACTTTAGATGAAGTAAAAAACAACAGTATTAATAGCTCATTACTACTATTCTTTAATGTATGTATATCTGTAAAGTCTGTATTTTCTCATACTTTAAGATTTATTTCACGTTTATGTTCCAATTGTAAGGTGACAAGATTTACTAGATTTTAAAGTGCTGGATGCATCATTCCATTCTTACTACAGAAATTTCTAAACAATCCCATAAAAATCCCTACTTTAAGCACAATCGTACATTTTTAAAGCTTTCGTCTTCTGTTTGTAGGAAAATTCATGAAATGATTTAATTTAAGAAGAACTTATAATTGTTTTATTTTTAAGTCACAGAGAAGAAAGAAATGTCAGTGTTAGTTTGTACATTTTCATAGTTTTGATTTGATTTAAGTAAAATATTTTTTGATGTAATTGAATTTCACTACCTCTTTGTAATTGATTTTCATGCTGAATATTAAAACTTTGACTACATTAAATTTTCTACTAGTTTTTAATAGATAACTTTTAAAATAACGCCTTCCACGTCTTTCAAAGTATTTATTTTACAGAAATGTTTGGATTATTATATTGTACAAGAGACTTTTTGATAAATTTACTTAATTCTTAGCACATCCTATTTAGCAAAGATGAGGAAAACCAGAACCTTTGGTTTTTCATTATATGCAAAATCAGTAGGTAACAGGTGTTATTTTTATTTGTTTGTTCTTCTGCCTGTTCTTTGTACCCTGAAATATATTTTCCTGTTATAAATTATGCATTCCTCTATCTTCAGAGTTGTTTATTCTTATCTTTCCCCAAAGCTTAGTGTTTGAAGGGTTCTTTTCTGATACTTCCTTCATCTCTCATATCAAATAGAAAATGAAGAGTAGCTTTATTTATGTCACTTGAGGCAACTGCATCTTACGGTCCAAAAGTTTGATGAAGAGTTTAAAAAAATCAATGACCCAAATCTTGCCGTCACTCACATTACTTAAATAGCGTAAGAAGTTTGATTTTCCTCTATTTTTCGAATTTCAATGTTCTATGCCTACAAATTTACAGTTATTTATGAAATTTATTTAAGAATGTAAAATGTTTATTTCAATCCCTATTTTAAAAATTTTAAGGATAAGCGAGAACTAGAAGTTTTGAACAAATATTTGAAAGCATCATATGTTTTGTTGAAACTTAAAATGGGTGTGAACTCTTTTTTTTTAACCGAAAAGTTTCTTAACCCACTGAACGGACGCGTCGACGGGGGTTCGACAGCGAATTCCTGTTCGAAAACGGACCTGTCGACCCCTTCTCGTTCGCACTCGTATAACTCGTATCGCACACTTTTGAGAAAAAAAAATATTGCAAAGCGATAATAAATGAAAGAAACTAATTTTGAGTAACGGAACTCCTTTACCTTGCAGGGAAAATAATTTAAAAGTAGCCTGACAACTTTTAAACCGGCAACTCTAGTATGGTACGGTAAGTTCCGTCTGGAATTTACGAAAAGGGTGACTGTTTTGAAAGGGAAAAAGGTGGGGAGGGTGGCCGGTGGATGGGTTAAAAAAGGCTCAAATGCTAAAGCTAGGAAAAAAGCTCAATCAGTTAAACTTAGAAGGAAGTCTTTGAAGTTAGACTTTTATTTCATTTCGGATTTTATTTCAGAAACAAAATATTGATCTCCTTGTTTTGCTCACATTTTCTAAACATTTTACTTTAAATTTTTTAAAGTAAAATTCTACAATAAATGTTACATTTGGACAATGTTCTGCTTTAAAAGACTAACACTCAAGAGAAATAACTTGTAGATTTGAATTTATAGCTGTGGAATTGTCAACCATAATTGAAAATTATTTTTGCTATTGTTACATCAAAATCTAGAAATATCTATTAAATATATAATGCTACAAACTCCTTTTGTCTTAAAATTACCTTTAATGAAATGTTAGGAATTAAATGAAAATCAATGCTAAATTATTTTGTCTTTGCTTCGGAATGTTAATTAAATTCATTTGTTTCGTAGATTATTTTGATTACGAAATTACTTTTTATCAAAAAAAGGAGATTTTACATAATGAATTTCAGTCAGAATAACAGTATAATGACAAAAATATAACAAAATAAAACTGAATTAATCATCTATGAATAATACGTAAGTTTGAACACTCAGTTTTTGTGTGACAAATATTATTGTATAAAACAAAAAAAAATATATATATACCTATTCATTCTAAATGTTCTTTTATTAATGTAATGCCGAAGTTAATAAGTTCATCTATCAAATAAATTGCATTTTCTGTTTCGTAATGGTATGTATGAGGAATTAACAGAATCTAAATTTAATTCATTGAAGAAATGTTATTAAATCAGAACTAAGTTAATACCAGAAAACTATCATTAGTTTTGGAGACGTTTTGGAATTAAAATAATAAACTATTAAAAGCTGAATAAACCATTTTTGTAAAATGAAAGCTTCTATATTACCTACCATCCTCGCTTTAAATAAGTTTGAAAAGCGTTGTCTTAAAAATAGTAACAACATTCGTCAAAAACAGAATAGCGTTCTAGGATTAGTAAAATTAAAATTAGCTGCACATAATGAAATTATATGTTTAAATGATATATTTTGAGTTGAAATTTTTCATGCATTTTATTTACAAAGATTTTTTTAATCACATGATTTTACTTGTTCTTCGTTTAAAAAGAATTTTGGTTAAAAATGTAAAGAAAAACTACTGTTTGACTTAATAAAAAGAAGGCTTTGTTTATTACAGAAAATCATTTTATTGAGAGTGATATATATTAACATGTAAAACATATTAATCTACTTTTTTTTTTCAATTTATGAGCTGTATTGTAAGTCATTGAAGAATACCGTATATAGTAAGTAACTTAGAAATTTACGTTTTAATCAATTAATGTACATTTGAATTATAATAATAGTTTAATACAAAATGATATTAAAATACACTATACTAGAATATATTACACACATTTTCCTCTGTGTTTTGTCTGTGTTTCCTAATTTTCATCTCAATTCCCCTATTACGAGAGAATGTCCTAATGTTATGTGTCAGAATATTTACTGGCAGTGGTTACAGAACAGATTAGATTTCTCAAAGTCCTCTTCTTGAGTCTACTAGAGAGCTACTACACAGAGCTATAAAATCTGAAAAAATAGTCACGTACTCCTCTGATTGACATGAAATTTGCAAATAAGTAGTTTTATGCTTATTCATAAAACAATATAAAGAATTACAGGCAGAGATAAAATACTATTGAATTTTCATAAATTAATACATGCGTTATATTTGTGTCATTAACAAAATGACGTTTAAAGGCGAAACAAACAGCAAAATCCGACATTAATAGGGTATGTCAGAGTTCCTTACTTTCATACAAAATGTACAGCGTGTGATCACACTTGTTGCGAGGTGATCAATCAGCGATAAGTCCAGTAATCGCTATTCCTCCTGTAGGGCAGTTTCTAAATCTCTGAGAGTAGCTGCAGGTGGGAAACGTCTATATACAGCACGACCAAGGGCTTTCCAAAGATTTTCAATTGGATTAATGTCCGACGAGTTTGGTGGCCACTTTATAAGATCAATCCCCTCACGCTTCCGAACGTGGTCACCAATGATAGCTGCATGGGGATGTTTATTACTGTCCATTAAAATGAACGAAGGACCAACTGCTGCAGCGTACAGTTTCACAATGAGGTCTAGATCTTGATCTTGATACCGTGTAGCCGTGCCAAAACCGCATCTGTAGATGTGCAAGTCGGAGTACTATCTCAATGAAATCCCTGCCCAGAGCATACCTCCATCGCTGAATGCATGATATTCTCGGCATGATATTTTTGAATAAGAATTTTTGTATGCGAACCTGTCGTAATTTATTTTATGCTGAGGTTTTTTCTATTGACATGGGGTTGCATATCGCTGTTATAAGAGCTGTCAACTTTTGATTTATTACTTTTCTGAATAGGTAAACATTTAGAAAATAGCTGTAAAGGAGAACAAAACTCCTCTGCAATGAAAATCGTAGGATTTTGTGTAAAATAAACCCTTCTAAAGATTCAGGGTTACTTATATAATGAGATCTATATCCCTTTTTTATTGTAAAGTATTCCCTTTACTAAACGAAGTATAATGTATAAATATTATCAGCATGATAACTGCACTATGCATTAGTTTAATAAATTTGAAATAAAATTTGCAATTACCTCAACAGTTTCTTAAAAATATATCCAATTAACCTTTCCTACGTTTTTATTTGATATAATTTTTTAGGTGCGCCACAAATAGTTTGAGATTTTAGTTTGCTGTCAATAAAGCTCGAAAAGCACTGAATTAGAGGATAACGTTACCTCAATTGTGGTCTTTTGTGTTAAACTAGAGGAGCACTAAGGCTATCCAACGCACATTATTCGATCGTTTCGGCTAATAATGCTACTTCTGGCATGAAGTGTAAAGATCTTACGTAATGAAAAGTACTTTTTTAGTCCTGGTGAACACAGTTTAGCTAGAAAAATTAAAATAAATTTTTGTAAAATTAATGAATTAAAAAAATTGAATTATGTAAAATATTTAGCAGTTTTAGGAAAAACAAAAATATTTTTTTATTATCCGACTATGAATATTTACACTTCTTTTTGAACTTCTTTATTTTTAAAGTAGCTTAAATGGGAAACTTAGAGATATCAGTCTAATCTTTAAATACATGCTTTATACTCAATGAATATTAATTTATTAGTTTACCATAGAAATATTCAAATTTTGCTGATAAGTATAACCGTGAATTTTAATTCTGGTTTTCCAATGTATCCTTGTCGTAACACTGTAAAATTTAGTTCAGTATATAAAACAGGCTTTTATTGATAAAATTTCAAATAAAAATGTACGTGTTTTTAAAACTTTTTTTTTTCAAATAAAGGCTACATAGTGAGCATGTTTACTTTAACTAATACAGTCAAAAGGCAACAAAGGTGTGAAACGATAACAAAAAGAAAGAAAAATTAAAGTTTCTTTATACGTGATAGGATTTTGTAAATAACTTTAAAATATTCTGATATTTTTTAGGAAGTTACAAAAAGCTGATTTTTGTCTCTTTTGAACAAAAGAGCAAACAACATTTTTTAAACCATGTTAAACGGCATAACAACTAAAAAGAATAAGGTGTGTAAAATATTCCGAAGAAACTCCAAATTTTTTTAGGAAGTTATTTTCTTATCCTGATTTATCTGGCTTTGCATTAAAAAAACATGATTTGTATTAAAAAATTTGAAAAAAAAGACCTTGTTTAAACAAGCGAATTAACTAAGTAAACTGCTTTAAATTCTTATTTAGATACAACATATAATATGTTTAAAACATACTAAACTTATAAAAAAATATAAAATAATAATAATAGCATATAAAAAAAATTCAATACTATTATTCAATATATTAAATAACAGCGATGAAATCCAAATTCATTTATAATCAGATAAACAGAAAAGAATAAATATACAGCCAAACTCCGATATAGGGTCCCCATGCTTTTGGATAAAAAGTTGGCGCTGTAACGAGTTTATATCAAATTACGACCCTATGTCTTTCCATGAAATTGATTTTATGCATTTATTTATTAGTTTGATTTCAGATATTCTCTAGATTCAGATTTAAATAGATCTATTCATTCGTAAACACAAGCGTTAATATTTTAACGTAATTTTCTTTTCATTGAAATATTTCTAGAAGAATGATTAAAATATTAATTTAAATTCTTTTTTTCAATATCATTGTTTACAATTAGGAATCTAATATCTTTTTATCTATTGTACTTAAATTTTTCCTATTTATAAATAGAATATTTCCTTTATTTTATTCATGTATTCATATCTTGAAACATTGTAATGGATTACTTTTAGTATTGTATTTGATTTCCGTAATCTGACAGTCTGTTAATAGTTAGTTTCTTGGCAAATTCTTCAAATGGAAATTTAATTTGCGAATCTTATTCCATTGGTAGTGTTGAATTGATAAGAAGGAAAAGTAGAGAAATCAAATTAGTTATTATTTATGGTAACCAATGCCTGATTGTATTTTAACCCTTTCATTGCTAATTAATTTCATTGCTTTGGAATATTAGGAGCAATTATAGAGTATCGAATTTGATCCAACTTAATTTGAAAACTTTCACGGTAATAAATAGAAGGCATCAGTGATCTGACAGGAAATAACGTAAAATGTTGTTGAAATAAATAAAAGAGTAAAAAATTCTTAGAAAATATCACACTTGTTGCTCATTCCTCGAAAATATTGGTTAGAGGTATAACGAGTTGACATTTGGCATTTAAAAGTTGCAGATAAAAAAAAAACTCAACCAATCTTAGGAATAAAATAAAATATTGCAATATACAAAAAAATCTATAAATGTTCACTACTGAAAGGATATTTATGATAAATTTCAACAACTATGGAAAAAGGTGAAAAAAATAGAAATTTTTCTGGGGTTAAAGTGAAATATTTAGTGCTAAAAATATTAAATATTTCAGAAGATAGCACACATATATATATACAAAAGATTATTAAAGGTATACATACATATATATTACAGAGCTATACGTATGGGATTACATATATGTGAACATAGAGGAGATATAGGTAGAGAAAGATAGCCTAAGGAAGTAGTAAATACTTTTTTTATGTAAAGATTTGATTTAGGTTTATAAAATTTTGGTATTTCTTTTCAATCAGTATTCATTATGCATAAAGTGAATAGTTGACTTTAAATTTATTTTAATGTTCGAGGAAAGTAAACTCAATCTTAAACAATATATAAAGAGAAAAATATATAAACGTTAAGTAATATAATATTTTATGCATTACATTGTATTGAAAGTTTTAAATGGATTGAAATACGTAGAACGAATCTCTGGTCTAGAATATTAAATTGCATTTATGAGTGAACTTAGACTAGGGTTATATTTAGTGTTTCTCAGAAAATTACATTTTTTATTTTTACATCGCTATAATTTGTGGAATAAGTGCAGAAAAACCTTTACACGGTTTGTATGAAATCTGTTACTGTAGCAAAGAGACAAATAACTCTTCTTCCCAGCCAAAATACTGAAAGCTTGTAACTGTAAAATTTCAATGATAAAATATGCTGTGGAAAATAACTGAGAAAGCCACGTTAAGTTTCAGTGTGTTAATGTAGCATGAAGTAGTAATGTAGCCTCTTATATCTTTAAATCTTGGTACATTTCAGGTATGTTGCCTTTTCATAAGAGATTTTGTGAGGATCAAAGATGAATAGTTACTTTTTTCCGCACATACATAATAAATACAAAAATATAAAGGTTAAAACAAAAAATATACTAAAAAAGTAATTTTGCTTACAAATAAGTAGTAATTGTTTGAAAGAAAACATATCAAAATTTCAATTTTCGAACATAAATTTGAATTATTTAACCCTAGAATGCTACAAAGCGGAGACGTTTTGTAATTAAAATAATAAAGTAATAAATGTAGAAAAGAATTTAAATCTGCAATAAATCATTTTTTAAATTAAACCTATGTATTACTTGCTTTTCATAACTTTAAAATAAATTAAAAAAGATTCTTGCAGCCTAACAATAGTAGAAGCGTTCGACCACAACAGAAGAGCTTTTATAGTTCAAAGGATGTAATATTCTAGTAACAATAAAAATTAGTATAACGTAGAAAATATTTGTTTTAAACCTCATAAAGAAGTATAAAATTCAGAGCAATAATGAATAAAATTTGACGATTTGGTTTAATTTTTTAATTACTGATTTTACTTTTTACTCTTCACTCTTATTTTAAAATAAAAGAATGGAAAAAACTAAAAATACATATTGTTATAAAACTAACAGAAAAAAATATGAACTAGTATAGAACTAACCATTTCTCATAAGTATTTACAAATTTGTACACTAATTATAGATTTTACAATATAATAGTTAATACTTCTGAAAGAATATTAACAATATGCCTTAATTAGTTTCAATAAAAGCTAGTTGTAGTGAGTTTTAGAACTTTGAGCAGAGTTTACTTTGAGAAAGAATTTTCTTATTATTATGCTGTAGGGAATTTTTTAACTGATAAGACGGCTTAATTTATTTGTATAATAAATTTGAATTCGCCGGACATTTGAAGAGATATTATCCAACAGATATGTTAAAGTAAAACTCTTTTAGATTCCTGTTGTCCAAAATTAAGTTTGGAAAAGCTAAAAAAATATGACCTATAAGAATGAATAACGCTGAAGATAAATGCAGATGATTAAATAAATGAGCAAAGAAGTTTTGAGCTTGATTAGCTATTTATGAAACGTTTCAATATGACCGAAGATTTTTTGAATATGATTTCTAACCAAAATTCAAGATTTTTATAAAAGTAACAGATACAAACATAAATTAATATAAAGCTAACTATTTCTAATTTCATAATTTTGTACACTAATTATAGACGTTATAAAGTAACAGTAAATGATTCTAAAAGTATGTTAATAACAGACTTCAATTAATTTCATTAAAATCTAGTTATAGTAAATTTAGTTCTGAACAGAGTTTACACTGAAGAAGGAATTTCCTCATTGTTACATTATGAAACTAATGTAGTTAGTGTAGTTAATTAATGTCTTTTTAGTTAATAATAGGTATTAATATATTTCTATACCAAATATACGTACCCAGGTATTTTCAAACAGTTATGTTAAACTAAAACTCTTTCACATTCCTCTTGTCCAAAAATCTGTTGTGAAGGACTAGAAAAATGACCTGTAAGAATGAATAATGCTGAAGATAAATGCAAATGATTAAATAAAAGAGCAAAGGAGTATTCATGTATGAAAGCGGGAGTTTGTATCGAGGCAGTAATACATCTCAAGGTGTTTAGACATAAGTGTAAGTTTAAAAACAAGTTGTTTTGAATATTTTCCAAGTAGTATTTATAAGGTCTGCAATGTTGACAACATTTATCACGAAAATACATAAGCAAATACTACAGTACACACTCGTGGATAAAATTCAGAAAAGTTTAAATTTTGCACGCTAACGTCGGTTATCGCAGTTGGTCTATTATAGTTTTTTAAACAAATTTTCATAAGAATTGCAGAATTTATTTTTAAGCTGTTTAAGTGTATAACATTCATATGATTTTGCTCAAACAAATTCACTATTTGAGATAAATTTCAAAGCAAAATAGGCAATATTCTATTTATGTGTGTGTGTCAATAGCAGATTAAAGAAAACTCTTTATACATACGGTATTTTTATGGATACATTTCTAATTTAACCTTTAACTGTTTTTGTGGGGACTCACAGATTTTATCCCCAAGCAATTTCTCCCTCTCAATCATAATTGATCTATGAATTTCCCTATCTGTAGAGTGCTCTCAAGATAACTTACCGAGTTATAAGCTAACTAAAAGTTAATTGAAGTTTAAATTATTTACGTTATTATTAACTAAGTCATTATTAATTTATTATTTACGTTGAACTTTAAGTTCATATTATTTATATTTGTTCAAACTGTAGATAATTTTAACTTAAAAAATATGTTCTCAGTAGTTAAAGCATCTAATTTTGAAGTAAAGAAAATACACACGCATAAATTGTCAAAGGAAATAATAAAAAAGGAAAATTGACATATAAAAGCAATTTATATTTAACATTTACTTCCCTAAATATATGAGAAAGGAAATTGTAACTTTGTATATTATTTAAAAATGTAATATATTTTTATAATTTGGATTTGATATAGAGCCTTGAAGTCTACTTTTTTGCTACACGATGGCTAACTAGACCAAAACCCATTGCTTCAAACGATTACGAAGATCCATGTCAGAATCTGGGTTTGAACCCACAACCTCTGGTACCAAAAGGCAGCATCGTTCCCATTTGGCATTTGATCCTCCATTTATGTTGACTATGATGACTGGGGATTTTCTGGCATACAAATTACAATTTAATTTATAACAAAAATCTATCTTACCTTATTCTACCATGAAATACACTGTTCAAAACAATTAGAGGAGCATATGGTTTTAATGAAATTATACAAATACTTACACCGATGGGTAACATAAAATGAATCATTCATAATTTAAAGCCTGTAAGAAATAGAAGAAGAAAACTTCATATGCATATCAAAGTTCATGACGTCAAAAACCAGAAATCAATATATGGGCAGAGATCAAGATGTTGCAGAAACGTCTGTTTCACTGCCTTAACTGTGAAATTTGATTGCTCAGTTACGTTTTTTGAGAAAAGGTGACGTGAAAATGTGTAAACAACTTGATTTACCGGAATCCATGGTATGGCGTATTATATACAGACTTGAATCTGGACCTGCATACAGTACGGAATGGTACTTGGTAGGCCCGAAAGTATGCAGACGATATACTGAGACCTCATGTCGTACCTTACGCTGCAGCCATTGAAGGTTCCTTTGTTTCCCAGAATGATAATGCCAGACAGCGTACAGCTCGTCTTTTTGAGAACATGCTTGAAACTGAAACAATATAGCGTATGTAATGGCTAGCGTGTTCTCCTGACCTCAATCCAATCGAACATGTTTGGGACATGCTCGGACGACGCATTACTCCGAGAAGAAGGCCTCCTTTTACTGTCCGAGACTTGGAGCTTGCACTTCTTGAGGAGTGGAACAGTATTCCCCAAATTCTTATCGTTAACATCATCTCATCCATGGAAAATCCATTGAAAATGTGTAGCAGTTTTAGCTGTTCCAGGAGACCATACGCCATATTAAAAATCTTGCATCATTTCTAAAGAATACTTTTTATTTATCATTTACATGTAACCAAATTGTTGCTCTAAACCATCTTTTCATATTTTTTCGACATTTTCAAAGAATTAAAGCTTAATTACAATTTTTTACGTCTTTTTTTCTGTATTGCTCTTTGATCTTGTGCTATCCATTTTATACTAATACTTGGCTGCCTCTCACGGTTTTCTCAACTTTTTTGCTTGCTGCCCTAATTTTTTTGAGCAGTGTACAAATTTCTGTTTGAGTAACTTTTTTTGCGTTATCGTTTCTTCTTTTATCATTGGGTACCGAGAATTTTTATTCTGCTTTTATCTTATTTTATATATTTTTTATAAACCGAAATATCGGCTTTTGTATTCCTTTAAAATTATCACAAATATCTAGGTCTGTGTTCTTAATGATTAACTACCTAAGCTGTAATCATACAGAACATAAAGATTATTTAAGAGTTCGAATGTTATAGTACGCTTTGATATATGTAGCCATTTAGAACCAGATGTAACTCTAGGAGGACCGGAATATCATATATCCAACACTTTTTAAATTGACTCAGTCGATTACCTAGTGTTGCGAAATTGCACTATAACATACAATGGGCTATATGCAATGGTAATAAGAATAATTGAATGTTACTTTCAAATATCATATATGATACATTCGTCCTATAAATCAATTTAAAACCGTTGCAATATGATGCAGCCGTTCTCGAAGTATTAAATAGAAAGTGTCGGTTTAATTAATATTCCAGTAGCAAGACATGAAAGGTTGTCCGACCACTCAAGAGAGTGTGAAGCATTATTAAGGATACTTAAAAATGAAGATGTGAAGAAAAACAAGTTCCTAATTTTTTGAGACTTGAAATAAGATATGAAGTCCCCATTTATTAGTTATAGAAACGTCGATTTCCTCTGAAAGGAGATTTAATTATCATATGCATGATAAGAATTCAGTAGATGGTTGCACAAGGTTGTTTAGAGTGCCTCGTTAAACACTAATTTTTAAAAACAAGTTCTATTTACATAACAAAAGTTAAAGTATTTTATGATAGGCATTTATAAATTTTAAAAATATGTTGATAATTATTCTTCCATTTTCAGTCTTATATAATAAAAAAAGATTTAATTTTCTGGAAAACAACTAATTGATATAAAAGGTTAAATAAGAGCACTACTGCCGGTATCAATACGTGGTTTTTTGTTTTTGCAAATTTTGTTAAACTGTTTTTTGAAAATGGTTTATAAGTGTGAAATTTGAAATTCAGGAATATAACATTAAATAATTACTATTTATGTTCTATCTAAAAATATAATAGAATGGTGTATAGAAGAATTATAACCGAAGAAACATATCGAATAATGGATACATATTACCTCAATTATACTACCAAATGACAGTATTCTATAGTTTGTGTATTATACGATAGCGTATATTATAATTATTACTACTTTATAGTTTTTATGATACAACCTTAAGGAAGTAAATCATGAAATAACCATAAATTGAATCCATTTTTAAGCAGCCGGATGATGGCCAGATGGGTAAGATTTTTTATCTCGATATCGGAGTCCATAAGTTCGAATTTTGCTTCTGGCATGGATGTGCGTAGACATTCGAACTCAGCTTTAAACAGTAAGTTTCAGTTTAATTAGCCCTCGGTGAGGAAAGAATTAATCGTAGCTTACAAACAAAATAATACATACTTGAGCAGTCTTAAAGCGTGTTTAAGTCAATTCATTAAGATATAATTATGCGGTACAATACTTTTCTGTTCTCTAATATTTATAAGCTAAGTATAAATTAAATGATAAAATTCTCTATTTTAACAGAATATATAATCATATTTATTAAATTAAGTATTATTTTATTCTTAACAGGTTTATTTTCAATCATTAATTATTAATTGAAAACTTTGTTCTACAATATTAGATATGTAAGGATACTTTACTCTTTGGAAGAACTCGAGGAAACTAAAAATTTGACGCATCAGTTTGATTAATTTTCTGTGAGTAATTATCAGATTTTAAGAATGCTGTAATTTTAAACGAGAAACTGGGAAAGTATGTTGATAAAATTTCACCGAAATGTTAATTAAATAACAAAGAAGAGCTTTCTATATCCTGTGTAAAAATTCTTTAAAGATAAATTGAAAAATTCTAAACTTTTTCTCTCTGAAATTACACAAGAATTAGATTGAAGATATCTGTAATTAAGGATGAGAATATACGTCACTTAATTACATACTATCCTTAAGATATTAAATAAAAATCTTCAAAATCTGCTTCTATTGAATATCTATAAATTATTATATTTTTACGATTATCGAAAGATCTCCTGTAATCATGAAATTAAAGAATGCTATTTGCAGTTATTTAAATAATATTTAGACTTAAATACGATACCATAAACACAACAGTTTTACTAAAATTTTTGTTGTTTTTATTGCTACGATGTGGCTGATGAATCATGTACAATAAAATATTGTTTATACGGTTCTCATTTATAAGCCGTTCCTATTTATACAACGTTTTATAGCAATCCTGATGTATTCGTAACTAATGTGAAGTTCTTTGTTTATACGAGGCAAATAATGCAAAGATTTGGGTATACAATTAAAAGAGAAAATCATGAAAATTATATATACTTCAACTTAAATAATAAATAAAGCTATTAATCAATATTCTTACATAACTAAACTTAAAAACAAGCAGTATTTAAACAGCGTAATATATATTTAAGATGAATTTATAGAAAACTGAGTAAATGTAAAACTAGTACTCTAAACAAAATACTCAATTTTAGAAAACATAAAAATTTTATATTTTCAATTTAGTACTTTTTTGGGTAACCTCTATGTCTCTTAATATGTTTCAAATGTTTTGGTATATATTGAATGAGAATTTCCCAATAATATTGACCGATTTAAATTTATTCTTCTGAAGCCAAATTAGAGATTCTTAGATAGCTTTTTTTAGAAATATACATTTTACAAATATTTTAGAAATACTACTTATACCATATTCTAACTCATACTATAAATTTTCTGTAATGTTTATATGTAGTGATTCAGATAGGATATTAGTTCAAAAATAGAGGTTGTTAATGACATTAGGGCGATTGTACAGTAGCCTCAAGCGGGAATCGATTGAAGAACAGTTCACCAACCTGATAGCATAGAAAAGTTATTGGAATTTCAAAAATTGTGTTCTAGGTTGTATGTTACCTTTGAAAACATTGACATAAATATACTCTTATTGATGACATACACAATAATCCTTCAACACCTGTTAGAGTCATACATCCCCATACCATCCTGCTACCTTCCACATGTTTTGCTGATCTTTTCAGAATTTAGTTTATTATCTGGGTTTCCCAACATTTTAATATTTCCATTCGATGAAGATAGATTTAATTTTATTATAAAAATAAAACTATGGGAAAACAGAAATATAGCAAATATATCAAATATGGGACTAGCTTTAAAACACGGAGAATTTAGTGTAATATCATAGGTATGTATGGCCGCAACAGGTGTTGACCAATTAGTGTTTATTGCATCAATTATGTATGTTAATATAAACTTTAAAAAAATAATATAGACCCTTGTACACAACATTCTAGTCTTCAGTAGTATGAGGAGAATATCCCGAAACATTTTGTTATCAATACTCACTTGCGACTACTACTTAACTATCCTAAATTCATCAACACCCCATCAAGTTATTTGACCATTATAGGAAATGTTTGGTATCAGTGAAAAGTTTGTAAAAGGAAGTATCATATTTGCAAGAAAATCAACTTTTGAATGGGTCTGTGAGAAGAAAAGAATAAAATCTCGGTCAATATTATTGCTGAAATCTCATTAGATATATACTAACATGCTTTGAAAATTTTAAGAGACATAGTGGATATCCTAAAAAATAGTAATTGAAAATATCACTCTCGAATTGAGAACTGTACGAGATTTACTATGACCTTTTTTTACTTAACCTTTGAATATTTGCTGCATTGTTTAAATATTATGTAAAACTTAAAAGTTCTTTAGATAAAAATATTTATAAATAATTTTACTTTATTTAAGTAAAAAAAATTGTCAAATTTTCATATTTTACCTTTTTAAAATTTCAAATTGAACAACAACAACAACAAAAAAAAAGCCTAGTGTACAAGCTTTGCTTTTAATGTACATTATTTTCCTCTTTCATAACTCTAATTTTCGAACTCAGTTATTATTGCTTAATTCTTATACAGGTAGAAATTTTTCCATGAAATTATACACAGTTAATGAAGTGATATAAAAGAAATTGCCTGTTGCTAATTTTAACGATGAGGACGAAGAATGTGAAGATGTTATTCCACTTTCATTTAGCCCTAGTGTTGCAAAAAGTAGACCGTAGCTCTCCAAACCAAACCAAACCAAACCACTTTCATTATAACATGAATTTGATACCGCTAAAAATTTTTAAAGCTGTTTTTTTATGTCAAAACAATAGTGAAAAAATGCTCAATGGCTTTAATTCAGCCCATATTCTGTACAGACAAACAGACCCTCAGACGATTACTTTTGAAGTTTTTAAACTAGTTGAGAACTAGTTTTAGACTAGTTTTTTTAAATAAAATGCATCCACATGTACATAGTATTTAAAATGTACTAAAAAGGTATGCATTTTTCTCTTTTGTGACAAATTCTTAATTTAAGAAATTAATTACCACTAATATGGTTTCAATTCACTAAGTAGTAACTTATAGTAGTGCTATTACTACCTTATAAAACCTAAAATTTATTACCTTGTCATAAACTTGCATAAAATTTGCATTAATCAAATTTTATTAAACTTTAATTTCACATCATTTAAATCTCATTTCACTTCAGTCCCTTGAACAACGTATAAACGGTGCTTTACTGTACTTGCTGTAGGAGAACGAAACTTTAGTGTTCTTTACACAGTTTAAATTTACTAACAAAATAAAACTATTTCTGCGAATATAAAAGGATTTATACTTAGATCAACGGTGACTTCTTTTGAATCCTTCACATGTTTCCTTTTGCCTTAAGTAACAAGGTTACTCTATATTTTTAGTGACCTACAAATAGTATTTTGTAAACACATTTTTTTTTTCTTTCTTAACTTTGATAAGGCGTTAAAAATGCATCAATTCTCTCACCCTTGACTTTTTTTTTCTCAGTACTAAACATCAAAACATTGAGAGTAAAATCTCCAAATTCCAGTTTTTGTTCTTAATATTTCAATTATTATGGCATTAATAACGTCCGGATACCACAATGATTGTAGTATATATAATTTGTAGCATTCTTTCTAATACTTTTTTTGTATTAGGTCTTTCAATATTAATACACAAATAATAGAGTATAATGCAATCTCATTGCGGATCGGATAAAGTGTTTTTTATATCAGTGGTATTTCCCACTTATATTCATTTTATCTCTATTGCCGTCTTATCAATACAACTGAATGACGAAAATATTTAGCTACCGTATGATCACATTAATCCCTTTTCCCGAAAAAGAAACATACAGTATGTGTATTATTTCTATCGTATGATGCATGACAAATCTAATAACTTTTTTCTCGAGCAGTATTATTAATATTTCTAATAGCATCCCTCTGAAAAAAAATAAAACGCTAAGAATCGGAAGGTTATTTCCAATCTTCCAATTTAACAATTAATAATATATGTTAAAATACTAACTCTAAATTTCAAAAATATTTATTTATTGGTCTTTTATAAAGAATAATGCTTTTGCAATACCACTGTTTTAAGAATTTGGAAGAAAAAGTAATAAAACTGGTTCCATGTTTCTTCATTGCTTTTAATGCTTTAAGTTATTTCCCAGAAAACTTTTTAAGTTATAAATTTAGGCATAAGAGCCTATATTAAGTGCATGAATTTTGGTCATTACTGAAGAAAATAACGCAGTAAAGCATAGACAGTATTTCTAAAAGTTCTAATGTCTCAGAAATATATGACACTTGATTTGTTTACAATATTGGCGAAATCTGAGAAACTGTGTGAAGTAATTGGGTTCATTTATTTTAACGAGAGCTTCAGTTAATTTTAGAAAGCTTTATTTTAGGAAAATACATAGTTTAAACAGAAAATCGATAAAAGACCTTGAAACGATTACTTTTCTTTGACAAAGTAACTTCTAATAGATTTGTTTCTATAATAATAGAAATACTTTGTAAAATAGAGAGAAATGAATATAAGTTACAGCGAAATTATGTCTTCTTAAATATACTCTATGATATTTTAAGTAATCGATAAAGAATAATCGGGAATAATTTTTCAAATATATATTTAACATTTTGATATCACAGATTTTTAGTGGAAACTGAAAACAAGAAACTGCCAACCAATTTTGCAAACAAAGAAAAATAAAGAAAATTACCAATATTTAATGAACAATCCTAACACTTAAGGTGACCTTTTACCTATACATATTATTGTCTATAATCAAATTAGGAGGAGAGTAAATGAGTTTCTAAAGATGCATTAAGAGTTTATGCTGCAGACTGCAGCTTAAAGGTGTATTTCGAACGCACACGTCTCGCTTTAGATGCACTTATTGCTCGACGGACGCTTTTAAAAGCATTTCCTCGAAATTGCCCTAATTTCCCAATTAATTCTAGATAGTTTAAGTAAATCTGAAGTAATGTTATGAATTTATCATTTTTCATGGAAGTCAGAGACAACATGTGTGGGCTGTAGGATGTACTTCCCGTGATAGAGTGCAATATATGTTTTCGTAATTAAATAATTGAATTTATACACAGAAAAAATTGAGTTAAAGTAAACTAAGTTGTTATTAGACACATATAAGCATACTCAGGGAAGGAGTTAAGGCATTGACCAATTGAATCTAGGCCTCGGAGGGATCCTCGACTCATTCTTGACTCATTTCATTAAGATTCAAATAATTTAATGGTCAAATGTTATTCCTGGACGCATTCCTCGAGTTTTGAACTGCATGCTATTTCGCAACAGTGGCAATTGCATTATTCATTCATATTCTTTATTTATGTCTAGGCCTATGTCTATCGTCATACACTAATTCATACACTACTCATTTAGTCGAAAGACGGCAGTTGGTCTAGTTAGTTTTTGTCTAGGTTTGTGAAATTGTGAGTCACACACGTTGTTCTGTGACAGGTTACCGTTTTTACATGTATGTCACAACGACGTGGGCTATAAGCAGTTTACTTAATCCATAGGTAAGAACAAAGCTAGACCTCCTAATTTAAATTCCTGTTACATTCAGAATTTATTTTTATTATTCCAAATTCAGAACAAATCAGAAAGAAACACTTTAAAAGCGGAGCTGTGAAAGGTAAAAAAAAGAGGAAAATTATTTATTGATAAATTACTGAAACTTGCCCAATTTTTCATATAGAACTTCATATTAATAAATTCTTTATGGATTGCTTTTGCTGAACTTTACAAGCTGTAACGGCGTGTCGACATCAAATAACTTTGCTTTGAGAAGTGGACTTCGCGTGTGTGGATACAAAGGGATTGTTTTCCCCGGCACCACGATGTCTACACTGTTGTATCATATAGTAGAGGAACAATATACCAGACAACTCGGCACCTTCACTGACGCCAGAAAAATGACCATCGGAACGACAAAGGATTTGCAGCGACTTGGATCTAGCCTCTAAGAATTCCAGGGACCCCTGGGTTTGAGGCCGATGATTTAAACAATCATGACCCAGACCAATTGAGTTGTTCGAAGGTAAGGTCATCGCTAGATGATCCAATTATGAAATTGTGGGTGAGGCCCCTCTCTTAGAGGCCCCTCCCTTGAAAGGAGACGAGAGAAGATTTGGTTTTTAGAGAAGAAGTTAGTTAGCTAGCAACCAGCTAATTTCGAGGTCACCTTGACCAGTCCCTCTATCAGAGAGTTTTTTTTTGCTATAATCCCACCTTGGAATCTTTTCTTTAAAGAGTAGCCCGCATCGGCTAACTCGGAGGTCGCCTCGACCAATCTCTCCATCAGAGAGTTTTATTTAGCGAAATTCCGTCTTGGGATATATCTCTTGCTGAGATTGAAACGATACCCTGTGCATTGGGTTTTCTTTTTTAATATAACCCTCTTCAGGATTGCTTGCATATTTCCCTTCGGAACTCTAACTGAGATTTGATATTCTACCATTACTTCAGTGAACTTTCGCGAGAGCTTTCGAATTGTTTCTTCCGTCGGATCATCAATATTTCGGCAGTGTCTGATCTTAGATATTACACGTCTCTACTCAGGCCTACGTGTATCTAATCACATACCTGTGATCGGAAATTGTTTTTTGTATATTCATGAAATGATGTATATAGCAGAGGTGTAAATAAATTCATTAGCCCAGATGCACCTTATTTTTCATTGTGTCACCTAAAACAGGGACCGGATACGTTACAATGCATAAAAATTAAATTCGCTCGGAGTTAGGGTCTACTTTTGCCTAGGTGTTATGGGCCCCAATAAATATTCACATGCACCTGTACATCATAATCTTATATAACACTATTTTTGGTATAAACTAAAATTCAACATTTTTAACAATGCAACGAAAGCGTCAATTTGTAACTGCTTACTATCCTGATAAAAATTAAAAGCAGTTAATTATCTTTGATTACCGACACCAAACATTCACAGAGAAAAATTAAGACTGTATAGAACTGCATTGCTAAATTGTGTTGTTTATTTGCTTTAATTAACATGATGCAAATATGTTCTATTGTTTAAGAGGTAGCAGATGTTTGACTCCGAGAAAGACAAAAGTTTGATTTAAATTAGTAACGCAATCTATGTTTTACTTTCTAAACTTTAAACTTAACGTATCTCATTACAATAACTCTAAATGGTTGCATATTTTATGTTTTAATTTATATCTAAATTTCAGAGATGAGATTAATTAATTAACGTTTTGAAAACTGTGCGAAACGAAATTCTTTGTTAAAATTTTAATTACTTATTTGTATTTTTGCAGCGACTCGTGTTACTTCTCTCATTAGTCAAAATAATTTCAGCAATCATTGCTCTTTTTAACAACTGAGAGTTGTAACTCTATAAAACTTGAAAGAGGTTATAAAGCAATTATCGCTAATTCTTTAAGCGATGTCACTGTAAAATGAACAATTTTAACATTGCAAAAAATTGAACTATTTCACTCTTTAAAGGGATTTTTTCCTTGCAATGGTATATTAAAATTTTATTAGGATAGAGATTGATTTAAGAAAATAAATTCTTTTAGATTATAAGATTTAATAAAAATTTGGACCTTTTTGGAGGGAAATATGTTTTCCACCGCTTGTTGGATAGAAAACAAGTCAGCGTATATGCATTGAAAAAGCAACAGATTCAGTTATATGCGTGTATTTCTAGAGTTCTAGTGAAAAATGTTTTACTATTTTATTTACATTCAGGTTGACGTGTGATAATCTTTTAATTGGTTTAAAACTTTCGCTAACACATAAAATATCCATGCATTTTTTATCGGGAAAGGGATTATAAACTGAATCTGTTGATTTTTCAACATGTTCAGGTTGATAAGAGATAAGCCATTAATTTATGCCTCATATACTTTACTTATTGCATAGTTATTTTTTGATCACCCGAGTTTTAGTAATTAAAAGTGATAAGAGTAAAATTCTTTGTTAAAATTTTAATGACTTATATGTATTTTTGCAGCGATTCGTATTACTTCTCTCATTAGTCAAAATAATTTCAGCAATCATTGCTCTTTTTAACAACCGAGAGTTGTAACGCTATAAAACTTGAAAGAGGTTATAAAGCAATTATCGCTAATTTTTTAAGCTATGTCAGTGTAAAATGAACAATTTCAACGTTGCAAAAAATTTAACTATTTCACTCTTTAAAGGGCCATTTTTTCTTGGGATAGTATATTAAAATTTTATTTGGATAGAGATTGATTTAAGAAAATAAATTCTTTTAGATTATTAAATAGAATAAATATTTGGACCTTTTTGGAAGGAAATATGTTTTCCACCGCTTGTTGGATAGAAAACACGTCAACATATGTGCATTGAAAAAGCAACAGATTCAGTTATATGCCTGGAATTTTAGAGTACTAGTGAAAAATGTTTTACTATTTTATTTCATTCAGGTTGGCTAGTGATAATCCTTTAATTGGTTTAAAACTTTCGCTATCATATAAAAAAAATCCATTCATTTTTAATCGGGAATAGGGATTGTAAACTGAATCTGTTGATTTCTCAACATGTTCAGGTTGATAAGCGATAAGCCATTAGTTTAAGCCTCATATGCTTTACATATTTTAATACTACACTAAGTAGTTAAAACATTTTTGAAAATAATACAATTTGAAAAACGAACTGAGAATTAAAAGTACCGGGAGATCAGAAAATGAGTATACATTTGAAAAAAGTAATAATTCACGAAATAATATAGGTAGAGAAGTAAAAATTGTCACAGGTGCTTGGCATGACATGAGATTTTATTGTAACTATAAAAAAGTTTTAAAAATGGCCAACACACGACGCTGTACAGCAAAACGTCAGTGATGCTCTATAAGAATCGTGTATAAAATAAAATTAAGTGTAATGAGAGTGAGTCAATTTTTACCCATCTACCTATGTTATTCAGTTAATTATTACTTTATGAAATGCATATTTATTTTTTGATCACCCGAGTTTTAGTAATTAAAAGTGATGAGTAAAAATTGTTTTAACTAAAGCTAATTAGAGATTTTTAGTGGAAGTAAAACACTAAAGAATCAAATAAGTCAAGATTTTACTTACCGTAGCACATAATTGAACTTCTTTGTTTAATAATCAATATATATATAACTATCATTACAAAAACTTTGTATTCATAAATCACAAATACAATCCAAAGAAAAGAATCAAAGAAATGAATGGGTACAGGAAAAAATAGCTTCCCATAGTCATCTTTTATTATTGATTCAAGGCTAACCTTTGTAGCACAACCACATTATGTGGTTAAGGCATTTATTATTATTATTATTATTATTATTATTATTATTATTATTATTATTATTATTATTATTATTATTATTATTATTATTATTATTATTATTATTATTATATAATTATTATTATATTTCTGAAGTTATCAATAGATGTTAGTTCTAATGAGAGGAGGTTAAAATATCTTACCATGAGCATTTAGACATTAATGAGTTCGGTAATAAAGAAATTACTTATGGTCTTACAAAAGGTAAAATTATTTTCTTCGAAAATTGATAAATTGTAAAATAAATTGAAAAGTAGATGAATAGACAAAAGATAAGTAAAAATTGAAAGACTCTGAATTAAGGTCGTTCTTTGCAATGTTATTAAAAATGTATAGGGAATTTAAAGGACCTTTTTAAAAACTTCTTGATATTTCCTTTATAATTTAATTACACTTGATATTAATATCAAAGAAAGGTCATTGCTTTAAATGAAAATGAAAAATAAATAAAATTAAATTCTTTTAGATATGTTATATAAATTTGGATTAGTTACTTGTTGTAGATTTTATAATATATCTTTTTTATGTGTTTCAAGAGCTAATGTGTTCTTATATCTCATTATGTATCAAAAAAGACATTATTTAGTATTATTTGTAAAAATAGATTGTAATTTATTGTAAGAAATATTCTTCTTAAAAGACTGAGTTAACTCTGAATATAAATAATTTATTTTAATACGTAGAATCATGTAAAATTTATTAGATTTAAAGAAGCAAGCTACTTGAAAGCAATTTAATCAAAGAAAGATCATCATCGTAAAAAATACGTAATTTGCTTAATTTGATGTAATAACATAAACTGTATATGTAACCTTTTAGGAGAAGAGACATTAAGGAAAATCAATTCCCTACATTTAAATGAAACCGTTTTTTAATTTTCTCTTCTATCGTGAAATAACCTTCCCCGACTTCTTCCCGAAAGATAAATAAGTCGGAATGTCAATGGTTTGGGAAACAAGAGATTCTAAATGATACCTGAAATTAATGAAAGGGAATCAAAAATCAAATGTTCAGTACTATTTTTCATGTTTGTGACCCATTTTTTCGGTACGTGATCCATAAAATGTATTGCCTTTTATTCACAAAAGGGAAAGAAAACCAGTTTAAGCCATATTTAAAGTTTTCAATGGCTTTGTGTAATTTTAGTTGCTATTTTCGTAATATCACCGAGTTTATAATTTCAAGTTAAAATTATCATCTTGTATTAATTTTGCAATAAGGGCATCAAAGTTGTTTACGGCTAACCGCGATTAACCCAAGGCGCCAACCAATGGTGGGACGCAATTCTCTGTTTGAACAGAGATTAATCGCGGTTAGCCTTAAACGACTTTAGTGAGACTGGCCCTAAGGCTGGTTTGCAGGAAGTCGAATGTTCGGTGGTTGTTACTCCTATGATACCTATTCATCCCAGTGTGAGTCTATTTGATCTTTCGAATGTTGTTTCAAAAGTAGTATTAACTATTAACCCTTACAGATCAATAAAAGCACTAATTTTCAGCTTTCAAATTCAAAATAGAGAAATTGTGTTAATACCGTTAATAACTGTTGTTACGTCTGTGAAACTTCTACGTATTTTTTGTTACGTGAAATGGCATTTTCAGAGCAGAAAATAACCACCAGTCCAGTCGAAGCTTACTTTCATTACTTTGGTGTGAAGGTAGGTTATCAGGATAAACCGTGGTATCCATATTCTGTAATTATTGTTCAGTGAAACTACGACGGTAGCTGAGTACGATGCAATGAAGTATGCTGTATCCATGATTTTACGGGAAATAGGAAACCATGAGGGTGATTGTTATTTCTACTTGATGCCCTCCTTGAAGCAAAGGTTGTCATAAAGAAGAAAACATTTTTACAGTAGACCCGCACTTCATTAGCCATTTGGTCTCTATGACTGGCTAATCTGCTAATTCATGAAATACCTTAAAATTATAAGAAGGATAATGATACTGAAAAGGATTAAGTTGAAGGAGGTGAGGATGCAACTTGTAAAATAGAAAAAAATCCTTAAACTTCCCATGACTCAGAAGTCAAGGCAGAACACATAGAAGAAGGTATTCTTTGTATGCCCATAAATACATGATATTTTGAAAGATCTCGGAAGGATCCCTTTTAGAAGGGAAACAGATAGAAGACTGGGATAGCTTTAGAAGAGGTTTTAGTCAGAAGTAAAGAAGACAATACCAACAGCTGGTGAAAGTGTAGTGACCTTGGATGCAGTATGTCTCTAAAAATTAATTTTCTCCACTTCCATCTTGATTTTTTTTACATGAAAACTACACCTGTAAAAGATGAGCACCGTGGAAAATTCCATCAAGATATCTCTGCAATAGAACACATATATGAGGGTACATATGAGGGACAATTCAGCTTTAGCCAACAACTGCTGGGCTGTTACAAGATCTGCTCCTTGTTTCCCGTACAGGAGATAGTTCAAAAGGTAACGTCCCCACAAATAGGCTAAAACTGACCAATCCATTCTTATACAGCTGAAAAATAAACATTGTTTTTATGAAATATGAGATACCATACTATATTTTTATTACACATGATTTTTTCTTTCACAGGTTACATCAAATAGATGTCTTCAGTGAGCTGTTGATTATATTGAAAGCAAGAGCTCATAAAAAACAATTTATCGCCTTATTTTTTTTACCCCAAATTAATAAGATCACTTATTTAGACAAAAAACAGTTTTAGTTGCGTAGTGGAATTTGATTAAATAATTTAAAATGAAGTAGTAAGGGATTAATTAAGGGTGTGCGTGAATTTTTACTTATGCCATGAGACTCAGTTAAAAGGTTTTAAAAGAATAAATTACAGTATTGAATTAAAATATGGGCAAAAACGAAAATGCTTACTTTTTTTTTCAAATTATTGTATTTTTATAAATCAGGGCAGTTAACATCAATTATGCACTTTATTCTAATGATCAAACAAGAAGATTTATATCATAAATTTATATACTTGGACTTAGAACTCAGACATCTTTATTTAATGCCAGCACGGTATCGACCTGCGCTACGGTGATTTTCTATTTGTCAATTTTAGTTAAAGCATCATATATTTTTTGTTTTTTTGTACAACTCTATAACTTCGGGATAATGCAAACGAAGTCAGGGAAAAATCTATCTCTTTATTAAGATAGCGTATGTTTGAATTATTAATTTTATGAAACTTCAGCATACAAACTTGACGAGAGAAAAATCGTTTTACAATATTTCTTCGAACAAATATTTGTGTGGCTGTAAAGATTCTTCTAAATATAATTTCTAGTAATTATTAAAAAAGATATATTTAACTAGACAGTTTTTGTAAAATGCAAAAGTAGACGCTTATTTAAAATTTTATGTCCGCATAGTTTATAACTAAATTTAAAACTATTCCCCAATACATTATGAACTTTTATAACACTCAGAAGTTTTTGTAATAGTGTATGATGTTTAAAAATGTATTCCAAATTATGCTTGTTAAATTTATTTTGTTTATTCATTTATTATTGTGTTGAGAATCCACTCAAAGTTGTTCTAAAAGCTTAATTTTTCAAAATATAAATGTGTATGTTTAAAACACTAAGCTTTTAACGACATATATTTTAGTCCTAATGGTCCATTTAATATGTGTGTATATAATACTACTTACATATAAACATAACTTAATGGTATAATACGGTGTTTATGGAATTGATCACTGTTCGGATAATAAAATAAAACGTTTGTAGTAATTATCATATAACAATCACTCATTCATCGGAAACAATCGAATTTCTGAACAAAGAGTGAATACTTGACACGAAATGAAACACAATTACATTTACATCCGTAAGTGCATACTATACATAAATACACATTAACGTTGGGTAAAGTAAATGAATTACACCACATGACAGTAACTAAGATAATGTATGACACTCAACTAAACAATATTTTACTGCAAAATAATGCATGGAAGACTTTTTTAAGGAACTTTTCAAACTTGTTTTTGAGGGGGAGATTTGATTGAAGGAGATTTAATTCGGATAATAGCAAAGTTGGTCCATTTGGATGTTAATGATGATATGAAAGCTTTGCCAAAAAAAGAAGATCTCTTTGAAAGATTAAATAAGATGAAACTCTTTATTCAGAGTTTTAGAAAATAAGTAAGATTAGATAAGATTTAAAATACGTTAAAAAAGAACAAGAAAATGCATTTATTTCCGAGCTGAAACGTCTACTTAAAATAGTGCTTAAATGGTAACAATTTAGATGAATGCTAGGAGTAGAAATTTTAAAGGATAAATAAAATATAACTATGATGGATTGGGTAAAAACTTTAAACATAGCAATAACACGAGAGGATGAGATCCTTAAGAAAAAAATCACTGAAAGTAAGAGGAATGGGAGGTTTTAACAACAACAACAAAAAAAAAATGATTTTAGTCCGTTAAGAGAAATTCAGTTCTTTATAAAATATCTAAAAAAACCCCAGTGAAGTAAGAAAAGTTAGAATCTGTAAGAAGGAACATTTTTTTCGGGGCAAAAAGCACTTATATATGTGATTGAAATATTTACTATTAGCACTATCGTAAAGGTAAGCTGTTGCTGTTTATCTGGCATTTATCCGAAAACTCTGTACCCGAATTCAGGGCATTTTGCTGACAAAACGAATTTGGGAAAATTTTACGCTTCTAAGATTTGAACGTTGGACACTTTCCGTTTTAACAATAACATCGTTCTTCCCATCGGAGAATATTGATTTTACTGACCTGAGTGCCTTATTTTTCAGGAATATGTTTTTGCGTGCAGTTTTCAATGATGCAGCCATTCTAAAATAATTGCATTTATGAGAGCATCTTTGAGAAAATAATAATGTGAGACGATGCATTTCTGAAGATAAATCTAGCAAATTATTTTTTAAATAAAATTATACAAAATTTGAAGTTTTTGTATTATTTTGGTCATATGTTGTTAGGTAGACATTAATGAATAAACAGGAATAAAAATCATTGAATTTGGCTAAGATATTGAATTTTAAAAAACATGATTATTTTTTGTAAAAATATGTGTTACTAAAATATACACTTGACACAAGAATAAAACTAACAACTGGAGTCTATCATGCTAAATAAAAAATAGATGTATTAGGCAATTATATAAACAAACATATGTACAAATAATTACACTACGCTAATGACTTTCTTGTGTATTACAACCTGTTAAAGAATATACAGAAACAGTAAAAGGAAATATTATTAAATTTTCACTCTTGAGAATTCTCCACATGTCTCCTATTTGGCTTTTATCCATTCAAAGCTATGATTTATTCAGGTAAATTAAAACTTTTGTAAACTCTTAACATTTGTGTTAGTTGTAATTCGCTTTTATCACATTTATTTATTGTTATTTTAGGTTAATGTTCCTTTATAAGAAAGCATTAATTTAATTTCTCTCAAACATAACCGATTCCAAATGTTTTCCCTTAAGATCGATAACATAGGATTAGAATGTTTATAATTAGAATATTGTGTATGTGTTTAAGATAGCATTCAAGTATTAATTATTAAATTAAAAAACTCTTCCAAATCTGTATAAAAATTTCAATTAGACAAATAGGTTGTTCACTCCTGTATCTATACTTTTATATGATTACAGATAATTTCAATTTTTTAGAATGTAGTTTTATTTGACTTATACATTTTTTTGCAGTAAATTTAGGTAGCATCATACAAAATGTATTCTCTTTTAATTTGAATTAAAAGTGTCAACTAGGCATATGATATGAGATCCAGAGTTTATTGGTTTTGATCCCCCTGTTTGCACGAGTGTTTTTAAAAAAAATACCATAGCACTTTTAAATGGCCAGTCTAACCCTTCTATCTACACATTTCAAAATTTTTCAAAAGCCCTCTGTTTACTTTCGTCATCAATTGGATATTTGCATTTCATTATACACTGTCTAGCAATAAGTATTTGGGCATCTATGCAAATGACTATATCTCCGGTCGTGAGGTACGTCACGGCCTCCACCGGTATACATCGTGTAGGAAACAGCATCGGCATTAGTCGCATGCAAGATACCGAGCAGTTCGAAGCTCTCTGATTTCGAGAAAGGTATAATTATCGGGTATCACAAATGTGGCCGATTCTTAAGGGACATATCTAGCGATCTGAAGTACCTAAAATCGACAGTGGCTTGTGTGATTAAGAAGTGGGAGGTGAGCAGTGATTGTCGGAATGTGCCCCGAGTCGGCAGACCAACGAAACTACTGGGAGATAGAGACCGACTAGTCCTGTCCAGAGAAATTTGAAAGAACAGCACCCAACCGATGGCCCTCATCCGTGAGGAGTTTCAACAGGCATCCGGGAGTATTTTTTTCAATGAATATCATCCGTAAGAAAGCCCATCTGCTTGGTTTTCATGGTCCTGCTGCTGCCCACAAGCCTTTGATCACAAAGTCCCACCGCGCTGCTCGGTTAATGTGGTGCAAAGCACATCGAAATTGGATAGTAGATCAGTGGAAACGGGTTCTTTGGAGTGACGAATCAAGGTTCACCCTTTACAGTTTGGATGGCTGGGTCTGGCGTCTGCCTGGAGAACATCTACGGCCAGAATGCATTGTGTCAACAGTCAAGTTCAGCGGAGGTGGAATTATGGTATGGGGGTGTTTCTCTTGGTATGACCTGGAACCCTGGGTCCCCATTTATGATAAAATTAACGCCGAGGCTTACTGCACTATTTTGGATTACAATGTGCTTCCTACGTTGTGGCAGTTTTACGGGTTGGACCCCTGTTACTTTCAGGATGACAGTGCCAGTTGTCATTTCGAGGTTAACCAAAGCTTGGTATGGTGCCAATGAAGTTCATCGAATAGACTGGCCTGCCCAGATCCCAGACCTGAATCCTATCGAGAACCTCTGGGACGAGTTGGATTGCGGAATTAAGAGATGCATTACCAGTCAAAAATCTGTGAAGGAACTTGTATGCCTACTCCAAGCCGAGTGGAAGACAATACCACTAGCTGTAATACAAAGACTTGTGAAAAGTATGCCCCGGAGGGTTCACGCTGTAATTGCCTCTAGTGGAGGCTCTACCAACTATTGATTTTGAATACATTTAGTTTTTCTTTTCTATCACAGGTGTCCAAATACGTATTGGTAGACAGTGTAATCATATAATTAATAAGAGCTAGTTTTGATTAGAAAGTTATATATGTATTATTTAAACCACAATAACGTGACTACCTGTGAAACCTGGCTCATGCATAGGTCTAAAGGAAGAGTTGATATAGCCCCCTTATTTGGTGCCAGTTTATTATCTATATTTTGTTGCTGTATATTAGTACCTACCTATGCATCAATAAATAACAATAATCCCCTTAATATTCATCTACTCAAATATTCCATAATTCTAATATTTCCTTATTTTGCAAGTGTTTCCATTTATCTAAAAATTCCCAAGCTTTACAGGAATCACAGCTATAATATATAGGCATTGTTCTAAACAAAATTTTTGTTTAAACAAAGGAATTAAAATAACTCACAGTTTTCTGAAGAACAAATAACCGTCAGTAATCAAGGAATCACATAGAAAATGAAATATAATATAATACCTTCAGTAATACCTTCAGTAATATAATACAAGCTACTTCATATATCCTCATATTACTCAGTAACATAACTGAATTTCGTATGAGCTTGTTCTTTTCACTTCACATAGGAACGAGTACCCCCTTCCGCTCTTATGTAAAAGATTTTACTTTTTCATAATATATGCTTAAAAATCTTTTCAGTTCTTGGTATAAAAACAACAACTTAAAAGCACAACATTAGTACTTTTTGCACATTTTGGTGAAAGTAGATAAGGTTATCCAACAAAGGTAAAAATGCAGACTGCATAAAATGCACTGTCCGCTGTATTTGCAAATGTAAAAGCTTGGAAAAAATAATTTTTTTTCTCTTTTAAAATTATATTTTGTTTCTGGGGTAGTTAAAGATGTTATCTCTTCCTTTCTATTCAAAATTACATATAAAACAATCTAAACTAAATAGAAAATAAACTAAACATTTGTTACTTTATTGACATAAATATGGTATATCCACAGTTTTTTATTTATACAAGATATATCCTAATTTTTTCAACAAATTTAGAAAGATAATAGGACAAACAGAAGACATCAAAAACTTTAAGGCAAACAACAACTACAATTAAACATGGCGATGCGAATCACGTGCAATGGATAAATATATGTCTGCAAATAGAGAAATTTGGACCAGACAGAAAGACACCTCACAAATAATATAGAAAATATCGTACAGAATATATTACGCAAAAGATACCGTGAAGTCCTGAATAAAAAAGAACTGTCACTAGAGCTGTTCAAATTGCTAGCTGCTGACTTAATTGCATACCCGTTTGAGTATAGGGATAAAGGAACTACTGGTGGACACGCTCAAAAATTCCGGAACTCTCCTGGAGACCTGCTGTAGTGATCACAATCCCTGGTATTACTTCATCAGGTGTCTACACTGGCATCTCATGGTGGATTCATTTTTTCCCAGAAATAGAAATCCAAAGGGTTGAGGTTATGCGATCGTGGAAGTCAAACAACAGGGCCATCAAGTTCTATCCACCTAGATCAGTGGTCGGCAAACTTATTATCCAAAAAGCCAAATAGGAACATTACAACAATTTAAAAAAAAATTGGGAGCCAAATATGCATGTTTATTACATTAATTATTAATATAATTACTATTATAATTATTTAGTAATAAAAATATTCCAAATATATATTTTTTTCTAAAGCCACGAGTACAAAATTATTATCATTATTAAATTGATAAAAATAAAAATTAAAAAAAATCTTTTTTAAAAAATACAATTTTATTAATATACTAGCATATAGCCCGTCATATGACGGGATCAGTAAAATTTTTAATTTTCCAGAATTATAAAGGACTTTATGAGCAGGTAAAAAAAATGGTTTGTTTTTTTGGCTGAGAATTACCTTTCAACAAAAATAATCGATTAAAATTATCACATATGTACTTAATCTATTATTTAAGTCAAATAAAAAAGAAAATTATTTATGTAATATCTAAGTTTAGTGATAAAACGTATGGAAAAATGCAGAACACATTTAAATAGTTTAAAATAAAAAATGATTAAATGAGATGGTTAAAGGAATGAAGTCATAATGATAGAAAAAATTGTTATTTTTACCTATTTATTATGTTATAAATTGATAAATTTAATCTCTTGCTCTTAAAATGAGGCTTGATATAATGGCATTAAACGCTCGAAAAGGGGACAGGGTGGATTTCGAACGTTTTAAAGAGGACAGTATTTTTCGCTGTGATACGAAGCTTTTTCATACCAATTTACTTCAGAATCGGATCTATAGTTTAGGAAAGATAAGCTTTACTCGCTTTGGATTTTGCAAATCCTAACTCATCACTGGACACTGGACACTGGACACTGGAATACTGGGTTTTGGGGCACCTGGGGACGAAGTCCCCTTATCCCCAATATGAGCTTTGATAAGTGAACCAATTTACATTCATTATTGGCTGATGAAATTAGGTATAATTTATACATACTACAAAAAACAACAATAGAGTAAAGGAAGGGGAAGAGAGAGAGAAAAGAGAAAAAAGAAAACACAATCAACAGAAGAGTTACAATATGTTTACAATTTTATACGAGGAGATATATCTTCTTTAGCCCTTATATAATTATTTTTAAATTTTTTTTTCCACTCAGTTTACTCTTTGACAAAAGGAAATACATAATAATAGTACACAATAAGAACCATTCAATTTAAAAATACATAAGACGCTGAAAGTAAGGTCAGCAACATTATAAACAGTAGGTAAGAGTACTGAGAGTTTTATTTTTTATTTTATTTTTTTATATATATATATTTTTTTTATTTATTTATTTTTTAATTTTTTTTTATTTTATTTTATTTATTTATTTATTTATTTTTTATAATGGGCAGAAGATATTTACAAAAGTGATGTTCCAGGAACTAGACCCGTTGGAAGGACCGTAGTCGCCCTAGGACGTCTAGGTTTCTCAATCGGGTCATAGTCCGGAATATTAGCAATTTCCTCGTTATTAATAGAGTTCATTTTATTATAAAAGATTGTTGATATTTTTTTGATGAAATCCCTAATAGGCTCAATGCCCAGGTCCCTATGGATAATGTCGTTCCGCAAGTAACGATTAGCTTTTATTATTGACCTTAAAGTTTTATTTTGTATTACTTGTAATCTCTGGATCTGTGAGTTGGATGCAGAGCCCCAGACCGGTGCTGCATACAGGAGAATGGGCCTTAAAACCGTCTTGTACAGTAGGACTTTATTCCCCATTCCCATTCGATCATGGTACAGGAGGTGAGCTAAGGCATTTTTAGCTTTGTAAAACTTTGCAATATTATAACTAATATTATTTTTCCAAGTTAATCTACTATCAATAAGTAAACCTAGGTATTTAATTTCTCTCTCAAAGTAAACCGACTGTCCACACACCGTGACCGGAGGGGGAGGGATGCGTTTGTAGCTAAAGAAAACAGCTTTGGTTTTGGTAGGATTAATTTTAATCCTCCATCTCTCGAACCAACGGTCAAGGATGTTGATGTGCCTTTGTAAGTATAGGTGCATGTATCTAGTGTTATTATTTTTAGCAAGGATTGCCGTGTCGTCCGCAAACATAGCCAGTGTTGTGTTGTGATGATGTGGTATGTCATTAATGTATAAGTTGAATAAAATAGGACCAAGCTTG
>CM063502.1:132399417-132421917 GCA_032207245.1 Pardosa pseudoannulata | reverse complement strand
GTGTGGCGGACAGTGAAGGATCTATCGAGAAGGTAAGAGTGAATCAAGTGGATCATGGCAGCTGGTAATTTGTATTTTATGAGTTTGTATATGAGGCCACTGTGCCATACTTTGTCAAAAGCCTTCTCGATGTCAAAAAAGACAGCTCCAGTATGCATACGGTTTTCAAATCCATCATGGATGAATTCGGCAACGCGCAGTAACTGGTGTGTGGTAGAATGTTGTGCTCTGAAGCCAAATTGTGAATTGTTTATGATGTTATGTGTGTTGAGGAAGGAGTTAAGTCTGGTGCATAAGATGTGTTCAGTCAGTTTACTCAGAGAGGAAAGAAGACTGATGGGACGGTAATTTTTTGGTAAACTATTATCACTACCAGGTTTGGGGATGGGGATGATAGAAGCAACTTTCCAAATTTTAGGGAAGTACCTATATTCAATTATTTTATTAATAATTTTAGTTATTATTTTAACATAGTTAATTGGTAAGTTTTTAAGCGCGTTATTACTAATTCTATCGGCGCCGGGAGCTTTTTTGTTAGGGAGATTATTTATAGCATTAATAATTTCCTGATCATTGGTAGGGGAAATAGGGTCATTATTAATATTGTTGAGATTATTATTAAAAAACCTATCATTAACATCATAAACTTTGTCAATAGTACTGGGGCAAAAAACATCCTGATTGGGGTTAAATTGACATTCGTAACAGTCGGCAATAGCATCGATTTTTTCCTGATTATCCGTTATAATGGAACCTGAAGAGGCAGTTAAGTGGGGAATGTTTTGAAAGGGTTTTTTAACCTTTTTAATATAATTCCATAAGCTATTGTCAGTAGGGGAGAGAGATTCTATAAAATTTTTCCAACGAGACATTTTAAAATTCGTAATTAACCTTTTAATTACCGCATTTAACCTGTTTAGTTCAGTTTTAATTACGGGATCCCTGGTCCTTTGCCAAGTTTTTCTTATGTTGTTCCTATGTTTAATATTTAATTTAATATAGAGGGGTAATTGAAGAAAGTTAGTAATTTCCCTATTAATCCTAGCAGTCGCTAGAGCGCTAGTGATAACCTCAGTAAGGTCGCTCACAGCTTTATCTATGTCAGCAGGGCAGTCAATTTCACTGTCAGGCAGGGGGGAGTCAGCAACCGTCCTAACGTAAATATTCCAGTCGGTGAATGAGGGGGCGCTAATGGCAGGAAGGGGATAATTAAGGGCAAGGGTAAGAATAACAGGGACGTGATCAGAGGACAGAGCGTCCTCGACCCCGATATCATAAGGTAAATTAATGTTATTCATTAGGGCAAAGTCAATGGTGGTGCCTTCACCATAGTTACCATACCTAGTGGGGGGAGGGAGGGAAGGCTATGTCAATAGCCTTATTATTAGCATAATCATGGATAATCCTGCCAATGTTACAAGTTCTATTGTAAGTATAACAATTCCAACGCGGATGATGCGCATTAAAATCGCCAAACATAATAACCTTTTCCCCAAGGGAGAAAATGTTATCAAGATCAGCGATGATGGAATTATTATGGGAAGCTCTAACATAGGTGCTGACAATGAAAACAGAAGAGAAGGAAGGAAGATTAATTTTAACAATAGAAGTCTCAATAGAGCTAAGATTTGGACTAGGGATGTGACAGTGATTGACATTCCTTTTGACATAGACAGCAGTGCCTCCATAATACTGTGCGTTACCACCAGCGTCCAGGCGAGGGGAGAAATACATATTATAATTCTGGATCTTTAAACGATTAAAATCTAACGAGCGAACCTCCTGTATCAAGATCAAATCCACCGGCTGTTCAGAAACAAAGTCCCTCAATTCATCAATCTTGGGCTGGAGGCCATTCGCATTCCAACTCAAGATCCGGAGAGAAGCAATATTTCTTAGTGAGGGATGCTCTGAAGTGTGTTGCCAAGCTGTGTTGACAACAGAGTTTGAATCCCCAGCGCTTTTGCAGTTTCAGATTTGTCAATTTTATCGCATAATATACTTATATTGGTTAAAAGCTTTTCAATTTTGCTAAGTTTATCAATCATATTATCAAAATCACTATTATTATTATTATTTTGAGCAACATTGCTATCATCAGTATTTACATTATTATTATTACTAACATTAATATTATTACTAACATTATTAATTTCAGATACTTTAACAGTATTATAGTTTTCATTATCTAAACAATTATTTGCAGTATAAACAGTACCTTGTGTTACTTGCGCATACGACGGTATGTTATTGGCATTATTCTGAATAATTACATTATTATTTGCACTATTATCAGGAGTTAAAGCATTAAAATTTTTTTCCCTAAATCTTGAATAGTTTTAAGTTCTTGTTTTCTAGCTTTAATGGCTAGGGGATGCTTAGGGCATCCCCTATAATTAGCAGGATGCTCCCCTCCACAATTTGCACATTTACATTTCTCTTCTGCATTTTTTTGACATGTTGACGTTTTATGGTTGCCTGCGCATTTTAAACATTTAGGGTCTAATGAACACAATTCAGATGAGTGATTAAAGTGAAGACAGTTATAACATTGTTTGACTCCACGGAATTTATACGCTTCTACGACAACCATAAAATTTAAGAATTTTTTTTAGGCTATAGATTCCCTTATTTTTTTCGTTTTGGAACAAGTGGACCTGGAATATCGGAAGGGGAGCTTTATCTCGAAACCTTCTTAATTGTGCTACTTTCAGGGTTTCAAATCCTAGATTTTTTAATTCGTTACGGACCTCATCAATAGGGATTTCCGCCGGAATACCTTTAATTATAATTTTGAAAGGTTTATTGCCTTGTGGGCTAATAGAAAAACATTTGATATTATTTTCAATTAAGATTTTTTGCACAACCCGAAATTGATCAAGATTTTGTGGGTAAACTTTTACGAATTTACCTGAGTCCATTAGCGGTAATTCAGTACCTAATTCCGTATTAATACTGGTAACAATTTTTCTCCATTCGAACGCTTGATCTTTTTGCACCCAGAAGGGCTCAATTCTTTTTCTTTTAGAGGAATTATTATTGGTATTATCATTAGCCTTAACAGCATCAGTATTATTATCATTAACATTATCATTAACACAATCCGTATCCATAACATTATCTAACACAGCAAAGCTATTTGAAGTAGTCACTTGTTGAAAATAGGTATTAATTTTACTGTCCTTAATTTTCTTATTTTTATTAGATTTAACAGTAATAAAATCAGTTTTAACATTGGTTTCATTAGTACACTCATCATCAGATAAATCCAGTTTATGTTTCGGAGCACGTGTAGCACGTGGAGTTCCAGATACATAATTGTTACTTAGTTTATACAACATAAAAATATCACTACAGCTCTTAATAACATTTATAACAATTTCATCATTTAAGTCATCAGCCAATAATTCACATAATTTAGTCCACTTACCGCTAATTAATGCTCGTTCGAAGACCGCATTCTGATCGTTTCTTATTACTGAAGCCACTCTTTCGATGATCTCTATTAGCTGTACTATTTCGTCCCAATTCACAATATTCTTGTTCTTGATTTCAATCCTCGATCGGAATGCTTTGAGCCGGTTGACGATTTCTAATAATTTAGCTAAGTCCATGTCGATTGCAGAGGCCATATCCAAATCCTGGGTCAAAGTCCGAAAAAAAAATCCAAGTAGTGAAAAAGCAATGTGCGAAAAGCAATAATAGTCTTAAAAAAAAAAAGACTGTTATTAGTCTTAAGAAAGACTGTTTGATATTAGTCTTGAAAAAGACTGTTGTGAAGTACGTAGTGTAATCTCTAGAATAGCACGTGGTTGGGCTAACTCATCAAAAATCCAATATGGATGCTCTATCCATTCCAGGTCAGTCACAGACTGGCAGATATCTTAGGCTATTATTACATTACGAGAAGAAAGTTTAAGGATACAAAACATGAAATGTTTATGTGGCCAGGGACATCCGTAAAGCAATACGTGAATTTAACCCATATTCTACCACACCAACTAAATATTTCTCTAAGTTATTAAAACTTAATCCATATTACTAATATGGTGCAACTAAGTATATAAAACCAAAATTTTGAAAAAATATTTTAAATATTTTGCGTAATTGGTTGTCCTATGGAAAACGGTCTAATACATTACTAAAACTTAACAAATATCACTTACATTGCATTATGCTGAATCATAGATCAAATTTAGGGAAATAGTAAAAAAAAGTACAACATTACATTTTAAGCATACTGTTGTTGGTTTTCTCTTGCAGTTATTGAACTGGCAGTAAGAGAGTAAGTTTATCTTGCAATGGCAGTAAGAGAGTAAGTTTATCTTGCAATCTCCAGTTTTTCTGAATAGAATAGACATCTATTTACCCCTTGTTGTTTCCAGGTATGTGAACAGGTGTTTGAACTAGTTTTCATTGTAAGATAAGAAAAGAATGTGCACTATCAATGTAATATCAAATTCATGGAAAAATAATTACTTACAAAATACAAGTGTAAAATATATTTTTCAACAAAAACTTTCAGCTACATTATTAGCTCTGTTTTTAAACTAAAAGTAACCTCCACAATGTTTGAAAAAAAAAATAATAATAAGTATAAAATTAAAGATTAAAAAATGACAATTTGTAAGAGGTTGCTGAAAATAAATTTTACAATACAATATAATTTGATTTCTCAGTTTTTTTTTGTTACTGTGCTAAAGTGTGTTTTTTTTAAAGGTGTTAAAATAAAATCAACTCAGAAAATATTTATAGCTTTATTATTAAATGGAATTTTATTTGCTATCCTGTTTATAGGACAGCGGTCCAATATAGGTTAATAAAATAAAAATAATAAAAATTATAAAAAAGTGAAAAAATAGTAAAAATTTATTTTAAAAATAATAAAACGACTTTCGGAATAAGAATTTAAAAGAAAAAGCAGAAAATATTTAATTTATTAGACATTAAAAAAATTGGCTGCGTTGGGGATAGAACCGTCAACCCGAGAAGTACGACGATCAAGTGGGCCGACATTCTACCAAACGTACAACGGCTGCACGTTGTGAGCCAACTAATTACAGTATATGAAGGTTCAAGTAGAAACAGTCCAGAAATTTAAATATTACTCTCCGCCTTTGCCATCATATCAAGAATGAATTTCGTATAGAATAAGAGGAAGGATAAGGCTTGAAATAATAGCATTAAAAAGGGGGCATCGAAAAGGGGTGATGGGGTGGATTTCGAACTCACTTTCAGTTTTGCTAACCCTAACTCATGAAAAATCCAATATGGATGCCTGTATCCATTCCAGGTATAACCGCTTCAGAAATTCGCGGACAGACAACTTAGGCTATTATTATATAGGGGATGTAATTGCACTAAAAAGAAAAAATAATTTTTTCCATCATCAAAATAACAAAACTTTTAATATGACTAAAAATAGAAGAAAATTTCCAACATTTGGACAAATAGAAGTTATTTAAAAATCGATTACAAATTTTGTAGCGGAACCACAAACATATATAGCAGGTGTAATAAAATCGTATAAAAATACCTGCAAGATGTGCAGCTAGATTGAAAAATACAACTTTTTAATAAGACAGGACAACGGCAGATCAAAATAAGATGTAATTTTTTTACCAAGTTGTTTTAAAGTGAAAATACTATTGCTCCTTCCGTGGATATTTGTGCCAGAGCCGCACTTAAAGAGTCAAAGAACCACATGCGGCTCTGGAGCCGCACTTTGCCGACCACTGATCTAGATGGATAAAACTTTTCAATGTGGTATCGAACTTCGAAAAATTGCGGAGCTCCATTGTGTTTGTACCAAATCGGCTGCCGCAAGTGGTTAGATGAAGAATAGTCGAGCACGTTACTCTATCACTGTACTCTGTGTAATGATATCAGAGTTCACACTTTGACAAATTGTTATAAAAGTTTATTTACTCTGACCATCACGGGATTATTTTCATTTATTCTGCGCTTTAAATGTTTTTCTGTTGATTTTCTCGAGTGTTTCTGTCTCGTCTCCCTTTGTAGATTATCAGACAGATTTTTACGATTTTCACCCATGAAACGACATCGAAGACCTCTTGTTTCATTGCGAATTTTATTTATCTTGACGAGTCCATGTATATTTTTAAGTGCACCCTGTATATTTTTATAAAGCAAAAGGCTATTTTTTAGAAATAGCAGTACCATAATATCTACTGTGAATATATGTGTATTAAGTCAAATGATATATATTTAGAATAACAAAAGTACAATTTCTTTAATTCCCATGCATAAAAATAAAACGTAAATAAGAGTTAAGCAATCAACCAGCTTATAGTTTTATCATTCAACAAACTTTTTAGTTCGCATTAAAAACATGTATACATTTTAAATGCCAAATGGAGATATAACCGAAATTTTGGGATAGACTTCCTTTCCTTTGATAGCTCTTTTAAATAGTCTAAGGCTTTTAATGCTAAGAAAAATAGAATAAATAATTTAATTTTACTATAATCAATAAAGTATAAATGTTCATGAAAAATGAGTTTCAAACAAAAATTAAATTTTCAGCAAAAATAACTCTGTGATATACCACTATTCACATGCTACAGTGTCATTTCTAACAAAGAAACATGATAAATAAACCGATGTATTTTCATTAGATTAAAAATTGAACTGATCGGAGATAACTACTACGAAGTTATATCTTGGAAATTTGTGCGACAATTCACCAGAACCTGCGTCCTCAGCTAAATTCGAGTTTTAAAGTAAAACTATAAATAGCAGCTTATGCATAAATCAACAAATTTTACCTTAGGATACTAAATTAAAAATTCATGATTTTGATTGAAAAAATATTGTTCACAAAACAATTTGAAAAAATATTGTTCACAAAACAATATTTTTTCAAAATATTAGAAACGACTTACTATAGAAAGTTATTGCAAAAACACTCAAGTTTATCTGCTTTTTATAACGAATGTCAATATTGTATGTTCCATTCAAATAATATTTTATGCTGAGCAATACTATAAAAGTAATTGTAATGCTACAGTATAAAATTATTAAAATCAAGTATAAAATTATTCTTATTAGCTTTGCTGACTGATATTATAATCAATTACATATAAATGAGATAAACTCTTACTATGATTAATGCAAATAAATATATTCTTGTAATAGTAAATCGATTTCTAGATTTTAAAAATGTTTTTATTAGCCAGCGTCATTTTCATTAGTCACTGGAATTTTATTTTAAATATTATTTAATTAATTTATCTATTTTATTATTTAACATTGGAAAGAGCAAGAGACACATTAAAGAGAATTTAAATTGCAATGAATTAATCCTTAATTTCCTTGACATGAAATTTTAAATAAGTGTCGCTATTTGATTCTATTATTTTAACTAATTTCTCAGTTTCAAAGATATCATTAACAAATTATTTAACGAGTTTATTCTAAATACTCGTTATAGTTAGCAACAAGGCTAATAAATATTTGCACCTTTTATCCGCACTAAATTTTTAAATTTATATTTGCTGATATACTGATGCAAATGCATGAATTTTTCGTTTATAATTATATTAAGGTTAAATTTAAAGTTATTTTGCAAACCACTATTGTTACATTAATTCATATTTTTTTTTGTAAGTTTTGACAAAATATTGACATTATTTTTACTTCCCTATATGAACAAGTACTAGAATTATTCATTTTGACCATGCCTGAATGAGTTTTGTCAAGTTTCAGAGTTATTTTGCAAACCACTATTGTTACATTAATTCATATTTTTTTTTGTAAGTTTTGACAAAATATTGACATTATTTTTACTTCCCTATATGAACAAGTACTAGAATTATTCATTTTGACCATGCCTGAATGAGTTTTGTCAAATTTCAGCGTTATACGTTTTTGCATGTACAAATAATCTTTAAATTTGAAAAATTAAATATCCATTTAGCTGTAGTGTTAAAATATGACTAATCGAATTAGGTTTTGGTAATGACTTCTAGCTTTGTGCCTCCTCTTTTGATTGCAAGTTGATCTCTACAAAACGAAAAATTTCAATATAATGAATATTAATTCAATATTATGTATATTTATAAAAGATTAGCAGCAGAATATTGAAATTTTGTTAAAAATTTAGGACTAATGGAATTAGGTTTTGCTTAATGATGTCTAGTTGTGCAACTCCTCTTTTGATTTCAATCTGATCTCTACATGATAAAAAATTTCAGCATAACGTATATTAACGCTATTGGCCATAAATACTAAACGATTATCCTCAGATTATTGAAAATTTGGATATTTAGGACTGTTATAACTTTTACTTGTGAACTCCCCTTTCGATTGTAATCTGCAATTTATGTAGCGAAAAATTTCAATATAATATATATAAATGCTGTGCGGCATAACTCAAAGGCAAATAGCAGTAAACTGTTGAAATTTTGTATTTAGACCTATTATGACATCTAGTTCTGTTTCTCCATTTGGATTTACCTTATATTTGCTTTTTATATCTACCGCTATAATTTCAATATAACAACTATTAACACTAATGATGTGCAACAATACAACTTTAACATATAGACGCATTCATATCCATTTGTATCAATGCTTTTTAAACAGTTGAAACAATGTTTGAAAAGTCCAGTTATAGAAAAAGAAAATAAAAATCTTTGATTTGTGGGGAACAGTTTTGAATTTTTCTATTTATTACTTGTACAGAGTAAAGGAGATGTTACAGTCGTAAAAAAAGAAATCGGTCTAGAACAATTATTAATTTAACAAAAAAAATTTATATAACAAATACTAATACTACGGGTCTCCGACAGATGGCAGTATTTGAGTTGTACTTACAGAAAACTTTTACTTTGGGAAACAAAACTTACTTAGATTGAAAAGTTAAAACAATTTTGACAAAAATAATTTTGGTGATGCATCATACAAAATATCAAAAATATATATTATATAAGCGTACAAAGAACTCATGTGGTATCCACATTTTTTTAAAATGTAATTGATTTGTTATTAAGGTTAACCTGTGACGTTTACTGATAGCATAAACGATTAGAAAGTTTCTGACAAATTAACATTTACCATATATTTTAATAATCGTTTTAAAGTTTAAAAAAGGCAATTGTTTAAATATTTTAATTAGGGTAACCAATCTTCGTATTTTTGGATTTTTATTTAAAAGGAACATAACATCACTTTTCCCTTAGAATATGGAACAATGCTATTTGTAATGAATAGATATTACTAGTATTAAAAAGCCTAATCATTTAATTTTTTTTGGGATTAATATCAAATCAATCAATTACAACTACGTTTGTTTGTGGCTTGCGTATATTTTCTCATGTCTAGCATATTATCTTTAAACATTTTTATATAAATTTAATTTAGTCTTATTATTTGTTTTCTTATTTGTATTTTGCAATGTTACGTCTATTGGTGATACATTGGTTCCAACATTACAATTTTTGAGATTACAGTAGAAACTTTATATGAGTTTCTTAACAATATGAAAATACTAAGTTAATCTGCAGAAGGGTTTTTCTGGTATTTTTGAGAATAAAACTTTTATCATTTTATCGGTCTTAGACCGAGATCAAAACTTGAAAGTTCTTTCATTACTGGACTGGAGGGATTAAAGAATAGGACGATTTATCCGTTTCTATGGGAAAATAATCACAAAAATTCAAATATTTTATTCCTAGATTAACTTGATCACCAGAGAGTAATCACCTTGAATGAGCAGGATATATTTGTCTAGTAAGCTTCATTTTCTGCTAAATGATCAACAAGCTTCGTCTAAGGCATTTGAATATAGTTGAGCATACACTCACTCTGTAAATTTTATTGGGAGTATTTAAAGAGTTCATATAAACAATGCAAATCATTGATTTAGTTTCGGTTACTATGGAATACGGACTACATTAAGTTTTGAGGGATTGAAACTGAAACTGGGGAAAATAATTCGACTATATGCAGATAATATTTAATATATATATATATATATATATATATATATATATATAAATATATATATATATATATATATATATATATATATATATATATATATATATATATATATATATATATATTATATATATATATATATATATATATATATATATATATAATATATAAATATATATATATATATATATATATATATATATATATATATATATATATATATATATATATATATATACACACATCCAGATATAATATATATAAACTGTATATATATATATAATAATATAGTTTTATTAATATATATCTTAAGGAAAGCAACGTATATATATATATTCGTTCATATATATATATATACGAGCTATATATAACTTATATATTGCAAGCTCATATATATATCAGAAATGCTATATATATATATATATATATATACGCGAGCATATATATATTATATATATATTCTATATATTATAAAAGAGTATATATATTTCTAAAATCGTTTATATTACATAAATTTCCAACAACCCCTTTTTTTTGACCTGATATATATATATATATATATATATATATATATATATATATATATATATATATATATAATATATATATATATATATGTGTGTGTGTGTGGTGTTAAAGAAAGGTGTCTCCCTACTTTAAAATTAAATAACATGAAAGCAAAGAGAGATAGAAAAATGCCCCAAACGGATTGTGAAGGCTGTAAGAATTTTTTACAGGAGTTTGAAAATACTGTTACAAAGTTGTCAACAGAAGGCAATACACGCTCAACAGAATAGATAAACATGCATAAATAAGCAAGGATAACTAAAATTGTCCCTGACAAGCAGTCTATGCAATTACATTAAAATGTGTTCAAAATGATCACCGCTCACACTAGAAAGATAGCATAAACGGGCAACGAAATTTGCTATCACATCCTGGAGTGTCTGAACGGAAATGGAATCAATGGTTTCACAAATCGTGCGTTCAAGTCTTTAGTGAAGGAATTGTTTCTGTAGACAATGTCTTTCAATGAACCCCACAAAAAGTAGTAGCAAGGAGTGAGATCCTACGAGTATGGAACCCAATCCATGCCTGTGCTAGTACATTTGGAATAATCCAAATGAATGACTCTTTCCTTGAAGCATTCCAGTAGCAACGAAAAACCTGTGCGATATGGTCGAGCACCATCTTTCATGAACCACTCACTCACTGTTTAGTGGATCCTCAAAAGCTTCATGTGTCTAGACAAAGTGTTGTAAAATTGCAGTGTAACTTTCATTAATCCTCGTTTCGATAATGAAAAAAGGGCCATTAATACCACTGTCCAAACAGTAAGTTTGAGACAACGAAGTACTATCACCTCACACAAATAAATGTTTTTGGAACTCCAAAATCTCCAATTTTGTTTATTGACGAATCCATTAAGGTGGAAATGTGCTTCAATCGGTGAACCAAATGCAGTCAACATCAAAGACGTCATGATCAATCATATTGAGCATCCGATTCGCAAAGTCAAGCCGTTGTCGAACAGCTGATGCAGGTATGGCCTGGTGAATCTGAATTTTGTAGGGAACATGTGTAGGCTACTTTGCAGTATTGTATGCGTTCTGGAACGCTTCAAACCAGTCTGTGCTGCAATTATTCGGAAAGATTTCCGGGTTGTTGCAGAAACTGTGCTGCAGCTTTATCTGTCCGTTCGAATTTGGCATAGAACCTGCGAATGGTTTTTGCAGCGAGTCCCTTCGCAATATTAAATCTTCTTTGAAAACTTCACCTTGTGGCCATACTCTGTGTTCCAACCTGTGGAATTCCAGTACCAGAAAAATACGTTGTTTAATTGAATACATCTTTAAACCTGTTTTCTTCGATACTCGCAATCCTTTTCCCTTTTCAATAGTCGAATGAATCGTTTGGGCCGTACATTACGACAGCGATTGATAGTTGCACACACCGTTCAGCGGATTTTATGTCTGAATCGTGCAGCAATTTTGCATACGTGTTCTTCTTCACTATTTGACATTTATATGCTTTCTGATCGTTCTTCACTCGGTGATTCGCGTCAGGAATGGAAGATGAAGATTTTAATGGAGCTCTGGGTTTTCGAACACTATTTGTAGGTATTTAGATTACATCGCCAACTGTTGATAACTTTTGTAACTATACTTTCAAACTTCTGTATAAAATTCTTACAGCCTTCGCAATTAACATATCCTTTTTGGAATTTTTCTATATATCTTTCTTTTCGTGTTATTTAATTTTAAAGTTGGGGATACCTTTCTTGGATACCATGTATATACATATATAAAAACATAGGTTGTATTAATCATATTAATTATTTTGCATATTAAGACTAACTGGACGTGTTTGACATAATTATATTCTTAGATTCTATATTTGATCTCTAGATTCTGTTAAATTTTACACATATTTTTAGCTACGTCTATATGTTTTCATGCTCTTTCAAAAAATTAATGACCTTCCGACCGTATATATTCAATAACGGAAAGTAGTTTTCTGGCTGAAATCTTTCAAAAGTATGTTAATAGTGTTTTACTTAACTTTTTCTAACCAGCCAGAGAGTAACGCTATACTGTTTCTTAATAAAACTTTTGATAAAGTTTATTCTTGCGAGAGAAAAAGCAGACTGAGAAAAAATGAATCTCGTTAAGTTTACAAAAAGCGCATTTTATATTACATCGATACGTAAAAATTCTCCTTCTTATCACAAATTAATTTAAAACCCAGCAAGAAAAAAATAAATTAAATCTCTCATGTTCTTTAAGCAAATTATGATCTCTTGTATATTTTAGAAAACAAGAATTTCATATATCGGGCTAAACTAGTATATTCTACTATCAGGTTTAAATTTAATATAGTAAATCCATAAAAAATATTTTGATGAATTATTTATAGAATAACGATACATATCCATCACTTACTTTTGAAGGTTGGAATAATTAGTTTAAAATATAGGTCTTACTATAGCAATGAATTTAAGGACTGTGAAGAAATAAGGAACCATTTTTATAAGCCTCGGGTAAGAAACTTAGTTTTGCATTTATATTTGTAACATTTCCATTCAAAAAGTTTCACTTTTTCAGCATTGTTACGATTAAGTAAATTTGTTAAAAATGGTTATAAAAGAATTCCAAGGTTTGTGAAATAATATATCTATGAATAACAACGATTGGTTGTTTTTATTACATTTGTTTTTTCTATTCTTCATTTATATCTTTTTTATAACAGTGAATAAATAAATAACTGCTTGTACATGCGGCTGAAATAAGAAAACGCGTATATGGATGAAAGAGCACGAGAATGAGTCCTAAGTCCAGGAAAACATTCTTAGTCTGAACCAATTATATGTCATTGAATAGTATAGAAAATAGACGGGTGAACCGTCAAATGCATATTGAAGAGTAATTTACAAATTTGGACATTTCTTAAATAATCTTATTTTGAAGATTTTTGATACTTGTTGTTTTTAAACTTATTTTAGTTGTATTATTTATACCCTAACATCATTTCTTTTAAGGAATAAGGGAAAAAAATACTGTCGACAAATAAGAAATTAATTTTTTTAAATCTAAAAATCAAGAAAACTTTTAAACAGCAAAATTACTTTTCTAAATTATCTTCTAAAGCAGTTTAAGGAATTTATTTTTAGTGAATTTAACAACAGTTTTGTCTAATCGATTGAGGAATATAAATAACTGAAAAGCAGAGTTGATCAATTGTTATGGAAACCATACTAAAGAATATTTCATTTTTATTAAAGAATGCATAGCAGCATACTCAGAACATCACAAAACTCATGCGATGATAATGAAAAAATCGAGTTGAGGTTGAATCTCTTAAAGTAACACTAAACAGAATTGTCCAATTTTCTCATTTTTTTTTTGGATTATTATTTGCTACAGCTGTAGACTTGTTGTCTTTGAAATATTCTTTGAAAACATATCTTGGAAAACAACAAAGAAAATACGAAATAAAGAAACAGAGAGCAAATAAAAAACGACAGGAGAAAGATGCAATACTGTACAGCTAGTGCCAAACGGAGAAATGAGTATTAACATCACCAACGTTGTACAATGTTGTCATGTTGGAATTGAAGGATAGAAATGTTAATAACAACTTTTTATATTCTACACCCAGAAAAGTTTTATCAAATAATAACCAATCGATACCTCGCGTTTCTTTTCAGAACAGCTAAAAATTAGTTTTTAAAATTTTTATGATTTCATGAAAAGAGTTTTCCTTTGCAGCGAAGGTATATCACAATCCTATAAACAATCTTCGAAATTTTGCAGTATCTGCTATAGTCTTGCTCTTCTCTGCTTATAGCTTAAATCGACATTTTATGATTTTCAATCCTTGCACATCAATTTACTTTTTTGGGCGATACATAACCTGAAATCATGGAAAAAGCTTTATCTATAATGAAGCTTCCCTTTACAGAAGTTTATTTACATGAGATAACAAATAAATATCTTATCAACGTTTTTCTTTTCATAGAAATGTCACTGAATGCTGTTCAAAATGACTGTTGATCACTAATGATGACAGATTATGATATTGAAAGATGTCTAAATTTTCTATTTGCTTTACTCTGCAATCCATAATAAATTAGATATTAAATACTCATCAGTATGTATTCCGCAGAAATAACTTGACCATTAATGCGTTAATAAGCTGGTTATTCAGTAATTAACCAATTAATAGTCATTTCTGCCGAATATATTACACACACACGAGCACACATATACATGTATACTATTTATATACACATACGTATTGACCTATATCTTATGTCCAAATTTAAAAATATATCAAAATTAACAATTATGTGGTTTTTATGAATATTTAACTCTAAAGTAATCAGCAGATATTATTTCATATATAGCTTTCAACGCAAATGGAATGAACGAGTGTTGCAAATTTTGAAATTATTATATTTTATTACAAGACAGGTTATTTTAAAACATATGTGAATCTCAGAAAAGGAAATTGAAATTACGACATCGAAAATACCTTTAGTAATATTTTTTTTCAACTTTATATAAACTAGCGATTTAAGGGTTTTTAAGTATTTACCTTTCCTTTAGTGTTTGGATATTGGGACAATATTGTAGTCTGCTTTTACAAGCTTTTTAGTATTTTTTCAACCACTTAGATGAAAGAATGAACTGATGGTTTGCATAATACGTTATTCTGTAAGTAATTAACAGTTTATATTAATTAAAAAATTGATATAAATTGTTAATTATTTTCATTTTATGTGATACTTGCTTATCTCTTTAGTAATTTATTTTAATTTGAACTTTTTAATCTTTCCTAAACTATGAACATATGCTCGTAAAACGCTGAAATGTTAAAATGATTGGTTTTGGTACTGCTAGAATATATTCCCCTCTTTATAACCTTATTATATACCTTATTTGTTTAACCGCAGTAAAAAGTGATTATAAAGTCATGAAACCCGTAGTTCAGTTTTTCCCAGAGAACTCTTTCTATTTAAGCCTTACCCGTTTACGATGATAACAAATATTTGGAGTGCACACACTAAACTGGTCGTTAAAAGTGGTTCCCATGATAATATTATTCTTAAGTAAAAGAAAGAAAATATCAAGAATTCCACATTTTTTATTTAATCTGTGCTCTTATAGTTGGAAGTAAAATACAATGACTTTTCATTTTGTTTTATAGTAAATATACAGGTGTGTTTACTTTTTTTTGACTGCAAACAGAATAGATAAATCAAATTTCTTTAATGTACTTTACAATGTTTTGACATTTTAATCATTTAAGTACTTTTTACATGCATGTATGTTATTTGTATAAAACTATTTTTTCCTACTCAGTTTATGATGATTTTAAGAATTTTTTTTAATGCTTCATTCCTCAAAGTGACAAAGTTATAAATGTAGACAAAAGTATGTTTGTTTAGACGTTTTCATTTCATTTTCATTTTTCTTTATTTTTAAATTTATATTTGATACCCATTTAAAGAATTATATCATGAAAAGTATGTCCCAGGATTTCAAATAAAAATGTATGAACACTGTAGAGTACTTATTTAATAAATTTTAAGGGTGATAAAAAATCTCAGACTGAAAATATCCCATATCTCCCCCAGGAGAAATTTTAAACGAAATACAAAGATATATTACGTGTGGGGGAATACATATACACTTCGGATATATTTTTTCACATGTGAAAGAAAGCTTTCTGTGTTATTAGAAAAAATAACGGTTAAATCATGTATTTTCGAAGAGAATTTTGAAGTAAAAATAAATATGAGTTTTCTTTTATTTCACAAGAACTCGCCTCAGTAAATTTGATATATCGAGAGTTGTTTCTCTCTTTAGGCATGAAAAAAAGGTTTTGTCAGTCCAGTCACGATGAAGGAAAACAGCCAAAGATAATTTTCTAAAATGTAAGTACACTGCCACTGGTGGACTAGAAACTTTAGACTGAGGTTTTGTTTTTCATAGGATTAAACTGGAATTTCTAAATAAATTTCATTATCATCGCAGCATGGCATTTATTAAAAAGATTAAATCTTTATTTTACCAATATATGAAATGAATTTTATTTTACTTCGACATATTTAAGAAAATAATAAAATTAATTGATATCTAGGATTTGATATATTTTGTGTTAGAAAAAGTTGTTTTTGTGTTAGTTTCTTCATCCCAGTCACGATAAATGAAAACAGCCCAATATAATTTGTTAAAGTGTAAATAGAATTCGTTTTTTTCAGCGACAAAACAAATTTCTCAGTAAAGTCAATAATCATCGTAGCTGAAAAATGCAGATAAAACTTTATTGTACTAAAATATTTTTAATTTTATTGTTTTTCATGGGATCAAACTTGAATTCTTAAAGTTCTTAGTCATCGTAGCGTGGTATTTAATAAATATGGATAAAACTTTATTTTACAAAAGTATGAAATGCTTTAAATTTTAATTAAAAATAGTTGAATTAGTGAATAAAATTAATTAGTAAAAGTGTATCTTGTAACAAATGTTCATTGTGTGTGGCTTACTTCAAACTTCATGAGCGTCTTCATGAATACATAAAATATATACATGATATTTTTAGACTCGCTTGCATTTAAAAAAATAAGTAAGGAAAATGTGTAAGGAAATTCTTACTATTAGTTTTTACTCATACTTTCATTTAAATCTTCCTTTCTATACAAAGTATAAAAAAGATTTGAGGATCAGGGAGCTTGAAATATCTCAACTTAGTTTTCAGAAAGACTCTCATATTGCAGTGCCAAGAATAATAAGGAACCAAGACTTGCAGATGTCAGAAAACATTTATGACAAGATAGAAGGGAAGAATGCAATCCGACTAATCCTAAAACGACAGAAAAATTCTGACATGAATTGAGTACAGAGGAAGTAATTTGAAGAGCCAATCCTAAACTGGAAGTGGAACAATTCCTATAGACAGTACACCATAAGATGTATGATAATAAAACTTTTGCCTAGCATGCACCAATAAAAGAGGACTCTTTAAGACAAAGATGATCTATCTTGAAATAATTGGGAAATCTAAAAAGGAAACTAGGTGAGAAGACTCACTGCAAGTCTTTAGACAAAGATGATGGGATTTATGCAGATCTTCCAAGGGCAACTTTAGTTTTCCATCATCCTTATTTTTTGTCCTTGTAGTAAGAAATTCTATATCTTATTTAAAATAAAACAATAGTTTTGTGTTTAACATTCCAATCCATCTTCTTACTGAGAACTGATAAGTAATAATTAATAATTATATATCTGTTGGAGTTAAATAATAATTTGTCATGTATCCACTAAAGACAATGCTCATTTATCACGAATAGTCCAAGTAACAGAGGAGTCGATTATGCGAGTCAGCAATTACTCGAATAAAATTAATTTAGTCTAAACTACATTTTGTCTCCCTAAATTCTTGTGTCTGCTTGCCATAATTTCTTTGCTTCAGAACTCCTTTTGTATTTACAACGAAATCTTTATCAGCTAGTCTAATCTCACTGACTACAATCTTATTCATCAATGGTAAATTGATTGTGAACCTCTAAAGTATAGAAGTTAACAAAGAGTTTTAAACTCATCTACTCAGGGACAGAGTATACGAAACCTTCCTCAATTATTTGGTCATCGACTGGCAGATATTTTCAGAACACAGGAAAATACCAATTGAAACTCAATATTTCCTATTAAGCTATTCTAACAGTTTGTGAAATAGTTTTAACTACTTTTTAAAATACTTATTAATGAAATTAGAGACAAAATACAATTGCATTTACTTTTTAAAAGCTGATGAAATTTATGGAGCCATTAGAATTCCAAACGAATCTTATATTTATCTAATGAGCATGATAGGAACTTCTTTTTTTTTGTCTTTTTTAGATATAATGAGAGAAGAAATTTGATGTTAAAAATAAAAATATTAAAGAAAATGTTTGGAAAAAATATGTTTAACGTGTACAATAAAAATATAATTTAAGCCAGCAATTTGTGAGGGTAAACTGCAATAACCTCTCAGAAAAATTTTTCACTGGCAAATAAATTTGATAAAATAAGAAAATAAACCTTAAGTAATGTTACAAATGTTCTTAGTAGTTGGATTTGTGGGGTTACATTTTTGTTGGGAACCCGAGATTTTTTCGTATTCTAATCATTTAATGCAGGAGAAATAACATATTTAGATTGGATTGATTATAACAACAGCTTAAATTTTCATATGTTTCCCGTAAAATTAAAAGTTGTTTTATTTATTTCCTAAAATTTTCTAGTTTTAGTTAAAATCTATCCCTTTTCTTCTTTAATACGGCATATAATTTATCTTCTAAGATTTCATTTTGATACAGAAAAATTCAAATATATTAGTTTTGGAATTAAATTTCTACTGTTGAATTCTTTTAACACAATAAATTTTGTCCGCAAATGAAAAATGTTCCAATTTACGGAAAAATACATGAAACAAATGCTGTAAATATTTTATTCTACAATGACACAAAATAATTTTGTGGATAGATTTCCTTAAACTCGGCGTTGGTAGAATTTTCATTATGTTGGAATCAACAACCAACTGTTATTTGTGTTTAACAATTTACTTTCTGTTGTTTAAAATTTATTCCATTTGAATCATTTGTAAATATTTGTATTTGTACACATGTAAACATCAACTATAAGCATACGTATCATTATATAAAGAAATTATATTTTGAGAAGAAATCTTTTACATGCTATTTTATGAAATTTATGGTAAACAGAAATATGTACATAATTGATAGGAGTTCTATTAGAGTATTTTCTAAATAAAAGTGGTACAGCTATTAAATATGTATATTTAGAATAGAATATTTTGATAAAATTTTAAAATAATCAGATATATTAATTTACTGTGCAGAAGCACATTTTCTAGTATTCTCTAAATGTACTCATTTAGTAGGTAGATTTTATGTTGTCTCATAGTGCTTGAACATAAGTTTGAACAGAAGTACTTCATTTAAAAAATTTAAATGTCAGAGTAAGATATTTTCCACATATCTATGGATGACAAATTACTCATTTTAAAGGGTAATAGACATGCATAGTCTACCTTTACTATTTAAATTATAAATTTTTCAACGCGTTCAATTTTAAAAGTTGGTCCTCAAGTTTAATTTCAGCTGTTGCTTTGAAGTTAGTTCAGTTAACTGCTTTTTATAGTTTAAAATTAGTATTTGAAAATAGATTTTAAATTAACTTTTTAGAAGAAAGAAAAGTAAATAAGTTATTTCTTTAATCTATTCTTTCCTTCCTATAGCACAAAGAGCACAAGCAGCATGGAAACTATTTATCAACAACAAACACGGGTTTCACTGAATATTAGAGCATACAACTAAGAACGTACATACAACTATTTTAAAAGCATTATCAATGTGATCTATAGGAAGGATTTAAGATCTTTAATAACCACTTTCTATATTCAGCGTCTTATATTTTTTATTACTTATCATTCAAATAATAGATCGTACACTATAAGAAGTATGGTAATAAAACATTTGCCTAGCAAGCACCAATAAAAGAGGACTTTTTAAGACAAAGATGATTTATTTTGAAATAATTGGGAGATCTAAAAAGAGAACTAGATGAGAAGAATCACTGCAAGTCTGTAGACAAACGTGATGGGATTTATGCAGATCTTTCAGGGGCAACTTTAGTTTTCCATCATCCATATTTATTGTCCTTGTAGTAAGAAATTCTATACATTATTTAAAATAAAACAATAGTTTTGTGTTTTACATCCCAATCAATCTTCGTATTGAGAACTGATAAGTAATAGTAATTAATAATTACATATCCGATGCAGCCAAATAATAATTTGTCATGTATTCACTAAGGACAATGTTCATTTATCATGAATAGTCCAAGAATCAGATGATATATTTTATAAAATATTTGATTACAGAGATCAACTATAGCTCCTTTTATTAAAGAAGAAACATTAAACATCCTCCCTTCGGAACTTCAAGTCGGATGAGGATCGAATGGGTAGGTCGTTGCTTTTTAGTATCGGCACGGGATTTGAATCCTATTGGAGGCTTTATTGACTGTAGGTATTAGAATATGGCTTTTATCAGTTGTCCCCGCTGTAATTATTCTTCATGTTGCAAAAAATTATTCGTAGTTATCCCCACTAAATTTTTTTATCACCTATGGCAATGATTTATATACCTCAGTTTTTGTTCATGTAATTTTATTTTCAGAGAAATCTAAGGTTTACAGTCACAGTCAGAACCTCATATGCGGCAAAATTAGGTGAATATTTCGCAGCCTTTTTCAGTTGTACCACAAGTTGCCACACGTGTCTACCTATATCTAATCACTAAATCTTTAGTAACAATTTTTAAAAAGTCAATTTTAAATAATTAGTGTTAGAAAAATATCCCCCTGAATTTTTATGCAGTATTATTTTCATGCAAAATCTCATGTAAATTTGATGCAAATCGAGTGACTGTTTCTTCAAACGTTTCATTAAAGTGACAGGATAAAGGGAAAATTTTGCTTCTAGGTACTGAGTTATTCTGAAATTTATTTTTTAATATGTGAAATGCCTCCTAAAGTACATTTTTCACATGTACGAAGAACATTGTAGCATTTTTTATTAATGACTGAATAAATATTTATTATGGGGGAAAATAACTCTTAATCAGAGAATATTTTTAGAAAAAAAAACTCATGTCAAAATGATAGAAGTAACATTGATGAATTAAGTGATTGAAATACTAAGACAACCTTTCAAATGCTTAATATATATCACAATCTATAAAATTACATAAGATTTGTTTCAAAAGTTATTTGAAAGAGATTTTAAGTAGAAGTTATTTATATATTTCAAAAGATAAATCAACATTAAATATTCATTCATTTATGTAAATTTTTATCAGTTTTTTAAAATCAATTTAGATAATAAAATATTTCATAAAAATTTACTTTAAAGAAAAATCGAAATCCTAAGGCTAAAAAAATCATAAATGATAAATGTATAAAGTTTCGTAAATAATAAATGTAAACAAAACTTACATTTACTGTGAATGAATATTTATAAATTTAAATCAGTAATCATATTTGTATAGTTTGCTATTCAGTAAATACAGAAGAATGTATAAGTTATATATTTAAATGTAATAACACTGAAATAAAGGTTTGAAACTTATGAAATTCGCCAAGTTTTTAAAAATAAAGTGTATTTTATTTTAGTTAATTAAAAAGTTAAGCTTAAAATATTTTCTAGAGCATATGGTAATTTTAAAATCCATATTAGAAATCATTAGGATAGAAATTTATCAGAAAATTTTTCAACTGACAAATATGCTCGTTTAACATATTAATTAACTACAGTTCATTAAAATGTTACTCCAGAAATAATTTACCTACTGAAGTAACTTTTTTTCTGAATCAGAATAAAATTTCATGAATAACTAAATCTAGAAATCTTTAATCGAATAGAATGTTTAATTAAAACATGCATTTATTTACGTCAACAAAAATTGAAGGAATTTTAGGCCCTAAACTTACTGCTGTTTACACACTGTGATAACTGAGCAATAAAGATTCTTGTTTAATTATACATTATTCGTTCAGACTATATAATTTCCTAATTTTTTAGTTCTTATACTTTTGGGAAATATGGGATTTAGACACGATGTTTTTGGTAGATGAGCTAATGATTTAAATAACACTATTAGCATAGGTGTTCTCCGCTTTAGAAATCGTCTTTGAACATTAGTCCTTGCATAGCGTAAATTTAGATGCTCTTCAAACCAAGCAAATCCAAACTGTGCGGAAGCACCTGCAAAGCAAATTAGACATCCGGGCAACGAAGATCTCACAAACGAAAGCCCCCCAAAAGGGGTTTGGGATTAGACACTCCAAATGGAAATCACTGAGCAAGGACTGAATGTGAGGAAGCCTTGCTTTAAAACTGTGGTACTGCGTATAAATGTAACACTTTTTATACCATTAATTTTTAAATTGACCAATGTCTCGTTTT
>CM063502.1:132354417-132394417 GCA_032207245.1 Pardosa pseudoannulata | reverse complement strand
ATAGGAAAACAGCCTAATAAGTAAAAAAGTTAAAAGAGGATTCCTCTATTTCTATATGCTTGAGCAAAATAGCCAAAATGTTACAAAAATATGGTAGAATTCCTTTCCAGTTTGCAGAAAAATAGTTTATGTTTAGTAAAAAAGTTTTATGTAGCCAATTGATTGAAACTTTTATTTAATATTTTTTAATCCAATTAAAACAAAGCCTGTTGTAATATTTAATTTAGAATCTGTAAAATTATACTTTTAAGGATGCTATAAAAATTTTAAATGCATTTTAATAAAAATTTTTTTTTCAACTTACGAACACTGTAAACAAATAGCTATTGCACATATTGGTTTTTAATTTTATTATAGTCCTATAATAAAACTCATCTGATTTTTTTTGTTGTTTAATTTAGTATTTATAGCATTTAAAATGGAATTTTTAAACATCATTTTAACTCCTTTTAAAACTCAAAGTTCAATATATCTATTTAATATTTTTGACAATTTTTAAAAATTTAATTATGTAGAGAATTATACCTAATAATTATTATTTAAAAAAATGTAAAATTTATTGATGAAACTGACTTTGTGTTGTCGTAAGTCTACGCACAGCGTGTCAGGAAAAATTGAAAATTTTTCTAACAACCTGTCACTTTTTACTTAAATTAGTATAATTAAAAATGATACGATAAAGCGAAAAATAAGAAAACTCCTCCATTTAAGTTGCTTAAAGGTGATATATCCTCTGAATTATAAATGTGTTTGGTAATTACATTAACAGTGTATAAATAAGCTAAGTAAATTCTACAGGAAAAACCATTTTTTAAACCAAAAACGTGTTTTCAAAGGGGAACTATGGACAAAACGAAAAAGAAATTTCATTGGATAATGTAGGATTGAAAAATAGGAACAATTTTGCTTAAAATTAGGTTAGTTCTGATCGTGCCAGAAAATCAAAGAAAAAAGCAGATTCTACATTTTCGTCATATGTATATAAGATGTCTGGTTTAGTCATCTACTTTAGAATTCAGTCATGGCGATTTTATAGGACTGGAAAAAGCAAAAAATTTAGAGCTTTATTTCGGTAGGTTTTATTAAGCGGACTTTATTAGTTGGAAGAAACGAAGGATAGATACACTTATCTAAAAAATACTGATGTAACAAAAGCATTATCCAGTTATGAGTTAAATATCTGGTGACGGGGTGACGTTATCTTCATTATATAAACGTTTATATAATTAGTGTTGATTTCAACATAATATAGATGGGCAAATGGAGGCTCGCCAACATGGTTGTTCCGTTGAATGAGATAATGGAAATTTTATCAAAGGATCAAAATGGTTATCTTTTAAGGTATAGAATCACCAAAATATTATTTAATTATATAATTATACTTAAAATTGGTTTAAATAATATTACATGCATATACAATTGTATTTCTGAGCATGCTATTAATTGACAGAAAATCATGAACTTTGTGTGTGACAAGAGTTTAGTTGAAGTTACATTTAAAGAAATCTGAATTATTATCCAAAATTTTAAAATTATTTATTTTCCAACACTTATTAATTGTAATTGTTAACAATGATACAGATGATACTAGATGTAAAAAAAAAATTATACAAATGTTGTTTTAAAAAATCAAGAATTATTTTTATTATTTAATTAATTTTAGAAAATAAAATTAATGATGATAGAATTCATATGAGAAATATGATTGCAAGCCTTGTGTTTCTTTCTAATAATAAGGAATACTTAATTTTGAGACACGTAACTATATATAAAAAATTGCATACACTATCTAATAGAGAAATTTTAAATAAATACTTATTAATAAATTAGTTCTAAAAAAAGGAAGCTTCTTCATGAAAGCCTCTATTTTCATAAGCATAAAAATGTCTTCTAATTATTCTAATGATTTCTGACATGTATTAGTTTTAAAATCAACCATAAACTACAAAGCTTGAAAATGTTAATTGTTTAAGAAACTTGAAATCCATCATTGAGTCCTCAGTAACCGAATCATTCATTTGTAAGTACAATGTTTGAGAATTAATTGCAAGATGTTTTGAGCCATTTAGTTAAATATTAGTATTATACGCAGTCAAATATTTGCCCTCTCGGGAATAGTGTTTCATGTGATTAACGGAGGGAAATATTCCTATTAATATAATATCCATAATAATGACAATCATTGCGCTTTTACACTTCATCAAAGATTTTAAACAAGCATTTTCGTTTCGAAGTGCATTTTTAGCTCCATCAACCAGAAAAGTTCATTGATTGCTAAAGTTTTCGGTAAATTCCGTATTTCTACGTTATGGGCTTTTTGTGAGCGGTTTAAGGAAATGTTTTGAAGTAATACTTTATGTATCACTTTATAAGCAGATTATTTTATTCTGCTATTATTCCTCACTTTACGACCTATCCTTTTAACGAACACTCGCACTTACGACCAGTTGTGTTTCAACCTGTAGTTCAGTGAATACCTAAAAACTCATACAGGCAGTGGAGAAAACTGATTGAGCGAACTACATTACGCGTATTGAGCGGACTATAGGCTTTCTATGTTCTATATCTGTCAGTTTCATTTCCACAAGAAGTCTTTGTGTAAGTTTATTATTTTTTACATATTTCTAATACCAAAATAATAAGTATGTCGATCAAACGAAAAATGTGGTATAACCTGGAGAAATTAAGAAATAAACGAAAGTTATTGATCAAAATACTGAACACTTGAATTAAGTTTAACATTCTTTGAGGAAACTTTTGAGGTTCTCTAGAGAAATGTATCAAGAAAGAGATTTAATTTGCATACCACAAAACATCTTCGTAGGCCTATTATACTATATGTCATTTTTTACCTTTTGCATGAGGCGTTATCAAAATTTTCATTAGTGCATTCTCTTCAAGATTCAGAGAAGATTTTATTTCTCAAGCTAAACTTGTTGTCTAAGTACAGCTCAAATAAAGCCATCTAGTGGTCTGCACTTTTAACATTCGTTGAATTGAGAAGTATTTGATTCGTTTTATTTGTCATATATGTCATGGGTGGATTAATTGTTTGGCCTACTTTCTTCACAGAAGATCTGGATTATTAGGATGTCTATATTCGTAGAACTAACAAATTAAACGACAATAAAAGCTTTCTTACTAAAAATTCACCACAATATGAGGAGTATATAAATCTGTATTGGTAACTCTTGGCTAGCCGTCAAACCCCAATAGGTGTAAAGCGTTACAGTTCAAATGTTATTGAAGGGTACATGATAAGTTTTCCAAAAAAATAATTTTAGTTCCTATTCTAAACACAATACACATTATATGCATTCCCTCCTCCCAAAAAATTATGCATATATACGTGCTTGTAAAAAATAGTTAGTCCATGTATTACAAATAAAGCATTAGAAATGGATAAAAACGTGGATTATAATAAAGTAACAGAGAGGTGGCTTGAGGGGAGGGGGACAGTTGACTCCGATACAGGCCAGCCAAAATTATGACCCCAGCCTGAATGAGAAAATATGCGTATTTGTGTTTAGAGTTTTTAACAATGGGGGTTCCCAATTTGGTATGAACAGAGATGGATTTCATTACTATATAATTGGCTGTATGTGCCGCTTAAATGTCTATGTTCTGATATTTTATTTAGGCAAGTTGACATTTAATTCAATTAAGGTTTAAAGCTGATAAAACATTAAATCTTTGCTTCCCATTTAGAACCACTTTCTATTTTCAACGACAGCTTTGTATTTTTTAAAATACTGAATCTCCCAGTCAGAGAAATATTTTACAAAATCAATAAACTGCGTTTGTACTGGAGTATAATAACCAATGATTTGGGATTTTCTCTAGATTTCGTAAAACTCTAATATTGAAATGCATCAAATTATCTGTTACTGCTGTCAATGGAATATGGATGTTGAACATAATTATTCATTACTAGCATTTCTGTCCAAGAAAACAACTTCGAAGTTTCGGCCTTCTGACAATGAACAGCTTTCATCATAGTTTATACCCTTTTCGGAAATAATTTCGTGGAATCGTCTGCGTTCATGTTTTTTTAAAAATAAATTTCAATATTGAATCTTGAAACTTTCTCTTCTGGGCTCCATTTCCCAGTTTTTGTTTCCAGTTAAAAGTTTTTTTCTCGAACTAAAATATATCACCGATAGGGAAACAAGGTGGAATGGTAGAACTGGGGCCTATCTGATATCTCTCGGTTTTAGAATTGCTGCTCTGGTTGGGCATTTTATTTGATGGAGGGTGGGTGAAAGGGAGGTGGAGGAGCTATAATTACAATCTTCCCATACTTAGTTTATGATTGGTTCGGCACGTGATGACGTCATTTCTGTGAATTTCTACTATTTCTGGTAGTGATTGAAGTGTGAAAAATAAAAAAGGTAAAAGAATTATACAGTATTAATATACTATGAAATAAGTTTAATTTAGAATTAATATTTATGAAAATTATTTATAGAAATATTTTACGTTTTTTAAAAAAGCTTGTAGGGCATTTATTTTATGAAATGGGATTAATTAATAAGCTTGTATGATATATATATATATATATATATATATATATATATATATATATATATATATATACATATATATATATATATACATACATATATATATATATATATATATATATATATATATATATATATATATATATATATATGTATATATATATATATATATATATATATATATATATATATATATATATATAATATATATATATATATATATATATATACACATACATACATACTAGATGACCCGTCAGCCGTTGTCCTGTTTTAACGCTGTAAATCCAAAAATTGGAAATCGTTTTTAAAAAAATTATAAATTGGACCGTTTTAATGGAAAAGTAAAGAAAAAAATATTAAAAAAAAAACGTGACTTCGCCAAGCGTACAGTCATTACAAACGCAATTAGATTAAAGTAAAATTCCCACGGGGATACGATCCTGAGACTTCTCGCACTGACGCCTGTTGCGCTGACCATTGCACCACAGACATGTGGGCAGTAGAGGGTTTCAAGAGGCATTATAATAATCTTAAGCAGGGAACAATTCGGGATTTTTTTAATAAAAAAACATTTTCTATCGGTTCAAATTGTGAATCTAAACCATTCTCGAATCAACTTAATTACATATACAAAATTTCATCAAAATCAGTCCAGCCGTTTAGGAGGAGTTTTATTACAAACAGACAGAAGAACTTTGCACACACACACGCACGCACACACACACACACACACATATATGTATATATATATATATATATATATATATATATATATATATATCAGGTGAGGCAAATGTCTATTAGCTTTTGAAAATTTAATAATTCACATAAGAATTGGCATGCGTACTTCAAATGAGATAAAGATTTATTTAACCTCTCCCCTCTAATAAAAATAAAATACAAACTCTAGCCAACAAATGGTACTTCACATGTTAACAAAGGTTCTAATTAGCACAAAAGTTGATTTTTAGCAAAGGTGAAGTTCTTTATAACAAACCATGACCGAGATATGTCTTACGGGAATGAATAAAGCTATTAAAGTGCACGTTAATACAATATCTATATAAAATGAAAGAGAAAAACTACCAGCTAAAGAGTCTATTATGAATATTCTTGGAATGTAATAACCTCGAACAATGCAAGTGCTCTCTGCTTCAAAAAATCGAAAGTTAATAGTTCATGATGGCCCTGAATATCACAATAGTCTTATACCTTGCTATTCTCCAAACAGTTATATGTGGAATGGTGGTGAGACTTGAAACTTCACAAGCGTTTACTTTCCCATGCTTAGAGCCGAATGATAACCAAGTAGGTAGGGCGCTACTTTTCGGTAATAGATTTCATGGGTTTCAATCCCACAGCTGGAATGGATGTCCGAAGCCATTTGGACTGGTCAGTAGGTCCCATTAGCACTCATGTAGCAAAAAGTATACTGTAACGCTCCAAATTGATTCATAAAAAAAATCTAGTTAGAGTCTCCATTTCTTCCTGAACTGTCCGAACGGCAGTGGGACTTATACTTGGTCTCCAACTACGAGATCGATCGTCTAAAAAACTCACGACTTCGATCTTCGTGATATTTTTATCACAGAAACTCTTATGGTAAAAGCTGCTGTAACCGTGTCTCTATTCTGACAGTACAGCTTGACTAATAATGTCTTTTCTGATAAAACCAACATGACACAATTGCTCATTTGTCAGTTTTTCTCTCTCCCTACATCTCATTTTATACAATTCTCATGTAGTGCATTCACAATTTTAACTCCATGGTCCTTTTGTTGACCGTTTCTTGAACATTTTTGTATGTAGTGAGAAGGAGTTTAATAATACCCCATGTGAATTTTTAACATCTGTGTCTATTTTTCCTCTTTATTTACATAATTCCCTGATTCATCGGATTTTGAAACTTTAACGGAGTTTTGGTCAAGTGAAGGAGGCTTTCACAAATAAGTTGAATGAAGTCAATTTAGAATGTTTTACAGAAATCAAGTTCTGAAGTGTCTGTATCATAATTAATTTCTGAAAATTTAAACTAATTTAAGAAAATACTCAAGTACTAGGATAATTTCTAACATTATACATACAAATTTAATATTACATTTTTAAAGCTGGAAAACATTTTTTAAAGTAAAAATAGACTGGGTTTACTCTGGTTCTGAACTCCTCATATATACATAACATTTTTTATTACCGGTATAGGGGTAAGCATACTTTTTAGGAATATTTGTTTACGGAGAAATAAAAAAATGTATCAATTTTTAAATATCTAAAAATATACGCTACTAGTCTCTCAAGAAATACATGAAAAATGTCTTTTCATAAGTGCGTAAAATATGAGTTTAATAAAATGGACTGTTGAACACGAAAGAAATGTTTTTTCTCCCTCATTTTTTAAAAAAATCTCTAACGATTTTTCTCATCTCAAACTATAAAGATTTCTCTGTATCCGTGAACAATATTTACAAAATATTTTTCAACTACCCAAGTATATATTATCTATAAGGCAGTAAATTGTTCTGCCATTCCAATGATATATTTAAAATTTAATTAAATTTATAAAAGAAATTAATTTTAGTATAAAAATTGCCTCTCAAGCAATATTCCAAAATAATAAGGAATAATAATAAAATATTATAATTAATATATTATAATTATATTATTATAATTATAAATTATTTTATTTCTGTGTTTGAAAAAATATTTAAAAAAACCTTTTTCTGTATGAGAGCTATTTTATTGTTAATTAATATGTACTCTCTTTTAAAAATTAGGATTTATATGGTTCAAAGCTAAAAGAAAGTTGTGCTCCCTGTAGGTATAGATTTTAGTACAGAAATATTAGCCATTGTATGTAAGTTGTACAATTGACAAACTTTGTATGCTAACAATGGTACGTTGCCCATTTTGATAAAGAATTATATTATTCACAGAGTATTTTTTAGTTACCATTTCGAAATTTGGCAGCTGCGAAGTTGAGGATGCTGTTTTGCAATTTCACATTGAGTACCTTCCTCTATGGCTTTCTTTAGAATAATTTGATCGTTTTTTAAGTTTGTTTTGTGCACTTAATATGCCGATTACGTAATGCCTTTTATTTGAGTATGTAATGCTTCAATCAATTGAAAATCAAATCTTCTTGACTGTGGAATACTCATTGTAATTAATTTTCTCAGTGCAAAATGGGAGAAAGATTCTGAAGTTCCTCATAACATTATTGAAATGCATGGTCACAAGGGATGTTAATAAAGTGTTTTAAGGGCATAGCTTTAAACCCTGAAAAATTCGATTTTTCATAGTTTTAAAACATTTAGAAATTTCTGAATTTTTTAAGCAACCCCCATTAAAATATTCTGTAAAATCATACATTCTTTGTATTAATATCATAGCTTGAATGGAAACTAAAAACTCTAAATGTATTTTACTGAAAATATTGTTTTTTCAACTTACATGGACTGTAACAAAAACCTGTTGCCATATGATTTAAAATTTTCACAGTAGACCTTTCATCATAGATCTACGTTGAAACTCATAAAACATTAAAGTACATTAATCGACAGTGTGGAATACTTCATGCCACATTGTTGATTCATGTGCGTTGTAGCATTAACAATTTTCGGAAGCTTTGACCTATAACGACTTATGAGATATATTCGCAAAAACTACTTCATATATCTGAAAGAACTAAAATTAGATACTTATAAGTGATAAAACGTTAGATAAATTATTATTTACGAATACACATTTAATAAAATGCTATAAAATATCTATAATAAATGTAATATTTTTTATGTTCTGACATTATAATTTTAGCACTTTTATATATTTTTTATGAATAATTTTATAAAATTTTAATTTACTTATTTATATTAATTAATTTATATTCGTTAATTTATACTGAATACTTTGCTGATATTAAGGTGTTTACATTTTACATTAATTGCTATTCAGTATTTTGCCTTTCATTTAAGACAAACAATTATAGTAGAAACTTAGTACCAATTAGGTATTTTATTTTACCGAATTACCAGTAAGTAAAAAGTTAATAAATGTCCAAACCCTGATGAAGTTTAGAAGATCCTTTGCTTGTATGTGTTTCCATGGGTAGAAAGCTTACATTTCTCTTACACTGTTGAAATCGTAGAAAACTCATTACATTTTATTTATTTAGAGTTACAAAGCTGACTTTGTAACACTAAATAAATAAAACGACATGCTGAGCAAAGCGGCTTCAGATTATTTTTGGATTTTAACCTACTCTCACAGCTAAATATCCAAGTTACATAATGTACACCATTTAGGACACAATATTGGAGCGAATGCTTTTAACCTTTGTCCCATTAGGCCCTTACCATTTCACTCCTCTCCCAGAGGATAATGATCTACCTTAATAAAGTTAGCCTCTTCTCCCATGATTAAAATCTGACATTTTGAAATAGTCCATTAGCTTGATCCTCGTTAAATTAAATTTGATCAGCATATTTCTAAGTTTCAACAAGTAATGAAATAAAATATCAAAGAAAAACTATAGGAAAAAGCTAAATTTATGGGTTTTTTTTCATTAAATGATTTTATAAACATGAATGTCATTCACAAGAGTATATTTAGATTAGAATTAGCCATTTCCGGCAGTTAAATAACTATGGTAGTGCCCCAATATCGGTTACAAAGATTCCGGGGTTGAACAAACAAAATAATTGATGAAATCTGAGCTTATGATGCTCTATTGAATATTTTAAAGTATAACTGGGGAGGCATAAATTTTAGTCCACTTTAGGTGTTGATCGAACACCAAAAATAGTTGACTGAATCTGATCTACAGATGCTCTTTCGAATGATATATCGCTCTTGCTTTTACAAACATTTTAAAAAACCAAGTTATCCCCTACATTTTTCTACATTTTTACTTTACATTTATATATATATATATATATATATATATATATATATATGTGTGTATATATATGTATATATATATATATGTATGTATATATATGTATATATGTATGTATATATATATATGTATATATATATATATATATGTATATATATATATATATATATATATATATATATATATATATATATATATATATATATATATATATATATATATATATATATATATATATATATATATATATATATATATATATATATATATATATATATATATATATATATATATATATATATATATATATATATATATATATATATTAATAAATCAAACGGTTAAATATGTTGGTCAAATCTGATCTAAGGATAATCAAACGGATGTCATATTTCGAAATGCCATTTTTCCTATTTTCTGTCATAGGCAAGAAGAGGACTAACATTAAAGGGGTTATTTGCTTCCCGTATATTACGTTGCAGGTACAGTACGTATTCGCATTTCTAAAGAGGCCCTGAATTATAGGACAAGGCTAGCTTTGGCGGGAAAATATGCAATACTTTAAGTCAAATTAAAAAGTGACACCTAAGCCATTTCTATACGCTTTTTTATTATTAAAAATTATGTTTAAACCCATTTTATCATAATTTCTTATTTTGAAGGCAGTTAAAAAGTAAAAAAAAATATTAATGGTTTAAAATTTGGATATCAAATGTAAGAATTTGAAGTGAAAATTTCATACCATTTATTCCAGGAACTGATTTAGAGAATTTAGATTTCCTATATAAAATGTAGACATAATTCTCATTTTGTTATATTTATTCTACTTAGGCTTAATATAATTCTGAAAATATAAATATTCTGAAATAAGAGCAAAATAAATAAACTGAGAGTTCATGCATTTCGTATTTAATTATGTTACTACTGCCTTCTATATTTATTTTTTTATAATTTTTGAATGGAAATATGCCTTTCGCATTATATACTCTACTATTAACAAATGTCATTTGAAAGTTTCAATCCTTTTTATCTTCCAAGGAAACCTAACATGCTTAAAACAATTTAAATAAAACATTTAGTTAGTAATGCATATGAATACCTTTCAGGTTAAAAAAAATGCTTTCTAGTGAAAATCTTAAAAAGTTTATGATTGCGAATTTCGAATATTTTATTAGTGATTCTAAAAATATTTTAAGGATCTCCCAGGAACGAATAAATTTATGAAATATATAGAGTTCCACATAGAAGAAATGTTCTTGCGTCAGTATTTTCCCTCTAGCTTTTTGCACTACTCTGAAGCTAATAAAATTAAGAATAAGCCACCATAAACTCTGAAATATTGATATATAAATTCCCAACTGCAATATATATATATATATATATATATATATATATATATCTGTGATAATATCAATATCTAAGGCCTAAAGTCTATCCAAAATTATCCCTTTTCCCCATTCATTATTCTAAATCTTAATTTCTTCTGTCTATATTAATCATATTTTCCCAGCCATGCAATTTAAATGAGGATGTTTTCATTCCTTCAGCATAACCTTGAAATTCTTTCCTTGATTCTCAAAGCAAAAAATGATATGGCTGGCATTTTAATTAGGAAGTTATAACTCTCCCAGGAAAAATTTGTAACGATCAGCAATAATACTCTTCTGAAACGCCACACTAGGGCAGATGGCTTTAATCAAAGGTTACTCGCTCTGAGCAATTAACAGCTGCCTCAGCATTTTTCCTCGACACTAAACCACATACTGTATTTGGTCGTCTCTCACAAAAGGTTGGCATGAGAGAAAGAGCGTTCTGACACCGTCCGGTTCAGATGCCTCTGGATTTTGTGCTATTTTGAGAAGATGAAATAAAGATTACGTTCGGCTACGACGAATGATGTATTTCTATCGAACAGACGTTTAGTGGGACTCTTGGCAGCCCAGAATGCCCGGGCTGAGGAAAATAATAGGGGCAATTTCAAAAGAAGTTTTCAAGTATAAAATTTCGCGTCAGTGTTCCCCGTCGATTACATATACATTATATATATATATATATATATATATATATATATATATATATATATATATATATATATATATATATATATATATATATATATATATATATATATATATATATATATATACACTACCCCATTTAACTTCTTACTGTATGTACTTTCTATAAAATGAGTCAAAGGATTGAGATTTATTTTTCACCTGTTTTATTATTTTCAGGGAATTTACAGACGACAAAGTATCATCGTAAGATCAATATATCTGTTTAGTTCCTGATTCATATTCCTCACGAAACTTGGATTAGAAATCAATATCTAAAAGAAATCTTGTTTAAACAATGTGAGATATATCTTAACATTGTCTTTAAATCTTCAGACATTAATATCCGTCATATATACTTTTTATACTCTAATGATCATAAAAGACTTGATGCTTGATTTAAAAATTTTATGATTTTTATTACTGGTATTAATCTTTATTGACGCGATAAATATGAGAAGCCTACACGCACTTTTCTATATATATTATACCTTTGAAATACCTAAATAACTGCTAATTACTAAATTTATTTTTCTTATTTTATTTATTGAAGTATACTATTCAAATTATATACTTAACTAATACAGAAGTTATTATTCTTTTTATCTTCAACTACCAACGAAATTTAATTAACTTTAAAAGATTTAAATAAAACATTTCATTAGTAATGCCTATGAATATCTTTCAGATAAAAAATACTTTCTGGTGAAAATTGGATCTTAAAAAGGCAGTTATTACTCGTTTTTGAGATTTTTATCTATGATTCTGGAAATATTTTTAGGATCTTCTAAGAATGAAATAAATTTATGAAAGATATAAGATTCCACATAGGAGAAATGCTTTTTAATCAACTTTTTTAGTTTAGCGTTTTAAACTATTTCAAAGCTAATAAAGTTATGAATAATATAGCATTGGCTTCGTTATATTGATAAATAAATTCCAGCTGCAATAATTAAACGCAATCATTTTCAATGTACTTTCTAAAAAACAAAATCAAAGGATTTAAATTTATTTTTATCTGAATAACGATTTTCCAGGAAGTTAAAGGCGTTAAAGTATTAATATATACTTTTATTTATTGATTTATATTCCCCGCGAAACATGGATTAGAAACCAATATCTGAAACAAATCTGTTTTAAACAATAATATATTTTATCAAATTTCTTCAGATATTATCATTCGGCATATATAGTTTCGATACTCTTATAGATTTCACTTGATTTGAAGTTTGTTTTAAAAATTCTAGTATTTATATTACATGGATTAATCTTGAGTTGAGAGGTAAATGGGTCAAATTTATGATTCATTGGTGGATTCATTTGATCTCAAATTTATTCCTGTGAATCGTTCCGTATTCATTGTTCCTGTATTTTTTATTTTCTGGCATATAACGTCTAAAAATTTGGTCCCGTCACTTTAGCTACCCAGAATTATTGTTTATTGTTGAACGCAGGAGAACTGGGATAATAAGTTTTTGTGTTAATAAAATGCTTTAAAGTACTGTGGACGGAAAAGGGATTTTTAAGTCATCAAGGGCATTTCTAGATCATCAGAGAGTTGAATTAGCGATGACTTGTGGAGTAACAAAAGTAGAGGAACAGACCAGATGCAAGATAATGTGAAAATAGGGAGGAGGAAGGAAAAAAAGACGGAATGAGTACTGAGCTTTTCTAGAACTCACTCTGAAAGATTTGTCAAAGTTACAACCTTTTATATATTTGCGTAGTGATAGTGATAGTGTATTTAGCAGAGGTAGATACTATAGAACGCTCATTTGCAGCACTTGTACAAAACGGGTATCAATAAAAAATATTTTTAAAATTTTAAGTATATTTCTAAATGTAAATCATATTTTAAAAACATCAAGCACTTCCAATTAGTGTTGTAAATGTTTATATACATTCACATATTTTATCAATTATCTACATCTATTTTCTGTATCCTTCATATCCTGCAATCTTTGTAAAACTTTTATCCCTTGAAAAAATGATGGATTGAGGTTCCCCTGCATACACACACAAACACTCAAACACACACATATATAGCAGAATTCCAAATTTTTGCTCGATAATTAAATAAACCGGATTGTATTCGACATAGTAAATTGTTTCCGAAGTACTATATATATCCTGTTAGCGGTGGAATTAAGTTCATGAATTCTGATATCGAAAGGCAACCCTACCGATCTGACCATTTTCTTGTTCAAACTTGTAAAAAGTTACACACAAATACGTGGACTACAGCAAGCTGTGGTAAAGAACTTACTCGCTGCTATTTAGGAGGTGCATATATTCTATAGCTAACGTCCCTTATTGGTTCTCCCCTTAAAGAAACCTGCTAGCAGTTTTCCTGTAGCCTAACTGTTTTCCAATTGGTGAATACGAATGAACGGTGAATATGAATTTACATTCACTAATGCACCTAAGAGCCAAAGTGAAACGAAGTTGGTCCTTACTGCTCACTCGTTTTGAGTAACCAATAAAATTCCGTCCTTCTATATCACTGAGAAATATTTTGACTTACATGAAAATGTTATTTTAAAATGTTTTTTTGCTGCACATACTAAGTCAGTTTCAGTAACTATTTGTAGTTACAATTTTTGTTTTGAAATATAAATGATTTAGAAATTTCCTGATATATTAAGAGATAGGACAGACTTGAAAAAGATAGACATCTTTAAACTCATTTTGAAGATAAACATCTCATTCGCTGGAATTCATGAAGTGTACATAAATTATAAAAGAGTCAAAAACCCTTTTAAAATTAATTTCTACTGATCCATTTATTTTCACCAATGTATCTGTTATAAAAATTTAGTAGCAATCTCTAAGAGTGATTTGTCAGCAACTTCTTCTTAAAAAAGTCTAATATTCTGAAGATTTTTCTTGATTTTTCTAAAAAATAGGAAATTTAGGTGTTGAATATGAGACAAGTTTAACATTTCATAACGTTATGATCCTCCCATTTGTCGATGCTCTAGGGCACTACATTTGACTCTGTAATCTTCAGGTTTTAATCTATTGCTTGAATAGATATTTGAATTATCTGGAATTGAATTTAGGTAATGTGTCCTATATTAATTAACTGTCATGAACAAAAATATGGCTGAAATACTATAGGACTGAAACTTGATATTGAGAAGGAAGGATACAAGTTTAATCTTCAATATATCTTAATGTTATTATGGATAGGCCAGCTGCCGAGGCTATAGGTCACTACCTTTGGCTCTGCAGTTTACAGGTTGGAAATCATTGTTTGAATATATATTTGTGGCTCTCTTGAATTAAATTTAAAAAATCAGCTCCATTTTAACTAACTGTCATGAACAAAAATGGCTGTAATGCTCTAATGAAAACCAAAATAACGCATATTGTAACTGCACTAGTATAAAAAAAGCTGAAATATTTTTTTTATACCTTACTATTTTTGTTACATTTATTTCATCGGGTAATAATAGATTATATAATAAACAATGAATGAGTAAACAAACAACAACAACAACAATAACAAAAAAAAAACCTACTGCAGCTAAGCATGAAAGATTTTTTTAGCAGGCATTTTAAGTCTTTGCTTATAAAATAATCACAGTATTGCGAGTTCCGATGCTGTAAAAAGAATATACATTACTTAATTCTATAGAAAACTTATACTCCAGAAAGACATTCTTTGGGTTTCTTGTTCATATGCATTTGTGGGGTTTCGTAATATATTAGAAAGATGTGAAATAGGAGGATCGAAACTTATCATTCCCTCATCCTGTAGTTTTGCTTCATCACATTTAGGTGAAGTAATCGATTTCCCCACTCAAAAACAAAAACTCTTCCTTCTTTGAAGTATGTAGGAATGTCATTTATCTCAAGTTATTTATATTTACGATAAAATTGATTCCTTTCATTCAGGAGTTCAGAGGGAATTCAGGGAAAAAGGGTAAAATAAATTTTAAATAGGAACTGTTTATACTTTTGTATAACATTAAATTTTTTGTAAATCAAAAACAGCAAAACATATATGAACTATGATATTTTGTTATACAATTCTGATTCTTGATATAAAGAGAAATATTAACATATGAATTTAATATAAAATTTTTTATATAAAAAATCGCACTTTTAATAGTAAATAGCTTAATAATAAATAAATAATTTTTCTTATAAAATCCAGTCGTGAGAACAGATGATTAAACCCCTTGTTTGTCATCTTGTATTATAGTTTATCCTTTTTTCATAGTTGAAATTAAATTATAATATTATTAATAATTGAACAATTTTTGTTTTACAAACAGAGTTTTGCTTAGATGAAAAAATAGAAAACAGTTACAATATCTAAGGTGTTTGGATTGATTTGAGAGGTGCAAGTTTTAAGGTAATTCCTAGGATATTCAGCGTAAAACAGATTTCCGAATCATACCTAAATAAGTATATAAGTTAAACTAAAATCTATTAATTGATTTTTATATTTAACAAATTAAGTTTTTTAATGAAAATATTGAATTAGTTTATGATTTCAGTGCTGTCATGTTTATTTTCTAAAAGTATTACTAGTTTATACTCTTAACTACTGGATTTGCCAAATTTAACTATGCTAATAAACAAGAGAACGCTTTTTTTGAAGTTGATAATAGTTTAAAATATATATTTTTAAGAAGCATGAATCACAAAGTGCAATTTTTTCAATCTTTCCTAGAGAAACAGGCTTATTTAGTTCATTATTTGTAAAATTCATTTTTTATTCTGAGAGGATATACGCCTTTTATAGTAATAAAGGATTAAATACTGCAAAAGAAATATATAAATACATTTTGATAATAATTATGAAATCATATTTACATAGCTGCTACATTAGCATTGAACCATCATATAAAATTTTTTTACAATGACTAAAATGTCGATAGAAATAATACATTTTAACACAATGGTGTATCAGAAAGTATAACTCATGTAAATTTTCTTTCAGGTGCTGAATTATATGGCAAAAATATTAATGGTCAGTATAAAGGGTGAAATTCTCTGAACCCAATTCTATGGAGATCTCGTTGATTCCTCATACAGATAGTGTATTGACCTCCGCTATGATGGCGTTTGCAATAATATCATAAACTTTGAAGAACTGTCGATTCTGAGATTTACTGTGCAAACCGCTAACTGAATTGCTCGCACAATTTCATGCTTCGCATATCACTCATAGCGACGCATGGAATGGTACACAATGCTCATCTGCATGAGAATATCTAAGTTTGCGAAAAACTGCAGGGACACCGCTGGAAGATTTCGGTGCGCCTACTCTACTGTTTGGACTCGGTACCCGTATATTTTTATCTTTGTGGTCCCATCAAGAGGTTTTCTGGTGGTGTGACAGTGGCAGGAAACGGATTTCTAATATATAAACCAGAACATTCAAACTGACATAATTCAGGGGCAATTACCTCAACTTAAATGAGGCATGTCGAAAAGAAATAAATTGTTGATACTTATTTTTTTCCGACTTATGTTGTCAAATATTTGATTTGTTTCATTATTATCTTGTCAAATATTGGCAAAAATGTCAGTTGTCTGCACCCAATTCTATGGAGATATCGTTGATTCCACATATAGATAATGTATTAACCTCCGTTAGAATGGCGTTCGCAATAATATCGTAAACTTTGAAGAATTGTCGATCTCAAATTTGCTGTGCAAACCGTTGACTGAATTACACGCACCATTTCATGCGTGGCATTATGTTAAAAATAATGTGCATTGCTTATTGATATCCCTTCGTAATTTGAATGAGAGATATATTTTATTATAAAACTACAGCATAGTATTTTATTCTTAAATTCCGAAGGGATTAATATTTCTCCTAATAACCTGATAGCGTAAAAGATTTTAAAATATGACGCACAACCTTTTCAAAATAAATTTATGATTTTTCTTCTTTTTTTCAGTTATATAAAGATTCGTTTTGAGATTGCAGTTATGTGAAATACGCATTATAATACGTTTTGCATGATACTCTTGTAGAAATGATGAAAAGGTTTTTAGAAAAGTGAGTTAACTTTTTCCTTTTATACTTACGATTCAAGTTCTTAAAATAACTTTCTTTTAACGGTTTCAGGAATATATATAAAAGTATATTTGCATAATTTTATTGAATAAGTCTCCAAATAAATTTGATTTACCTCATAAAAAATACATACAGTGATAATATTTGATTTTTCAAGCTGTTTAAAATTTATTTTATTTCTGCTCTATGCACCTGATCAACATATTTTCTTCTTTCCCTCTCATTTTTGCTGTTTTGATTGTTTTACAGCATTGTTTATATTTTATTTACCTAATGTCGTTTCTATACATTCATTAGTTTTCTCATCTTATCTTTTCAGCAGTTTTTTAATAACTATAACGTTTAGCTTTCTTTCTCTTGTGGTCAATCTGTTTGCAATATAATTATTTAACTCCCACTTTTATTATTTAAAGACTGTATTTTGAATTATTGCCTCATTTTTATCTGTTCATAGCCTGTTTATATTTATTATTACAATATTAATTATTTTACTGTTTCTTTCTATTTAGTGTTTTATGTCCTCTTTCTCGTGGTTAGTCTGTTTGCATTTTTAGTTACATTCCCAGTTGTACGCTTTTTGCATTTTTTACCCTGTTTCCTTGTTTATTGTGTTTTTATATTTTTCTATTAATATTGTTTTGGTTTATTAATATTTGCTGTCTGATTGCATCACTAGATATTTACTTTTATTTTTGTCTTGTTTTAATCTAATTACCTGCTTCCTAAATATTTCCTGTTCGAAAAACAAAGGAAGAACTATACAAGAACGACTAGGGGCAATATAGAAATTAGGACAAGATTTAAAAAATAAAAATAAAATAAAACAAACACAAAAATACGTATCAGCATACTTAAACGTTTGGGTGTGATGTCATGTACAGTAAAATGCATTTTTTTTCTAAATGGAACTCAAATCGGAATGCAAATAAGCAAATGTGGCAATAACTGCTAGTAGAAGAAAATGAGAAAAGGAATTATAATATTCAAGAAGAGAGGTGTAAATAGTCCTATTTTTGTCAGCAGTCAAGGACACCAAATATACCTATAAATGGTGCAATCATTCAGGAGAAGATTAAGAAAATCCCTGGTCATGTAAAAGCTTCACGGACTATGGATACATAAAAGCTGAAGATCTACCATTGTTAGATGTTGGTATGGCTCATCCAATACCAATGAAATGGAGGTATGTTATTACACTGTTCCAGAGAGAACCTTGGATTTAAATAGGTAATTCTTCAATGGAGGCAAGAGTTCAAAAGAAAGATTGACTAATTTGTTGTGTAACAATAGTGAAGAAGCAACAAACCAGTACCGATTATTATTGGGATGTCAACAAATCTACGCTGCTTTAAAATTGTTAAAATTCTTCTCACTACATACCGTACGATCAAGAAAAATTGAATGATGGTAGACAGTTTTACTGGTTTTCTCTGTTCTATAGATGCAAAAATAAGAGCACAAAAAGAAGACCCTTCTATTCATAGAAAACTGGGAAGTGCATCCCCAGGATGTCTCAAACTAAAAACAATATTAGAGCTGTAAGATTGCTTGTAAGCAAATGTGCTGTAACCTCTTGAGTTAGGAGAAATTATGACATTTCAACAGAAATACTGAATATGTTGACAGATTGAAGTTTTTGATGATGGTTAAAAACCAGAACATACTGCTTAAAAGCCTAAAACTTCCCCAACAGCAATGGCATTTGAGCCCTGGAACTAAACCGAAGAGAAGTGTTCTACCCATTCGGTGTTACCCGAGAATGAGAAGATGAAATTGACATTTAACTAGTCATGTGTTTTATATTAGTTTGATGGAAGGTTAGAGCAAAAACAATTAACAACTGTTTTGCTTAATCCTATTTTAGAAAAACAGTTGAGGGTAACTAAACTGCGTCTCATAGAGTCCATATGATTTGTTCCAGAATGATTAAGACAAGTTAATTCACATTAACTTTAAAATTATGTCATGATCCTCAATATTATAAGAATAAACGGACAAGGGTTGATGACCTATATATAGGCTAAAAGCGAGATTATGATAAAGAGAGGGAAGACAAAGAAAAATGAGAAATAGTGCCGAATTTTTCTGGAGAACACAAATCTTTGTCAGAAGGAAAATCATACGTTATGACCACAGTACAGTGATAGTGTAATTACAGAGGTACAACCATTAAAATCATCATTTTTTGGTAGTCAAGTGATGTACCTGCAAAAAGCAACTAACAGTTACAGAATATTTTTAAAAACACTAAGAAAGTTTGATAATTCTGCAGTGAACAAAAATATAACTTTATATTTTATAAAACGTTAAATGCTCCCAATTCTTATTGCAAAATATTCACAGCTGCACATTCAAGGTTCCACTTTATATATACATACATACATATGCATGTTTGTATGTATGAAGACATACCAACTAGCTGATAATGTCTTTACTCATAACTGCACAGTTTCACATCCAAACACCAAATATGGCAGTCAGTGGCTAGCGTCCACACTCTAACAAAGAAGCTACATTTAGCCAAGGCTCCTACAGCTACCCTTTATGACGACGCTCTCTCTTAATTCTTACACACCAAGCGCTTTTATATGGAGTTATTAGTGATTCATCCTCCTGCATTAAACAGTGCACTTCGTTTTCTGCCTTTAAACCTCTAAATTATTAATTTTATGTTTTCAAACTTCACACACACACACACACACACACACACATATATATATATATATATATATATATATATATATATATATATATATATATATATATATATATATATATATATGTAACAAGATCAAAATTTATCCGCTGGTCACACCAAATTAAGCCCCTATTGTATTTACTTGCCCAGGCTGACTGGGCAAGGAGGATAGTAGGCAACTATCTTATTGAAGAATATGCAGTTAGAACATTCATTAAAAAGAGCACGCAGAGTGCTTAGCACCACTTAAACTTTTATTGAGATAAGAGAACGACATGTTACTTTTTCAAAGGCAGAAGACAGAATGATCACAAAGAACACTTTGCTATTACAGATATTATGGGCACCAAAACGGGACACGGAGAAGAATTCTTCCCAAGAGAGAGGAGCTTAGTCAGCGTCATCAGAAACCAGACAGGAACTTAAATCATTATAGTAGTGAACTATTCTATTGAGACATATTTTATTATATAAATATTTTATTGGAAAATATGTCGAGTAAGCAGAAAATTTGCATTTATTACAGAGCTTTGGGAAATGGGTTGGAAGAATTCGAGCCGCGGACACTTCTTTAGATAAGATATTTTGTGGCTGAGAAAATATATTAAAAGAAATAAGAAGGGAAAAGATGAGAATTTTTAAGAGCTATTTTAAGTATAATAATTTTTATATATTATATATATATATCTACATAGATAAATTAATTAATTGATATATACTATTCGAAAGAAAATATGTGATGCCAACCAAATGTGAAAGAGATTGACTGGAAGTCACATATTTAATAGTAGCTCTACTTATTTATAAATTAACTTTGCATGTCGCTAAGAGTTGTGAGGAAACTTATAGTACGAAGGGAGAAAAAATAAATATCCAAACAGCGTCTTTGAAATTTTAGCATTTTTCCAGTAACTATTCTTTAGTCATTCGAAAATATGTAAGACAATTTCAAAAATGTTAAACGAGAAACGAGTAAAGGATTATTCGAAATTAACGTGAAAATGCAGTACAGTAGAGAAAAATAAACTGAAGTTAGTGAAATTTTTGAGCTAAAATTACACGTACATGTAATTTGTATGGATGCTGTGAACAAAGCATTACTTACACATAACACAGTCTAAAGTAAGATTATTATTTATTACTGAGCTTAGTAGTCTGACTTTAAGCTTCGGTAGTACTATGTGTTATATTCAGTTTCTATTTTTTCATCACATTTTCTGTATGAATTGCTTGGTGGCTTGAAATTCTTTCTGAAAGAGGCCACGAGTAATATACGAGGCTCTTGCATGATCTCTCCTAATTTGACGACTTCTCATTGAAACAGTTCTGAATAATATAGTTGTTTCTTTCCACTGTCGTGCAGCTAATCCAATATCTTTGCTCATGGGACTTTCCTCCTGACGTGTGATTTCTCTAGGTAATGTAAAGCATTAATTAATGCAATCAGCGTATAAATGAAGTTTCGACGAGTTACGAAATGGCTTCTATTTGCAAACCATGTATGCTGACCATGAGTTTACTTTGAATCTCCAAGACAGCTGCCAACCTCAAAGTTATGCTGGCAGAATGTGTTGATAATTTTACCCAGACTGTCTTGAACGATATTGTCCAAGAAAAGCGATATTTAGTTGGCTAAAGATCCACCATGTTCATTAATGGAGACTCTGGGTATATAAAACAGGTTGGCGATGGCAATGTTCTCCAAATTCTCAAGCGATATCACTGCATGTGACAAGTCAAGACTGGGCTGTCTTTTGTTTGGTGTGCAAAATAACAAGGATCCATTGTTGGGGTAAAGTCAGTCCTCAGCCTTCGTGGTTCATCGTTCAAAGTGAAGCTGCATGTTTCCCTTAGCTATGGACCAGCCTGGTGATCCAGCCTGGTATTGCACCTGGTGTTAATTTTTCTCAAATAGGAGAATGAATAATAAGCACAACCACAACAAAAAAAGGTATTTTAAACTAAGAAAAAAAGTTTCCCGAAGTATTAGAAAAAAGTTTATTTCTATTGCATTTATCCTTAGTGTAAGGCGTAATAACTTTATCACGTGCTAATATATTTCTAATAGGAATTTTAATGTGCTGAAATAAAAGGTTTAAAATTTGATAACTCCTTAGTGTTTTTATATTATGACGCAAAAGCATAAAATGTTAATTAAAAAAACATTTTGGACTGATATTTACAATGAGCCAAATGATTTCCAAAGCGAAAAGGGATGAAATAATTTATAACAATTAAACATACTGCTGGTTAGATTTAGTTTATCTCTAACATTTTCCAAATAGCACATTTGAAATATTTAGCTACAAAACTTTAGAAAAATGAGATTCCTGATATTCAATAACTGAAAACAAAATATTAACAATGTCAAAAACACCTTTTCAGTTTAATAATTTCATGTTATGAGGGAAGCTTACGGATGTATAAGTCACTTCATTCAAAATTATTTCTGATTTGAAAACAGTTTATATTCAAGTAACACATTATCATTCATTACAAACAAAGATGTAATCAGATTTAATGATACTTATGATAGAAAGATCTTTTACTCGGAGGCACAGCTTTGTAATTTCCCTCAAATTAAAATGTAGTCCCATTTGATATTTTGGAATTAAACAGTGTTCACTACAAATTTGATCAAGCAGAAAATATTAGGTACAGAGGAATGAGTTGTAAATTGCGTAGTTTAAAGTTGATTAGCGGAAAATGTTATAAAATTTTATGAGTAGAATGTTTAAAATGGATTCTTAGTTACGTAATCCTGGTAACTGAACATTTACCATTGTTTCTAACTGGTTCATCTTTTGCATCTGTAACTAATCATGCTTGTAATAGATTAACTCAAGCAGTTTGCACTTTTAACATACTTCATAATTTTTTTTCTCACGAATTCAAGTTTTAGACACATAATGTAAGTGAACAGAAAAGATTTGAAGCGAGTAGTATGAAATTAATTACTATAAGAGTGTAGGAAACATTAATGGGATATTTTAGCCATATTTAATGATAAAACAAAACTAGCAGAGAGAAAAGATGGTTGTTATATTAAACTAATGTGATAAAACTGATGAAGTTTAAAGCAAACATTTAGGATATCCTAAATGATTGTAATAAATAAGTTTATTATTAGAAAAAATAGATTTAGAAGCATTGTAGTTAACATACTATGTACTATTATGTATAAGCTATCTTTTAAATGGCTTATTGAAAAATTTTAAATGGTATATAAAAAAAATTCATGCTAACCCTTATGTTTGTCAGTCGTGAAAGTTGGTGAATAACAGTTGTTACCTTATATTATATTATAATGGTTTTCATACTTATCAGTGGTATTAGAAACACATGGAAGAAGTATTAAATTTATTAAAAGGGGGTTTCTACCTTAACCAATGCGAACCAAAATAACTTAGAGTGAAATAAATGTTTTGGATCTTCGGCATAAGATAAAGATATTTTATACCATTTATATTTGAAATATCTGACAGTTCTGCTGGTGATGTAGATCAAAGAAACCTTTTTGCAGCGTATTTTGTCTACTATCTGTATTCATGAAACTGCAATCCACACTTATCATTAAATAGTTTTAAGGTCCATTAATTCAGCCCTATCTTAACATTTTTCTCTTCTCATGGTTTATTTATGAAGTCCGTTAAACAGTTTTGGTAATTTTCCAGAAAATTTTTAATTATGTGAAAATCCTCGGAATAACCAAATCACGTTATACCAATCCCAAATCACCTTTATAAATATTTTCAGCAAATCGAAAATCATCCAGTTCTCTTAAATATACTGACTGAACTATTATAAAATGTTTGAAACTATTCAAAAACTCAAACTCATCATTTGACCCCGAATCATAAATGATATTGCTCAAGAAAAGAACTTTGGAGATTTGAAAAATCTTTTCCATTCAACTTAAGACTCAAAGTAAAGCCTCTCTCAAAAGTTTTTAAAAGTGAAAGTTTCTTAGCATTTTTGAAACTCCTGGGAAAAATCCTTTTTATATTATGTGAAAGTCCTTTAATTTAATCTCCCTGTGTTTTGATATCTATCTCTCTTCTGTAATCATTGTACGCGATAAACTTTATGCTGCCTTCTCTTACTGCCCCTTCTTTATATTAAATTTCTTCCCTAATTCTTTAGGACTATTGCTATATTTCAATATTTTAACATTCAGTGCATTAAAGCACCACTTTTTTATTTAATCTTGTAATCTTATTTCATTCATTAAAAAGGCGTAATACATTTAAAAATCTATTTGGAGAACAAATGTTGCAAATAACAAGAACAAAATATTAGTTTAACCTCTTGTCTGTCAGGCTTAATTTTGCTAGTGAAGGTTACGTGTGTACCAGGGTATAAGTAATCTAATAAGTTAAATGATTAAATAGTGATGAATGTAAGATTCATTAAAGGATTTATGATATGATCACAATCTATATGATACGTAATATATAAAAAATATAAATTATATACGTATAATCCTATACACACATACATCGTATAAATAAAACTCAGAAAGATTTGTGATATGCATCAAAAATCACTGCAGATTCACTGCACAGTCATGGAAAATCTGTAATATCAGAAAACATTAACCATGTATCTTTCTTCAGATGTTTAGTTGTACAAATATAGGCATCGCTTTTAGAGATGCTTCTATCGAGCTGTGCTTGGAATCTGAACAAAGTGATGGAGAGTTTTAAATTTGTCTTCTTTACTACTACCAGAAGAAAATATTTCTTTGTAACTGCCACTATTGTCAATAAATATCTCTTTGGAGCATTTTATAATAAAATCCTCTTAACATAAATGCCCCTCCACACTATGGTCCTCTTTAAGCCATTACCATCTGGTACACGTGCTCTGCTCATTTAATGGCGCAGTGTGTGGATGCAACCCGTGAACCATCATTCAAGGTCACCATCAGGACTAGTACTAGAGTGGTAAAGAATTGGCCATAGTGTGGATGTAACACAAAATATTCACCACCAGCATTTATATGAATTAAAAGACCTCTGAAAGCATTCTAGAAGCCATGTATATTGATGTAGTAAAATCAATATTGTTACTAATCAACTTCGATCAGAACTCTATTCTATCAGGTGAATTTAGCACACCGGTACGGTCCAAATATGTGCTCAATAGGGGACAACGTATGTGGTGTAAGTCCTGGTTGCTGAATGCTGAAATGAGAGAAGTACTTTGACTACGTCTTGATAATTAAAGGTTAAGAAGTTAAGGAGACATGATACCTCAGATATGGTCACAATACAGAACTTTATTTATTAGCTGAAAATATCATTCTAACCTTTTTACATATACATATAAAATATAAAATCTGTATCTTCAATATTTCAAAAGTTATTTAAGTATAAGATTTCATTACAGAGACTAATTTTTAAGTAAATGAAACTTTTAAATTGTTTTTTTAACAATGTTTATTTTTCTTTGGATATTGTGAATTAAAAATGCTACACTGACTGCAAAATATTTTCGACTTCTAAAATTACTAATTTGAAATATATTAGTAGTATATTGTATCCAATAATTGGAATAATAAAACTTACTAAACCACTTAGAACAATGAAAACATATTAAATAAAAAGTTCTCGAAGGAATCTCAAATTTATCACTACTTACGATCTTTTTGTACGAAATAATAATACATATATAATTATATAAATTAATATTTTCATTTGCACTTGATACTTCATGATCTTATTTTTTTATCCTATTTAGGGTCCTACTGTAAAATAAATTAGAAATTTTGTCTTGACATTAATTTCGATTAATTTTACCGCTCGTTGAAACTCTTGGCTTATTTATTTATCCAAATTAGAAAAACGATATAAAAAGGTTAGATATCACATTTTATATGTTTTAAACCATATTCACACCAGTGTTAGGAAGACTAAGGAAAAACAACCACAATCTCATGCTCAAAAGATGGTTCTAATAGTATTGAAAATGTAGGCAGAGGAATTATCTTATTGAAGAACTAACCAACTTATCTCTGAAGAATATGTTGTTCAGGGTTAATCCATCAAGAAATTACTGTACATGTTATCTATAACAGTGCCTATCAATATGAGTAGTAGAATTTCTATCATTACTTCCTAGAAAATTATAGCAACACCATGACTTTATCTTATTTTCTGTCCAGAAACTCTCCTCTTATCCTTTCCCTCCACGTAGAAAGCTTTCATTATCTGAGGCATTCTTAAACGAACGATGGCCGAATGGTTAGGGTGCTGGCCGTCCGTACCAGAGTTTATGAGTTCGAATCCTATTGTGGCATGGATGTTCGTAGCCCTTCGAAATCGGCTTTATGCAGTAGGTCCTGGTCTCATTAGCCCTCGTGTTGCAAAATCGTAGACCGTAGCACTCCAAACCAAACCCAAAACTGAGTCATACTTAGAAAATCGCTTTTCATTGTTAAACACAAACTCAATCTATTGAAAGGATAATTATTCTCCAATTCCTTGCAAGGTTTGTATTATTCTGAGTGATATTTTTTCGAAAGGGCAAATAATTTACTACTCTTTTAGTTAGATCCTAAGAGCTTCAATTCGTACTGAAGAGTGAGAACTTCATATTGATGTTCTCAAGGACTTTACCATATGTATCCATTTTAGGAAATCTGTGTATAGTACTTACTGATCTGTTTGTTTCAGATTAAATTTTCATGATTAGTTTTTTCTTAGATTTTGTTGCATGTTCTCTTTTGTCGCAGTTATTCTTCACGATATATTGTATTGTTGATTTAGATAAAGGCCTGTTACATACTATATCTTTGGGAAATTTTTCTTCTGATCCTTGATTTTCACCAGATTTAATAATTATGTTTTCATGTTAAATTTTTTGTACATTTCTATAACATATTTGCAATTAACTTTATGCACTAGTAATGTTAATATGACTTAATAATTTTAAATTAAATTTTATCAACAATTTACTAAAAAAATTTAATTTAAAATTTTCACGATCTAATTATAACGATCAGTATTTGACTTGGTTTTAAAAAAAGAAATTTCTATTGTTATCTATTAGTTATATTTTATGTGTCTTAGTTTTTATGATTCAGTATTCTTTTTTTACAGTACCCTTAATAATTTCGTGACAAGTGTAAGTAATTTCTTGTACTTAATACTTAAATTTTTTTACTGTTGTTCTACAATGTATAGAATAAAACTTTGTATGAAATTACCAATAAGATGTAAATTTCTTTTTAAATACAAATATATTTAAGGATTAGTCAAATTTTATTTCTTTTCATTATGCTTGTCAGTAATTTTTTTTTAAAATTCAATTTTAGAGATATCTGAAATTTCATGCACAGTTCTGTGTAGACAGCTTTAATAGTCCTCAAAAGATTTTGGAGAAAAAATACAAATGTTTAAAAATGTTAAAAAGATTCAAAAATTCAAAGTTTGTGTAATCAAGGTAAGTAAATCATAAAAAATAAATAATAAAATTTATTTTCCTAAATATGCTTTATTGGATAACTTAAATTGAATAATAGGTTACAATACAATTAAAACATTTACTCTAAGACTTAAAAAATTGGAATAAATATAATCATAAAAAACATAATCACATAATCATAAAAAATTTACTTATTATTCCTAATTTTTAATCATGTCAAGAAAAGGATCCAGCGGATAATACCCTAAAAGCATAGTCTACACCTCCAAATGTCTTTTAAAGATCCTTAAATTTACACTTATTTATTTATCTTACAAAACAGTACCAGTCCTTTGATTTCTATTTCCGCTCATTATGAACTTAGAGTATGCATTATACTCATAACTTTTGATTTTATTTATTAAAAATTGGTAAATTCTGCGCATTCAAAAATGACAAATAGTGTATTTATTTCATTTTGTTTCATTTACAGTGAAAAATAAGTAAAATACATAACTTCTCCTTAAATGTTTACGCATTATCTCTACTATTTAACTTTGATTCAGGACAAGATCCAGTGGATGATACACAAGAAGTACATTTTGCGCCTCCTAATGTCATGTAAAGAAATTAAAATTTAAATCCTTTCTTGTCCCATAAGAAGCTACTGTTGATTTGTTCATTATTTCTGCAGACCATGAACTCGGAATATTTATTATTTACATAACCCTTGAATTTATTTATTAAAAAATAGCAATAGTATAGATTAAAAAATTATCTAGTAAAATACAGCACTTGTTTTCTTTTAAGGTAAATTTAATTAAAAAATACATGGAAGAATTTGTTCTCTCGTAAATATTAGTATATATTTTAAATACGTAGAAGTGCACCTTTTGCTGACAAAGCTTAACATGGGTGCCGTCACGTAAATGCATTGGCCTTGAGTTCCCCACATAGGAAACCAAAATAAAAACAAAAGATCATTAAAAACAAGAAACTTGCACTTTCTGAGAATTCTTTTTTGAACAGGGGGATACTTTATTGAATTTACTTATTTTAAGAAAACGTTTGAAAAGTAAAGGAAATATTTTACAAATGTCTGAAAAATGATTTGAAAGACAATTCGCTAAGCTATAAAATGGCAAACGAGATTTAATAGTTTTAATTTTGTTCAGTTCTTATAAAGGATGATTTATTAAAAACACAAAAGTAGCTTACATGCATTAAGAAATATAAACACTGAGTTGTATTTATAAAAAATCCTTCCGATGTGCACTTAGGAACGATCTAGTTTTATTCTGTACTATATATCACATTTCTAGATTTTTTCTCCCCCCCATTATACATTCCTTAAATAGACATATACTTTTCTATAATAATACATAAATACGAAGCGTAATTTTATATTCATGGTTTTTGTTATATATATTAAAAGGTTTTGTGTTTTTTGCAGAATATCAATTCTCTTTCATCTATATAAAGAGTAGATCTAAAAGACTGTAATAAGATATTGAAAAACATACAAGTATATTACATTTACCTAAGTCCAATTAAGCAATTTAAAAAAAATGAGTAGGCGGGTTTATGAACATCATAATTTTTCTAAAATGCAAAATTCGATTATGGAGGGGTTTGATTTGCAGTGCTACATTCAATGATTTCAAAACATGAGGACTTATTATACCAAGATCTGTTGCTTAGAGTCGTCTGATAACGGCTACGAACATACTGTTCAGAGGCAAAATGAGGATAACGAAAGGCAGTTTCTTATCCATTTGGTTATCGTCCTGCGGTGTGTGGTTTGGATTGTAGAACTGTTTTCTACTGCTTTGCTTGAAAAGAACTAACAAGACCAATGGTTATGTATATGTGAGTAAACAGGATAGTTCGACCTATCTAAATGAAATGCAGAGTCTGGTTTTTAGACGAAAGTTGTGGATCTGTATCGACATTTGGAACAAATTCATCAACTAAAAGTGGTACTTTCGTTTTGTGATACTTCTTGATGCTTTGAAAAAAATTCTACCGTAAAAAGTAATATCAGATTATTTTAGGAGATTTTCTTTTACACCAATAGATAACATTTAGTTTTAAAACATAAATTTGAACCGTACCTTATAAATGAGGCAGTCTAGGAGAGAAAACACCCTGGTTTTTTTTATTTGTGATTGGTAAGTAAAGTTTACACATTCACAAACTAGATATTTCTTTTCTTTTGTGAATAAAAAAGGGCAGTAATTGAATTCATAACTGTTACGTCAATACAAAATGGCAGAATAACGTAGCCATTAAAGGATCATCTCTGAACTTGACAACTTTATTGTATGCCACAATAGAATGATCTTTGATGTTTTTGATTGTCTTTGTGAATAAAAATGGATCTTAGAACATTTACAGGGTAACTCTATAAATACCGATGGAAAAGGAACAAATGATAGCGTAAGAAGATGATAAATATTCTCCTCGCAAACACGTTTTTGACATTATCCATTGATTTTCACAATAGGTTAGCCATTTGATTGACCTAATTAAGCGTCAGTGTTAAAATCTACATCCTGCGGATTCGAGTTTCACTTATGGTAGAAATGTTGCAGCTGTTCAAACTATTAATCAGAAGAACTTGCTAATAAGTAAGATAAACCAGTTTGTGTAACATCCAAATAAATTAAAACTTATAAATAGAAATAAAAAACCCGGATAGACCAAAGAAGAAAATACATTATGTTGGAATCTACTTTTGTTTTACTATTTTCTTTACTAATATTTCTGATTCAATTGAGAAATTGTTATTATTGTTATTAGTTTGATTGTAACAGAAAACAAAATTCATGTAAAACAATGATGAAATTAATTTTGAAGTACAGAGTTTTCAGAGAAAATAACAGAAATTAAAAAGTTAGGGCACATGATTCAAATGGATAAATTAAAGTTTAGGGCAATATTTATCCTTCAGTATATATTTTATAACTCTTTAAAAGTTTTTTTCTGTTCTATTAAGAAACAGATTTTCTGTAAATAATCTTCGTATTTTTTTAACTTTTGGAAAGTAACTCTGAAACAGATTTCCAGTAATTCACGCCTAGCACATTTAATCTTCCTTAAATGTTTGATATCATGGTTTCAAATCCTGCTTTGGAATGGTCTATATTGACTTATGATTTAAAGCTTCAAAGCTAACCTTTCGCCTTTTAAAATTATATTAGTATCAGATTATAAATCAGTTTTAATGGGACTATATTTCTTTCTATGATTGTTGCTATTACTGTATTACGCCTATAATTAGATTTTTAAGTGTATATTGAAGTTTGACTTCTTATTTATCTTTCCAATTTAACATCTATAGTTAACTTTCTAAAGTCACTGTTTTTCATTAGATTTCTAGTTATGTCCGCCAATGGATAGTATCACCGAAGTGATTGAGAAATCTATGTTAGAGTTATCAGTGTTTGATTTAATAAAGCAGAAAGTTTTGAAAACCTGGTTTAGTGTAAGGTCTTATGGTTAACGTTTCATACATGATGTATATAATATGAATAAGATAATAATTTATACATCATGTAAGATATTACTAATGAGACTGTAAACAACAGGTAAAACATTTCTGAAAAATTACATGCATTAAAGTCATCAATGGTGTTCAAATCCCCAGGGTTTGATACCGTTAACACCCTTGTGGTTCCAACACAGAACTGCAAGCGTTGCAATACATGAGTTTCAAGCTTTTATTCAAGATTGTCAGAACAGAAAGGTATTACCTTATCTGCTTATTCACCATACTTCACTTCAAATATTTTTAGGTTTTCTTGTTTTATCTCGTGACTGAACCATTTTTTTCTCTATAACTCCTGAATTATCTAACGAGGCAACATAGTATTGGGCCAATCTCTATAGGGCCATTCTTTTAGCTTATTCAAGAATCATAAATATAGCACGAAAATATGTTTCATAGAAATATTCACATACACACTTCTATATATAATACATATACATATATATATATATATATATATATATATATATATATATATATATATATATATATATATATATATATATATATATATATATATATATACACACTTAAGAGCCAAAACATTATAACCACCCATACATTTTGCAATGAACTCGCCTGGATGACGTGGAAGGATGATCAGGTGGAAGTGTTATTTAACTGCTGCTGGAGAGTCTGAAGAATCATTCTTTCACTTACTTCCGTGTGTGATGGGAAAGGCTGCTGATCTAAGTGATTTTGATAGAGGGCAGATTAATTGTAATGGCTCGGAGACTCGGAACAAGTATTTTCAAAACTGCACGACTCGTGGGTTGTTCACGTTCTACAGTTGATAGTACTTATGGAAAGTGGATGAATGACGGTGAAACCAGCAGTAGACGACATGGTGTTGGACATCCACACGCTATCAAAGAAAAAGGTCGTCGGAGACTGTCTCGTATGGTGAAGCAAAACCGGAGCCAGACAGTGGCTCAGCTGACAACCCAATACAATGCAGGGCCAAGTAGAATAGTATCGGAGCACACTGTTCAGCGGACACTGTTGAATATGGGGCTAAGCAGTAAACGTCCCAATTGTGTGCCTTTGCTGATCAAGTGTCATCGCCAACTGCGGCTAAAGGGCTCGGGAACATCGTGACTGGTCCATGGATTAGTGGGAGAGAGTTGCCTGGTCAGATGAATCACGGTTTGTCATTCATTACGCCGATAGCCGTGTCAGGATACGCCATCTTCCAGACGAACGGTTGCAACCATCAACACCGAGCAGACCATAAATTCTGTAGGGTATCTGAACATTGCGGACTAATTGCACTCATACATGGCCTCTGTTTATCCAGGTGGAAATGAAATGTTCAAACAGGACAAAGCCCTGTGTCATAAGGCTAAAATTGTGTTGGAGTGGTTCAAGGAACATTATGCTGAATTCCAGTTAATGTCCTGGCCTCCTAACTCACGGGATTGCAAACCGATAGAACACATTTGGAATGACATGGGACGGCAGCTCAGAGTTCAAAGACCACCAATTCGCAATATCTCGGTTTGCTTAACCGTTGTTTAAACATCTGGTACAATCTGTCTCCGGCCATCTACCAAGAACTTGTGATATCCATGCCTAAGCGGGATTTATTTTTAACATATTAAATAATTATATAAAGTATATTAAATTCTATATCTATTTTAAATTATTGAATTAAATTTTATAAATTATTTATAAATGTATTATATTGGATGATCATTCTATTGTATTTTATTTTGTGCGGGAGAGTTTTCAGATTAAGGTAATAAAAAATAATTCTAAACCATTCCATTGTGCAGATTTAAATAATTAAAATCCAAATGGATAAATAAATCAATAAATATCAACTGCAGCCAAATTACTACTTACGCAAAACCATAAAATATAAATGTCGAAGAAATAACTCTAATGGTTTAAAGAACACACAGCGAATATACATAAAATAAAACCATTGCAATAAAAGCAACGTTTTTATATTCTTCATACACTCATATATATATATATACATATATATACATATATATACATATATATATATACATATATATATATGTATGTATATATATATATATATATATGTAATATATCAAAATTATTTAACTTTAATATTTCTTCAAAAACCTCCTCTCTCCTATTTTAAATCATCTAGATATTTTTTATCAGCCTCTAAATGGTTTGGTCAATGAAGTATTTTCCACTTAACATTCCTTTCTGTCATAAAACTGTAAACTTTCTGTCTATGCAGCAGTTTCGCAGGTGTTGGCGGAACATGTGTTCGTGTTTTGTTGTGGGAAAATTCTTGTTGTAAGTGCTCTTGAGTACTTGTGTCTGAACAGAGTGAACTCTGTGGCTTTTGATTGTAATTTTCTGAGAAGGAGAGATGTGTCGTGTTGCCGCTCTGAAATAAAGTTTTAAGTTAGACTTCTGAGTTCTCTTGAATATGAAGCCCGACTGCATTCTCATTACTTATATCTGTTGAACTTTCTCCTTGTGAAGGAGTTTTATAAAAAATGGATTACATTTTAAGCCGGCAGGATTTTATCTGCGCTGAAACCCAATGGATTTCAAGTCCATTACTATGGCAGAGAAATTTTTCTTGATGGAATTTACTGCGTTTTTACATCTGTGGATAATATTTTAAAATTACGGTGAAACGACAATGGAATTCGAATCCATACGGTTAAAGTCTTTCGAAGTTTTAGTGGCTGTGAATATCGAAAATGACATAAGTATTTCCTATCAAGCTAACTCAGACCTGCATTACCTTTGATAAACATCAAGACCATGGCAGCCTTTCGACTGCAAGAGAGAGTTTACAAGAAGATAAAAATCCAATTTGATTTGTTTCCGTGACATCCGCATATTTCCCTACAATGCGCCTTACGTATCGAGATCGCCGAGTTCGTGCCGTGTTCCGTTTCAAGCCTCCAAACGAACTCTTCGGACAAAATATATCAACCCACCAATTTTCCAGGACATACTTCAAATTAAAATTCTTAATCTCGGAAAAAATTTTCAGTGACATTTAAAAATAATGTTTGGGAAATTGAAGGACTACTTCAATAAAAAGCTAACTATCGGAAAACGACTCGAATTGTCAACAACAAATTTAATAGACGGACTCACTGATGGTTTACCCGAAAGAAAGAAAGAATTATTTTTAATGAGAGACATTTCTTCTACCACGGAATGGTTGAGATTAGCGCAGCGTGTGGTAAAGCCTTTTCCGCAGCGGGGAGAGATGCCGAGAGAGCCGATTCGACATGCCGGACAAGATATGCCTAACTCATACGGATATGGCCGGGGCAACTTTCGTCAAAACAGAGGTGGAGGAAATCGCCAGCCCTACGTGAACAACCATAGCTGAGAAAATTCAACGATTGGCCATTTGTTCTCAACTGAGATGGTTGTCAATGGGAAAAATGTGAGTGTATTATTAGACACAGGTTCAAGCATTAATATCATGCCAAAAAGAATTTCGGACAAACTTGATTACTATAATATTGATTTAAATGAAAATTTAAACAAAATTACGATAAACACGATAGCAGGTAAGATTAAGCCTTCTAAAATTATTAACATAGACTCTAAAATTGGTAAAATTTGTAATAATATCTCATTTTTCGTTATTGATTCTCCTCTTAATTATTGTATTTTAAACAGCGACAGTGTACAATTGTTTAACTTAAATTTAAATTTTGATGATTTTTGTGTGTACCAAAATAATGTAAATATTAGTAAAAATTTACCCGCAGAAAAATTTTATAGTAGTTACATATTTTTAACTTATGATGATGATGAAAATGATATTGTGTATTCTCATGATGCTAATATTGTTAATTCTTGTACTAATTCTAATAATAGTTTTAAATGTGATGATCTATTGATTAACCATGAAAATTTTGAATTACATAATTTATTAAATGAGTATAGTAAAATATTTGCAAAAAATAAATATGATGTCGGATGCATCCGCATGGAAGCCCCTAGAATAATACTAAATTCGGAGTTACCAATAGCGCTTAGACCCTACAGAGCGTCTCCAAAAGATAACTTAGAGATCGAAAAACAAATAAAGGAACTCCTGGAAAAAAATATAATAAAGCCTTCTCATAGTCCTTATGCGTCACCAATTACTCTAGCTTACAAAAGAGATGAAAATTCTAAATCTAGACTTTGTGTAGATTATCGGAAGGTGAATGCCATTAGTAAACATGATTCCGAGCCTATTCCCCTTTTTGCAAATATTATTGATTCTTTGACACAAGCTGAAATATTTTCGACCCTTGATTTAGCAAGTGGCTATTGGCACATCAAATTAGATGAGAGAGACACCGAAAAATTAGCATTCACGTCTAATTTTGGATTATATGAATGGAATAGATTGCCTTTTGGATACCGGAATGCTCCGGCTATTTTTCAAAGGACTTTAAGACAAATTTTAAATAAGTATCAAATTAAATTCGCGCTGAACTATTTTGATGACATAATTATTTTTTCGAACTCTTTTGAGGAACATATAGAACACTTAAAGACTATATTCTCTATCTGTGAAAAAGAAAACATAAAATTAAAGTTCTCAAAGTGTCAATTCGCGCAAAGAAAAATTAAGTTTTTAGGATATGAAGTAGAAAAAGGTAAATACTCTCCCAGTGATGCAAACATACAGGTAATCAAAAAACTTCAACCACCTAGAAATGTCAAAGACTTACAGAGATTTTTGGGAAGCGTAAATGTTTACAATAAATTTATTCCAAATTATGCAAAACTACGCGCACCGCTAAATAAATTATTAAAGAAAGAAGTAAAATTTGAATGGAATGAAGAATGCCAAAAAGCTTTTCAATATTTAAAAGATGCTCTTATTTCTAAACCCATTTTAACGATTTATAATCCTAATTACCCATGTCATATTTTTGTGGATGCGTCAGGTCAAGCGATTGGTTCAGTTATAAAACAATTACATCCTGATGGATCGCTACATCCCATTGCATATCATTCTAGAAAACTTAGACCTTATGAATTAAATTATGCTATAACAGAATTAGAATGCTTAGCTATAATTGATGCCGTCGATAAATTTTATTGTTACTTACACGGGACTCATTTCACAATTTACACGGATCACGCATCTCTCGTTTGGCTAAAAAATATCAAAAATCCGACAGGTAGATTGTTCCGTTGGAGTTTGAAGTTATCAATGTACTCGTTTGATATAAAATTCAAAAAAGGTTCAACAAATTATGAAGCAGATATGTTAACTAGAAACCCGATCTCCTACCATATGACTGTACGCGAACCACTTTTAACGCCGAAAGAGATAGAGCAACATCAAAATTTAGACAACGTTTGCGGTGTAAACTATAGAAAATTAAATAATATTTGGACAGTTAAGAAACAAGGTTTAATCAAAATTGTAGTACCTTTCTCTTTAAGATTAAAACTATTGAAAAAAGCTCATAATGATTATGGACACCTAGGAGTCTCGGCAATGCTAAATTTAATATCTCCACAATATTATTGGATAGGTTTAACCAAAGATGTAAGCAACTTCGTGAAGCATTGTGAAGTATGCCAATTAAATAAGAAACCAAGACAACCCAGATTCGGCCTTTTACAAATGTTACCTCCTACGAGCGATCCTTTTGAAATTCTTGCCATAGACACTGTTGGTGGTTTAAACTATTATAATTCAACAAAAAAATATCTGCACATTGTTATTGACCATGCCACTAGGTTTATTTGGACTTTCGCCTCAAAGAACGTTAACACCGATACCTATATTAACTGTTTAAGACAAATTTTTCGACATCAAATGCCTAAGAAAATTTTGAGCGATAGGAATGCTGCTTTTACATCATCCAAATTCAAACACTTTTTGAGTAATAATAATATTAAACAGCTTCTAACTACATCCCATAGGCCGCAAACGAATGGTAAAAATGAACGAGTAAATCAGACCTTGATAACTAGACTTAAATGTAAATTAAATTCATATCCTGGTAACATTTCGTGGACCAAATTATTACGTGAAGTAACTGAGGACTATAATGACACCCCTCACACTGTAACAAAATTTCCCCCTTCTTATTTAATGCATGGAAAATTACCATATCAAACCTTAATAGACAATCAGGAAATGTATCCTCCAATCGAAGAAGCTAGGAAAATTGCTAGACAGAGGACTATAAGAAATCATGAAATAAATAAAGAAAGATATGACACCCATTTCAAAGAATCTAAATTTAAAGTAGGTGATAAAGTAATACTAGAAAGTTTCTCATATCCAAACACTCCAAAGCTGAATCCAGTGTTTACAGGACCCTTTGTAATTCTAAAGCAACTTTCAAGTGTAAATTTTGAGATTAACAAACCCAATCTTCTTACTAAACAAGAAAGTGAAATAGTACATTCAACTAGACTAAGACATTTTAATCCTGCAGAAAATTTTAAATTAAATGTTAGAAAAACTAAAATTCCAATTTGTAATCAAAATTATCCCAAGACAGAGAAAATAAATAATACCAAGAACGACGGAATTACAGTTATTAAAATTCGATAGCACGAGAGAATGAAAAACTTTCAGTCCAACGAATGGAGTGTCTGTGACCTTGGTCAATAGAGACATTGGAAAGCGAAAAAGCACTTGAACATTGAAAATTTTGATTGTGACCTCTAAATTATGACGTGGCAGTTTCGGTTCGACCTGAATTACAGGAGTTTTTAAAATGCTTTCATGTGATGTTCGGACGCAAAATGTAAGAGTTGTTTTGACTGTACAATTGTGAACGGGATTTATACAGTAGTAAACAGATGTGTCGACACTCGTGAGTTGAATTGTTGTTTTGATACTTTTGTTGAGTGTGTTTTGGGATTACGGGTTTGATTTGAAGGACTGCTCTGATGATTACGAACTTGACGATTCTAGATATCTGTGTTTTTTATATTTTATTATAGTATTCACTTTTTATATTTAGCCAATTTGCAATTCATCGTTTTTGAGTTTTGCTTTTTACTAATTGCAGTGAATCTAAAAAATTATTTGATTTAAAGTGTTCAAGTATGTTATATTTTTACATTTTTATATTCGTAGTTTCTCATAATAACTATAAATGTGTTTTTATTCTTTGAATTCATGGTGTGTTATTTCAAAAATAGTAAGTGAATGTTTACAATACAAGGAATATCTAATTTGATTAATTAAGAGAATTTTCATAGAATAGGTAATGTTTTCATTTTAAGTATGAAAATTTGATTGAAATTTAAGAGATAATGCAGTTTTACGTCTAAATTCCTAATGTGAATTAAATACAGGATAGTTAAAACTTACAAATGAACAATGTTTCGAAGAGTAGTTCAGTTTGATTTTCAGTGTGGAATTAACTTTTTTTCTAATATTTAACTCCGGAGAGACCCTCTGCAAAGTCAAGGGATAGCTTAGGCGAGTCCTTTGTCGTTTTGCTCTTCAGCTTTCTCTAGGTCATGAACGGTCATTCCGTCATCGCCTTCGAGGCAAGCCCCTTCCACTCTCCGAGATATTTTTGAAGTTCAATCTGATTATTGTGTTTCGGGTTTTTCACACTGAAGATGAGTAACGTTTGTAGCTGATCAAGATGTGGGAAACTGTTACCCGCATACCTCTGATCTTTGGTAGAGAAAAAAAAAAAGGTTTCAAAATGTTGTTCACAAATATAATGTCGGAGAGCCCTGTCACAAAAACAATAGGTAGTCGCCTCCCACAGAGGGATGAACCTTTTGTCGTTTTGTGTGAGCACCCTCGGGGTCACTAACAATTTTCACGTTGGTCACCACAGAGGACAGCCATTTTCCTTCTCCAAAGTTTATTTCAGTAAAATTTTAATAAAGCATAATTTGAACATTTTGAGTTAAGTTTTGCTTAGGAAAAATATTGAATTTCATAATGATAAACTTTCTTAAATACTTGTTTACTGTAAACCTTCATTTGCGTGTATTATTATGTTTCTGTTTATATTCATTGTATATTATCTTTTCATTATTTAGTTGTTTAAATATTGATTCTGTATAGAGATTTTGTGATGGTGCAGGAGAGTCAGAGGAACGGTATAACTTGATAGATTTAAATTTTGATGTGATGGTGTGGAATTACTTATGATGAGTTACAGACCAAGCTTCTGACTCTGTAACCCTGATGTCTCCAATTCTGACACACTAGAAAGACAGTTCTGACTCTTCTACACTAAATTTATTCATTTAATGTTACAATTTCTTGTAAAAAATTTTGATAATCATATATTTGTACTATTATAAGTTGTGAAAATGTCACCCATCAGCGAGACGATTTTCTCTTTTTTCGGGGGGGATCTGTAATATATCAAAATTATTTAACTTTAATATTTCTTCAAAAAACCTCCTCTCTTCCATTTTAATTCATCTAAATATCTTTATCAGCCTCTAAATGGTTTGGTCAACGAAGTATTTTCCACTTAACATTCCTTTCTGTCATAAAACTGTAAACTTTCTGTCTATACAGCAGTTTCCCAGGTGTTGGCGGAACATGTGTTCGTGTTTTGCTGATATTGCAGTCAATTCGCTTAGTAAGTTGTTTTTGTTGTGGGAAAATTCTTGTTGTCAGCGTTCTTGAGTGTACTTGTGTGAGAGCAGAGTGAACTCTGTGTCTTTTTTTTATATATTGTCTAGAAGGACAGATGTCCGTGTTGCCGCTCTGAAATAAAGTTTTAAATTAGACTTCTGAGTTCTCTTGAATATGAGACCCGACTGCATCTTTGTACTTTATGAATGCTAGCTGGTGAACTTTCTCCTTGTAAAGGAGTTTTATAAAAAATGGATTACATATATATATATATATTGTT
>CM063502.1:132298972-132354317 GCA_032207245.1 Pardosa pseudoannulata | reverse complement strand
ATTAAGAGAATATCTCTTGGCCTACGGAGTACGCACGGTGTGTTGTGCTTGATGCGGAAAGTCTTGCGTGAGCCGACGGCTTTGGGCTCGAAATTGTTCCGCAGAGATTTTGACGGTGTGTATTTACTGAAGGCTAATAAAGTATTTGTCTTCGTGCTGCAGTCTTGCTTGCTTGCTTAAAGTCCATTCAATCCCTGAACCCAGCAGTTTTAGTTTTGGAAGTTCGTAACAATTTGGTGTCAGAGTGTGGGATTGAATGGTGAAGACAAGAGCGATGGCTGAGATGGAGATGAAACAATTTTTTGAACTTATGCAAAGTATAAAAAATGGACAGGAAGAAATAAAGGCAGGTCAGAGAATTCAAGAAGAAAGATTAGAAGAAATGAAGGCTAACATCGTAAGCGTGTTAAACCCTAAAGTAGACATTATTTCAGAAAAAGTGGAAAAAATGAGGAAAGACTTGGCGAAATGGAAAAAATAATCGAGAAGAATGAAGGTAGATTTGGCGAAATTGAAAAGAAAATGAAGCGAGAAATTGATAAATTAAAAGAAGCAATGAATGTTGGGTTATCTTCGGAAAAATCCAAATTTGCAGTAGAAAATATTCGTGGAACAGAAATCAGCCAAGATCAACCCATTCTCGCCAAGCCGAATATCAAGCTCTCTCCACATATGATGGGAAAACATCTTGGCAGGTATATAAAACCCAGTTCACAATTGTGGCCGATGGAAATGGCTGGGATCCGGTTACCAAAGCTCGCCAATTGGCTGCATCATTACGAGCGGAGGCTGCAGATGTCTTAAGAACAATCCCGGAAGAACAACAAGTAAATTTTGAAACACTTATAGAGGCCTTAGAGCTACGTTTCGGCGAAAAATGTTTAAAGGACTTTAATCGTCTGCAATTAAAATCCCGCCAACAAAGACAACTGATGGTGAATTTAGTGAACTATTTTCGAAGTCATCCGACGATTTGGGAAGAACAAAGTTAACAAAACACCGAATCGACACAGGAAATCATGCTCCTATTAAACAACATCCTCGAAGATTACCATTCTCCAAAGTAGAAGAAGTGAAAGATCTTTTAAATGATATGCAGGAGAAGGGCGTCATCGAACCTTCTACCAGTCCTTGGGCCTCTCCTATCGTCTTGGTCAAGAAAAAGGACGGTTCAACGAGATTCTGCGTGGACTACCGTCGCCTAAATAACATCACCAAGAAAGACAGTTACCCTCTTCCCCGAATCGACGACACCTTGGACACATTATCGGGAAATGTGTGGTTCTCTACACTTGATTTAAAGAGTGGCTATTGGCAAGTAGAGATGGATCCCGTAGATCGTGAAAAGACAGCATTCACGACTGGTGGCCAAGGACTTTGGCAATTTAAAGTTATGCCTTTTGGCCTATGCAACGCACCTGCTACTTTCGAGCGCCTAATGGAGACGGTGTTGAGAGGACTTTCTCCCGAAGCCTGTCTTGTTTACTTAGATGACATAATAATCGTGGGGCGAAGTTTTGAAGAACATCTTAAAAACCTGAGAAGGGTGCTAGAAAAATTGAAAGAAGCCAATTTGAAGTTAAATCCAGCCAAATGTTATTTGTTTCGCAGCGAAGTAAGCTACCTTGGTCATATAATTTCCGCCGAGGGAGTAAGAACTGACCCCCGAAAAGTGGCAGCAGTTAAAGAATGGAGGCAACCTCAGAATGTGCACGAGTTGAGAAGCTTCTTAGGTCTCTGCACTTATTATAGAAGGTTTGTAAAAGGCTTTTCGTTAATCGCAAGACCACTTCATAGGTTGACCGAGAACAAACAACCATTTAAATGGTCTGAGGAATGCCAGGTAGCATTTGACAGCTTAAAAGAGGCTTTAACATCCGCACCTATATTGTCTTATCCGGATCCTGACAAACAGTTTATCTTAGATACAGATGCCAGCCATACCAGTCTGGGAGCAGTGCTATCTCAAGAAATCGATGGTCATGAACGTGTAATCGCTTATTGGAGTAAGTGCCTGTCGAAGACCGAGCGAAATTACTGTGTCACCAGAAAAGAATTGCTCGCCATTGTTAAAGCTATAGAGAATTTTCACAGTTATGTTTACGGACGAAAATTCCTGCTGCGAACAGACCATGCATCTCTCACATGGCTTTTGAATTTCAAGAACCCAGAGGGACAGATAGCTAGGTGGATACAGAAGCTGCAAGAGTACGACTTCGATATCCAACATCGCAGAGGATCCTCACATGGAAATGCAGACGCCTTGTCCAGGAGACCTTGTACAGGTAATTGTCGCTTTTGTTCTGCAGCTGAGATAAAATATGGGACAATAGAGCCGGTTGTGCGCCACCTCACAGCGTCATCTACATCACGATTAGACTCTTGGAGTGATGAAGAAATTCGTGAAGCACAAATGAAGGACCCTGAAATAAAACCCATTATTGAATTCATGGAGTTGTCTAGTACAAGACCCAATTGGCAAGATATCTCTAGTTTAAGTCCTGGTGTCAAACGTTATTGGGCTCTCTGGGATTCTCTTCAATTTCGAAACGGCGTCCTGTATAGAAAATGGGAATCCGACGACGGCAAAACATCGAGGTCGCAGCTAGTACTCCCACGATCGCGAATACCAGACGTGCTAAAGGAGTTACACAATAGTTCAACAAGTGGACATTTCGGAGTTATGAAAACCATCCAGAGAGTTCGAGAGAGGTTTTATTGGAACAACATAAGAACTGATGTCGAAAAATGGTGCAAATCCTGCGATGCCTGTGGAGCGCGTAAAGGACCCACTAGACGCAGTCGAGGAAAGTTACATCTGTATAATGTAGGGGCACCATTCGAAAGAATAGCATTCGACATCTTGGGACCTCTTCCACGGACAGCGGACAATAACCGATACATTTTGTCTGTCATGGATTATTTCACGAAGTGGCCTGAGGCATACCCGATTCCCGATCAGGAAGCGACAACTGTTGCAGAAGTTTTAGTGGCAAATTGGATTTCTAGGTTCGGGTCTCCCCTTCAACTTCATTCAGATCAAGGGAGGAATTTCATTTCTGCTGTCTGCCAAGAACTTTGTAAAATCCTGGGAATCGATAAAACACGAACAACCCCTCTACATCCGCAATCGGATGGCATGGTGGAGAGATTCAATCGAACAATCCTAAATAGTCTTTCTCACCTCGTTTCGAAGAATCAACAAGACTGGGATCAGAAACTACCGTTATTTTTGCTGGCCTACAGGAGTGCCGTCCATGAAACCACCGGCTTTACACCCTCACAGATGCTCTTCGGTCGTGAGCTCCGTCTCCCCTGTGATCTTGTATTCGGACGTCCACCGGATGCGCCTTCTTCGCCTGAAGCTTATGTTGAAAATCTGCAGGCGCGGTTAGAAGACGTTCATCAGTTTGCCCGAGGTCGGATCAACATCGCGACGGACAAAATGAAGACCAGATACGACGCAAGAGCTACAAGACATGAATTCAACGAAGGTGACAAGGTTTGGTTTTGGAACCCACACAGACGTAAAGGACTTTCTCCAAAGCTTCAAACTTCGTGGGAAGGACCTTATACAGTTTTAAAAAGACTGAATGACGTCGTGGTTCGAATCCGTAAATCAACGAATGCTAAGCCTAGGATTGTTCATTATGATCGTCTAGCACCATACTATGGTAACATTACTTAGTTTAATTAATAATTGGCACTATGGTTTCGTGACCTTCAACTTTTATTTTATTTGTAAATAGTTCTGTAAATAGTTGTTTTCTTTATGTTATTTATTCTGTTATTGATTTATTGTAATTTAAATTTATTATTCCATTTATGTTTTGTAAGTATTGTATTTGTGAGTATCGTAAGTTGCTTTCTGCTCAAGTGCACTGCCCGAGACGTGCAGTCTTTGAGGAGGGAGCAATGTTACGAATTTGCGAAAATTGCTTGAGTTTAGCATGGGACTCTATGGGTATCTCGCCAAATTGGCGAGATATAGGCTCGTTGGCGATGGATTTGGCAACCTATTTTTGTCGCCAAGTTCGTCGCCAAGTGTCGCCAACTGTCGCCAAATGTCGCCAAGTGTAGCGTCACGTGGCCACTTCCGGTTCCGGCTTCTGGAGTGTTCTGGCAGTTTCTGTGAGCCTATATAAGGCAGACGGAGTCCCATGCAGAGGAGAGTAATTAAGAGAATCTCTTGGCCTACGGAGTACGCACGGTGTGTTGTGCTTGATGCGGAAAGTCTTGCGTGAGCCGACGGCATTGGGCTCGAAATTGTTCCGCAGAGATTTTGACGGTGTGTATTTACTGAAGGCTAATAAAGTATTTGTCTTCGTGCTGCAGTCTTGCTTGCTTGTAAAGTCCATTCAATCCCTGAAACCAGCAGTTTTTAGTTTTGGAAGTTCGTAACAATATATATATATATATATATATATATATATATATATATATATATATGTAACAAGACCAAAATTTATCCGCCGGTCACACTAAATTCAGCCCCTATTGTATTTACTTGTCCGGGCTTTCTGGCAAGGAGAATACTAGAAAACTAACTTATTGAAGAATATGCAGTTAGAACATTCATTAAAAAGAGCACGCAGAGTGCTTAGCACCACTTAAACTTTTATTGAGATAAGAGAACGACATGTTACTTTTTCAAAGGCAGAAGACAGAATGATCACAAAGAACACTTTGCTATTACAGATATTATGGGCACCAAAACGGGACACGGAGAAGAATTCTTCCCAAGAGAGAGGAGCTTAGTCAGCGTCATCAGAAACCAGACAGGAACTTAAATCATTATAGTAGTGAACTATTCTATTGAGACATATTTTATTATATAAATATTTTATTGGAAAATATGTCGAGTAAGCAGAAAATTTGCATTTATTACAGAGCTTTGGGAAATGGGTTGGAAGAATTCGAGCCGCGGACACTTCTTTAGATAAGATATTTTGTGGCTGAGAAAATATATTAAAAGAAATAAGAAGGGAAAAGAGGAGAATTTTTAAGAGCTATTTTAAGTATAATAATTTTGACATATTATATATGTACATATATATATATATATATATATATATATATATATATATATATATATATATATCTACATAGATAAATTAATTAATTGATATATACTATTCGAAAGAAAATATGTGATGCCAACCAAATGTGAAAGAGATTGACTGGAAGTCACATATTTAATAGTAGCTCTACTTATTTATAAATTAACTTTGCATGTCGCTAAGAGTTGTGAGGAAACTTATAGTACGAAGGAAGAAAAATAAATATCCAAACAGCGTCTTTGAAATTTTAGCATTTTTCCAGTAACTATTCTTTAGTCATTCGAAAATATGTAAGACAATTTCAAAAATGTTAAACGAGAAACGAGTAAAGGATTATTCGAAATTAACGTGAAAATGCAGTACAGTAGAGAAAAATAAACTGAAGTTAGTGAAATTTTTGAGCTAAAATTACACGTACATGTAATTTGTATGGATGCTGTGAACAAAGCATTACTTACACATAACACAGTCTAAAGTAAGATTATTATTTATTACTGAGCTTAGTAGTCTGACTTTAAGCTTCGGTAGTACTATGTGTTATATTCAGTTTCTATTTTTTCATCACATTTTCTGTATGAATTGCTTGGTGGCTTGAAATTCTTTCTGAAAGAGGCCACGAGTAATATACGAGGCTCTTGCATGATCTCTCCTAATTTGACGACTTCTCATTGAAACAGTTCTGAATAATATAGTTGTTTCTTTCCACTGTCGTGCAGCTAATCCAATATCTTTGCTCATGGGACTTTCCTCCTGACGTGTGATTTCTCTAGGTAATGTAAAGCATTAATTAATGCAATCAGCGTATAAATGAAGTTTCGACGAGTTACGAAATGGCTTCTATTTGCAAACCATGTATGCTGACCATGAGTTTACTTTGAATCTCCAAGACAGCTGCCAACCTCAAAGTTATGCTGGCAGAATGTGTTGATAATTTTACCCAGACTGTCTTGAACGATATTGTCCAAGAAAAGCGATATTTAGTTGGCTAAAGATCCACCATGTTCATTAATGGAGACTCTGGGTATATAAAACAGGTTGGCGATGGCAATGTTCTCCAAATTCTCAAGCGATATCACTGCATGTGACAAGTCAAGACTGGGCTGTCTTTTGTTTGGTGTGCAAAATAACAAGGATCCATTGTTGGGGTAAAGTCAGTCCTCAGCCTTCGTGGTTCATCGTTCAAAGTGAAGCTGCATGTTTCCCTTAGCTATGGACCAGCCTGGTGATCCAGCCTGGTATTGCACCTGGTGTTAATTTTTCTCAAATAGGAGAATGAATAATAAGCACAACCACAACAAAAAAAGGTATTTAAATCTAAGAAAAAAAGTTTCCCGAAGTATTAGAAAAAAGTTTATTTCTATTGCATTTATCCTTAGTGTAAGGCGTAATAACTTTATCACGTGCTAATATATTTCTAATAGGAATTTTAATGTGCTGAAATAAAAGGTTTAAAATTTGATAACTCCTTAGTGTTTTTATATTATGACGCACAAGCATAAAGATTAATTAAAAAAACATTTTGGACTGATATTTACAATGAGCCAAATGATTTCCAAAGCGAAAAGGGATGAAATAATTTATAACAATTAAACATACTGCTGGTTAGATTTAGTTTATCTCTAACATTTTCCAAATAGCACATTTGAAATATTTAGCTACAAAACTTTAGAAAAATGAGATTCCTGATATTCAATAACTGAAAACAAAATATTAACAATGTCAAAAACACCTTTTCAGTTTAATAATTTCATGTTATGAGGGAAGCTTACGGATGTATAAGTCACTTCATTCAAAATTATTTCTGATTTGAAAACAGTTTATATTCAAGTAACACATTATCATTCATTACAAACAAAGATGTAATCAGATTTAATGATACTTATGATAGAAAGATCTTTTACTCGGAGGCACAGCTTTGTAATTTCCCTCAAATTAAAATGTAGTCCCATTTGATATTTTGGAATTAAACAGTGTTCACTACAAATTTGATCAAGCAGAAAATATTAGGTACAGAGGAATGAGTTGTAAATTGCGTAGTTTAAAGTTGATTAGCGGAAAATGTTATAAAATTTTATGAGTAGAATGTTTAAAATGGATTCTTAGTTACGTAATCCTGGTAACTGAACATTTACCATTGTTTCTAACTGGTTCATCTTTTGCATCTGTAACTAATCATGCTTGTAATAGATTAACTCAAGCAGTTTGCACTTTTAACATACTTCATAATTTTTTTTCTCACGAATTCAAGTTTTAGACACATAATGTAAGTGAACAGAAAAGATTTGAAGCGAGTAGTATGAAATTAATTACTATAAGAGTGTAGGAAACATTAATGGGATATTTTAGCCATATTTAATGATAAAACAAAACTAGCAGAGAGAAAAGATGGTTGTTATATTAAACTAATGTGATAAAACTGATGAAGTTTAAAGCAAACATTTAGGATATCCTAAATGATTGTAATAAATAAGTTTATTATTAGAAAAAATAGATTTAGAAGCATTGTAGTTAACATACTATGTATTATCATGCATAAGCTATCTTTTAAATGGCTTATTGAAAAATTTTAAATGGTATATAAAAAAAATTCATGCTAACCCTTATGTTTGTCAATTATTTAAATATTGAGAGAGTTGTGAGTGTTTCTTTTTTGTAGATTGCAATCAGTCGTGAAAGTTGGTGAATTGCAGTTGTTACCTTATATTATATTATAATGGTTTTCATACTTATCAGTGGTATTAGAAACACATGGAAGAAGTATTAAATTTATTAAAAGGGGGTTTCTACCTTAACCAATGCGAACCAAAATAACTTAGAGTGAAATAAATGTTTTGGATCTTCGGCATAAGATAAAGATATTTTATACCATTTATATTTGAAATATCTGACAGTTCTGCTGGTGATGTAGATCAAAGAAACCTTTTTGCAGCGTATTTTGTCTACTATCTGTATTCATGAAACTGCAATCCACACTTATCATTAAATAGTTTTAAGGTCCATTAATTCAGCCCTATCTTAACATTTTTCTCTTCTCATGGTTTATTTATGAAGTCCGTTAAACAGTTTTGGTAATTTTCCAGAAAATTTTTAATTATGTGAAAATCCTCGGAATAACCAAATCACGTTATACCAATCCCAAATCACCTTTATAAATATTTTCAGCAAATCGAAAATCATCCAGTTCTCTTAAATATACTGACTGAACTATTATAAAATGTTTGAAACTATTCAAAAACTCAAACTCATCATTTGACCCCGAATCATAAATGATATTGCTCAAGGAAAAAACTTTGGAACTTTGAAAAATCTTTTCCATTCAACTTAAGACTCAAAGTAAAGCCTCTCTCAAAAGTTTTTAAAAGTGAAAGTTTCTTAGCATTTTTGAAACTCCTGGGAAAAATCCTTTTTATATTATGTGAAAGTCCTTTAATTTAATCTCCCTGTGTTTTGATATCTATCTCTCTTCTGTAATCATTGTACGCGATAAACTTTATGCTGCCTTCTCTTACTGCCCCTTCTTTATATTAAATTTCTTCCCTAATTCTTTAGGACTATTGCTATATTTCAATATTTTAACATTCAGTGCATTAAAGCACCACTTTTTTTAAATTTAATCTTGTAATCTTATTTCATTCATTAAAAAGGCGTAATACATTTAAAAATCTATTTGGAGAACAAATGTTGCAAATAACAAGAACAAAATATTAGTTTAACCTCTTGTCTGTCAGGCTTAATTTTGCTAGTGAAGGTTACGTGTGTACCAGGGTATGCGGTGTAAAATGTTCGCTTCATAAGTCATCTAATATGTTAAAGGATTAAATAGTGATGAATGTAAGGTTAATTAAAGGATTTATGATATGATCTCAATCTGTATGATACCTAATATATAAAACATATAAGTTATATACTTATAATCCTATACACACATACATCATATAAATAAAACTTAGAAAGATTTGTGATATGCATCAAAAATCACTGCAGATTCACTGCACAGTCATGGAAAATCTGTAATATCAGAAAACATTAACCATGTATCTTTCTTCAGATGTTTAGTTGTACAAATATAGGCATCGCTTTTAGAGATGCTTCTATCGAGCTGTGCTTGGAATCTGAACAAAGTGATGGAGAGTTTTAAATTTGTCTTTTTTACTACTACCAGAAGAAAAGATTTCTTTGTAACTGCCACTGTTGTCAATAAATATCTCTTTGGAGCATTTTATAATAAAATCCCCTTAACATAAATGCCCCTCAACACTATGGTCCTCTTTAAGCCATTACCACCGTCTGGAGGGGATATGGCTTATCGAGGTCTACGATGGTAGAGGATAAAATAGTCTTGGTGATTATGGCTTTGGAAGTGGTTTTTCTCTAAAGATCAAAGACAACTAGCATGCGCTACCAAAGTGAGCAGTAGATTCCATGGGTGTATACACGCGCTCTGCTCATTTAATGGCCCAGTGTGTGGATGCAACCCGTGAACCATCATTCAAGGTCACCATCAGGACTAGTATTCGAGTGGTAAATAATTGGCCATAGTGTGGATGTTACAGAACATATTCACCACCAGCATTTATATGAATTAAAAGACCCCTGAAAGCATTCTAGAAGCCATGTATATTGATGTAGTAAAATCAATATTGTTACTTATCAACTTCGATCAGAACTCTATTCTATCAGGTGAATTTAGCAGACCGGTATGGTCCAAATATGTGCTCAACAGTGGACAACGTATGTGGTGTGAGTCCTGGACGCTGAATATTGAAATGAGAGAACGTACTTTGACTACGTCTTGGTAATTAAGGGTTAAGAAGTTAAGGAGACATGATATCTCAGATATGGTCACAATATAGAACTTTATATATTAGCTGAAAGTATCATTCTAACCTTTTTACATATACATATAAAATATAAAATCTGTATCTTCAATATTTCAAAAGTTATTTAAGTATACGATTTCATTACAGAGATTATTTTTTAAGTAACGGAAACTTTAAAATTGTTTTGTAACAATGTTTATTTTTCTTTGGATATTGTGAATTAAAAATGCTACACTGACTGCAAAATATTTTCGACTTCTAAAATTACTAATTTGAAATATATTAGTAGTATATTGTATCCAATAATTGGAATAATAAAACTTACTAAACCACTTAGAACAATGAAAACATATTAAATAAAAAGTTCTCGAAGGAATCTCAAATTTATCACTACATACGATCTTTTTGTACGAAATAATAATACATATATAATTATATAAGTTAATATTTTCATTTGCACTTCATACTTCATGATCTTTATTTTTTATACTATTTAGGGTCTTACTGTAAAATAAATTACAAATTTTGTCTTTGACATTAATTTCGATTAATTTTACCGCTTGTTGAAACTCTTGGCTTATTTATTTATCCAAATTAGAAAAACGATATAAAAAGGTTAGATATCACATTTTATATGTTTTAAACCATATTCCCATCAGTGTTAGGAAGACTAAGGAAAAACAACCACAATCTCATGCTCAAAAATGGTTCTAATAGTATTGAAAGTGTAGGCAGAGGAATTATCTTATTGAAGAACTAACCAACTTATCTCTGAAGAGTATGTTGTTCAGGGTAAGTCTTTATCCATCAAGAAATTACTGTACATGTTATCTATAACAGTTCCTATAAATATGAGTATTAGAATTTCTATCATTACTTCCTAGAAAATTATACCAACACCATGACTTTATCTTATTTTCTGTCCAGAAACTCTCCTCTTATCCTTTCCCTCCACGTAGAAAGCTTTCATTATCTGAGGCATTCTTAAACGAACGATGGCCGAATGGTTAGGGTGCTGGCCGTCCGTACCAGAGTTTATGAGTTCGAATCCTATTGTGGCATGGATGTTCGTAGCCTTTCGAAATCGTCTTTAAGCAGTAGGTCATGGTCTCATTAGCACTCGTGTTGCAAAATCGTAGACCGTAGCACTCCAAACCAAACCCAAAACTTTGTCATACTCAGAAAATCGCTTTTCATTGTTAAATACAAACTCAATCCATTGAAAGATAATTATTCTCCAATTCCTTGCAAGGTTTGTATTATTCTGAGTGATATTTTTTCGAAAGGGCAAATAATTTACTACTCTTTTAGTTAGATCCTAAGAGCTTCAATTCGTACTGAAGAGTGAGAACTTCATATTGACGTTCTCAAGGACTTTACCATATGTATTCAATTTTGAAATCTGTGTATAGTACTTACTGCGCTGTTTGTTTCAGATTAAATTTTCATGATTAGTTTTTTCTTAGATTCTGTTTTATGTTCTCTTTTGTCGCAGTTATTCTTGACGATATATTGTATTGTTGATTTAGATAAAGGCCTGTTACATACTATATCTTTAGGAAATTTTCCTTCTGATTCTTGATTTTTCACCACATTTAATAATTATGTTTTCATGTTAAATTTTTAGTACATTTCTATAACATATTTGCAATTAACTTTATGCACTAGTAATGTTAATATGATTTAATAATTTTAAATTAAATTTATCAACAATTTACTAAAAAAATTTAATTTAAAATTTTCATGATCTAATTAAAACGATCAATATTTGACTTGGTTTTAAAAAAGGAAATTTCTATTGTTATCTATTAGTTATATTTTATGTGTTTTAGTTTTTATGATTCAGTATTCTTTTTTTACGGTACCCTTAATAATCTTGTGACAAGTGTAAGTAATTTCTTGTACTTAATACTTAAATTTTTTTACTGTTGTTCTACAATGTATAGAATAAAACTGTGTATGGAATTACCAACAAGATGCAAATTTCTTTTTAAATACAAATATATTTAAGAATTAGTCAAATTTTATTTCTTTTCACTATGCATGTCAGTAATTTTTTTTTAAATTCAATTTTAGAGATATCTGAAATTTCATGCACAGTTCTGTGTAGATAGCTTTAATAGTCCTCAAAAGATTTTGAAGAAAAAAATACAAATGTTTAAAAATGTTAAAAAGATTCAAAAATTCAAAATTTATGTAATCAAGGTAAGTAAATCCTAAAAATAAATAATAAATTTTTTTTCCTAAATATGCTTTATTGGATAACTTAAATTGAATAATAGGTTACAATACAATTAAAACATTTACTCTAAGAATTAAAAAATTGGAATAAATATAATCATAAAAAACATAATCACATAATCATAAAAAATTTACTTATTATTCGTAATTTTTAATCATGTCAAGAAAAGGATCCAGCGGATAATACCCTAAAAGCATAGTCTACACCTCCAAATGTCTTTTAAAGATCCTTAAATTTACACTTATTTATTTATCTTACAAAACAGTACTAGTCCTTTGATTTTTATTTCCGCTCATTATGAACTTAGAATATGTATTATACTGGTAACTCTTGATTTTATTTATTAAAAATTGGTAAATTGTGTGCATTCAAAACTTACAAATCGTGTATTTATTTAATTTTGTTTTATTTCTATAGTAAAATAAGTAAAATACAGAACTTCTTAAATGTTTACGCATTATCTCTACTGTTTAACTTTGATTCAGAACAAGATCCAGTAGATGATACACAAGAAGTACATTCTACGCCTCAAAATATCATGTAAAGAAATTAAAATTAAAATTTGATTTTCTCCCATAAGAAGTTACTGTTGATTTGTTTATTATTTCTGCAGACGATGAATATTTATTATTTCCATAACCCTTGAATTTATTTATTAAAAAATAGCAACAGTATGGATTAAAAATTTTTAGAGTAAAATTCAGCACTTGTTTACTTTTAAGGTAAATTTAATTAAAAAATACATGGAAGAATTTGTTCTCTTGTAAATATTAGTATATATTTTAAATATGTGCACCTTTGATGCAAAAACTTAAAATGGGTGCCATCACGTAAATGCCATTGGCCTTAAGTTCCCCGCATAGGGAACCAAAATAAAAACAAAAGATCATTAAAACAAGAAACTTGTACTTTCTGAGAATTCTTTTTTGAACAATGGGATACTTTATTGAATTTACTTATTTTAAGAAAACTGTTGAAAACTAAAGGAAATATTTTACAAATGTCTGAAAAAATTATTTGAAAGACAATTCGCTAAGCTATAAAATGGCATACCAGATTTAATAGTTTTAATTTTGTACAGTTCTTATAAAGGATGATATATTAAAAAAATTTAGCTTACATGCATTAAGAAATATAAAATACTGAGTTGTATTTATAAAAAATCCTTCCGATGTGCACTTAGGAACGATCTAGTTTTATTCTGTACTATATATCCCATTTCTAGATTTTTTCTCCCCCTCCATTATACATTCCTTAAATAGACATATACTTTTCTATAATAATACAGAAATACGAAGCGTAATTTTATATTCATGGTTTTTGTTATATATATTAAAAGGTTTTGTGTTTTTTGCAGAATATCAATTCTCTTTCATCTATATAAAGATTAGATCTAAAAGACTGTAATAAGATATTGAAAAACATACAAGTATATTACATTTACCTAAGTCCAATTAAGCAATTTAAAAAAAATGAGTAGGCGGGTTTATGAACATCATAATTTTTCTAAAATGCAAAATTCGATTATTTAGGGTTTGATTTGCAGTGCTACATTCAATGATTTCGAAACATGAGGACTTATTATACCAAGATCTGTTGCTTAGAGTCGTCTGATAACGGCTACGAACATACTGTTCAGAGGCAAAATGAGGATAACGAAAGGCAGTTTCTTATCCATTTGGTTATCGTCCTGCGGTGTGTGGTTTGGATTGTAGAACTGTTTTCTACTGCTTTGCTTGAAAAGAACTAACAAGACCAATGGTTATGTATATGTGAGTAAACAGGATAGTTCGACCTATCTAAATGAAATGCAGAGTCTGGTTTTTAGACGAAAGTTGTGGATCTGTATCGACATTTGGAACAAATTCATCAACTAAAAGTGGTACTTTCGTTTTGTGATACTTCTTGATGCTTTGAAAAAAATTCTACCGTAAAAAGTAATATCAGATTATTTTAGGAGATTTTCTTTTACACCAATAGATAACATTTAGTTTTAAAACATAAATTTGAACCGTACCTTATAAATGAGGCAGTCTAGGAGAGAAAACACCCTGGTTATTTATTTGTGATTGGTAAGTAAAGTTTACACATTCACAAACTAGATATTTCTTTTCTTTTGTGAATAAAAAAGGGCAGTAATTGAATTCATAACTGTTACGTCAATACAAAATGGCAGAATAACGCAGCCATTAAATGGATCATCTCTGAACTTGACAACTTTATTGTATGCCACAATAGAATGATCTTTGATGTTTTTGATTGTCTTTGTGAATAAAAATGGATCTTAGAACATTTACAGGGTAACTCTATAAATACCGATGGAAAAGGAACAAATGATAGCGTAAGAAGATGATAAATATTCTCCTCGCAAACACGTTTTTGACATTATCCATTGATTTTCACAATAGGTTAGCCATTTGATTGACCTAATTAAGCGTCAGTGTTAAAATCTACATCCTGCGGATTCGAGTTTCACTTATGGTAGAAATGTTGCAGCTGTTCAAACTATTAATCAGAAGAACTTGCTAATAAGTAAGATAAACCAGTTTGTGTAACATCCAAATAAATTAAAACTTATAAATAGAAATAAAAAACCCGGATAGACCAAAGAAGAAAATACATTATGTTGGAATCTACTTTTGTTTTACTATTTTCTTTACTAATATTTCTGATTCAATTGAGAAATTGTTATTATTGTTATTAGTTTGATTGTAACAGAAAACAAAATTCATGTAAAACAATGATGAAATTAATTTTGAAGTACAGAGTTTTCAGAGAAAATAACAGAAATTAAAAAGTTCGGGCACATGATTCAAATGGATAAATTAAAGTTTAGGGCAATATTTATCCTTCAGTATATATTTTATAACTCTTTAAAAGTTTTTTTCTGTTCTATTAAGAAACAGATTTTCTGTAAATAATCTTCGTATTTTTTTAACTTTTGGAAAGTAACTCTGAAACAGATTTCCAGTAATTCACGCCTAGCACATTTAATCTTCCTTAAATGTTTGATATCATGGTTTCAAATCCTGCTTTGGAATGGTCTATATTGACTTATGATTTAAAGCTTCAAAGCTAACCTTTCGCCTTTTAAAATTATATTAGTATCAGATTATAAATCAGTTTTAATGGGACTATATTTCTTTCTATGATTGTTGCTATTACTGTATTACGCCTATAATTAGATTTTTAAGTGTATATTGAAGTTTGACTTCTTATTTATCTTTCCAATTTAACATCTATAGTTAACTTTCTAAAGTCACTGTTTTTCATTAGATTTCTAGTTATGTCCGCCAATGGATAGTATCATCGAAGTGATTGAGAAATCTATGTTAGAGTTATCAGTGTTTGATTTAATAAAGCAGAAAGTTTTGAAAACCTGGTTTAGTGTAAGGTCTTATGGTTAACGTTTCATACATGATGTATATACATATGAATAATATAATAATTTATACATCATGTAAGATATTACTAATGAGACTGTAAACAACAGGTAAAACATTTCTGAAAAATTACATGCATTAAAGTCATCAATGGTGTTCAAATCCCCAGGGTTTGATACCGTTAACACCCTTGTGGTTCCAACACAGAACTGCAAGCGTTGCAATACATGAGTTTCAAGCTTTTATTCAAGATTGTCAGAACAGAAAGGTATTACCTTATCTGCTTATTCACCATACTTCACTTCAAATATTTTTAGGTTTTCTTGTTTTATCTCGTGACTGAACCATTTTTTTCTCTATAACTCCTGAATTATCTAACGAGGCAACATAGTATTGGGCCAATCTCTATAGGGCCATTCTTTTAGCTTATTCAAGAATCATAAATATAGCACGAAAATATGTTTCATAGAAATATTCACATACACACTTCTATATATATATATATATATATATATATATATATATATATATATATATATATATATATATATATATACACACTTAAGAGCCAAAACATTATAACCACCCATACATTTTGCAATGAACTCGCCTGGATGACGTGGAAGGATGATCAGGTGGAAGTGTTATTTAACTGCTGCTGGAGAGTCTGAAGAATCATTCTTTCACTTACTTCCGTGTGTGATGGGAAAGGCTGCTGATCTAAGTGATTTTGATAGAGGGCAGATTAATTGTAATGGCTCGGAGACTCGGAACAAGTATTTTCAAAACTGCACGACTCGTGGGTTGTTCACGTTCTACAGTTGATAGTACTTATGGAAAGTGGATGAATGACGGTGAAACCAGCAGTAGACGACATGGTGTTGGACATCCACACGCTATCAAAGAAAAAGGTCGTCGGAGACTGTCTCGTATGGTGAAGCAAAACCGGAGCCAGACAGTGGCTCAGCTGACAACCCAATACAATGCAGGGCCAAGTAGAATAGTATCGGAGCACACTGTTCAGCGGACACTGTTGAATATGGGGCTAAGCAGTAAACGTCCCAATTGTGTGCCTTTGCTGATCAAGTGTCATCGCCAACTGCGGCTAAAGGGCTCGGGAACATCGTGACTGGTCCATGGATTAGTGGGAGAGAGTTGCCTGGTCAGATGAATCACGGTTTGTCATTCATGACGCCGATGGTCGTGTCAGGATACTCCGTCTTCCAGGGGAACGGTTGCAACCATCAACACCGAGCAGATCATGAATTCTGCAGGGTATCTGAACATTGCGGACTAATTGCACTCATACATGGCCTCTGTTTATCCAGGTGGAAATGAAATGTTCAAACAGGACAAAGCCCTGTGTCACTAAAATTGTGTTGGAGTGGTTCAAGGAACATGATGCTGAATTTCAGTTAATGTCCTGGCCGCCTAACTCACGGGATTGCAAACCGATAGAACACATTTGGAATGACGTGGGACGGCAGCTCAGAGTTCAAAGACCACCAATTCGCAATATCTCGGTTTGCTTAACCGTTGTTTAAACATCTGGTACAATCTGTCTCCCGCCATCTACCAAGAACTTGTGATATCCATGCCTAAGCGGGTTGAAGCTGTGTTGCGCACCAAAGGTGTACCGTTATTGACAGGTGGTCATAATGCTTAGGCTTTTGAATGTATATATATATATATATATATATATATATATATATATATATATATATATATATATATATATATATATATATATATATGAATCTTATACCTAAATCTTAACCGGATGCTGGTCGAAAAGGTATGGAGTTGCCTTATAATAGCGAAGTCAGTGAGTGATGTTAATAGAATTATGGAGATGGTTATAGGCTTTAAGCAATAAGTCTGAGTATAATGAGATATCGTATTACCAAAAATGACCACAACTATCCGAGAAAATTGAACTTAATGAATCTTAGCAAATGAGCATATTACAAATATTTTTACGTAATTTTAATACATGTATGAGTTCTATATTGAGTCTTGTATTTAGAGTTATATATCATTTTAATCAACTATTATATTCCCTATGATAATATAGGCTCTAGTGAGCTAATTTATAAGTATTCAAATTTAGGGGTATGATTTCAAATACAGTTTTATGAGCCGGCTTCGTGTTTCTTGTGCTGGAAGAATTATGCAACTTTCAAAGTAAATATGGTTCCAGTTTGGAGAAGAATTGACTGCTTGCGACGAATTCTAATTAGTACAGTGTCTGTATCGAAATATATTGTAGGGCTTAACTGACAAAGTTATCAGAATGCAAATTTATGGTTATTTGGTTCAAATCGCACTATATAAAGGCAGTTACTCTAAACCCGGTAATTCCCTATTCTTTGCTTACACATGATGTGGATTTCATATGTGAGTGAAGCTATTTCCATAAAAGGTTTCCTTAATGGGATATTACATAGATATATATCTTGAAATATCATGACTTGAAAATTTATACTGCTGTACTAAGTTGGACTAAATTGGGATTTTATTCATTGTACTGTAAATATGGTCTAATTTTACAGTGAAAATAACCTACATCATATAAAATACTAAGCTGGACTAAATTGAGATTTTATGATGTAAATGTACTCTAAATATGGTCTAATTTTACAGTGACAAATAACCCACTTTATATAATATTAAAAGAGATATATATTTAATTATATAGAAAACATCTGAAAAGGATCTAACTATAACCAGATTTCTTGTATTAAAGAGTGGAAAATTTATGAATTTTATTCATCAGTAAACTTAATTATAGAAGGCATGATAATATTTTTATTTCATTAAGGGGTAATTAGACTCGTATCTACTGCTTGATAAGCCAATTTCCAATGTATATGAATATCCCTGCCAGAAAAGGGATTCGAACTCATGGATTCTGATACCAAAAGACTATAGCTTACGTATTTTGTAATTAATTGGCCCAGTCATCAGTCTATATATTCCTTTAAAAAATTTAGTTTTGATTTTAGAATTTTATTTGGATTTCGTGGGTTTTGTAGAAGATATCTTATATTTATCTGTAGATTTAATTTAACTTTTTACTTACGCAAACATACTAAGACAGACATAAACACACACACATAATCATACACAAGCATATATATATATATATATATATATATATATATATATATATATATATATATATATATATATATGTATATATATATATATATATATATATATATATGTATGTATATATATAAATATATATATATATATATATATATATATATATATATATATATATATATATATATATATGTATATATATATGTATATATATATATGTATATATATGTATATATATATATATATATATATATATATATATATGTAAATATATATGTATATATGTATATATATATGTATATATATATATATATATATGTATGTATATATATAATATATATATATATATATATAAATATGTATATATATATGTATATATATATATATATATATATATATATATATATATATATATATATATATGTATATATATATATATATATATATTTATATATATATATATATATATATATATATATATATATATATATATATATGTATATATATATATATATGTATATATATATATATATCTATCTATCTATCTATCTATCTATATGTATATATATGTATATATATCTATATATATATATATATATATATATATATATATGTATATATATGAATACACACACACACACACACACATATATATATATATATATATATATATATATATATATATATATATACATACATTCATGAAGAAAGAAAAAGAAGGGGGACAAAAAATGTGAGTGAAAGGGAGGGAGAGAGGGTAGAGAATGAGGGAGAGGGAAGTATACAAGAGAGGAAGAGTGAAGATGACAGAGATGGGGAGAGAGGAAGCCAAAAAGAGAAATTTTATAATATATTGATCAAGTCGTTATAAATCAATAAAATCTTCATTCTGATTATTTTTGATGCATCAATAGTTCTTGTATCAAAAACTAACTTAATTCTTTTTGTGTTTCTGTTTTCAAGTCTAACAAACTTATATTTAGAATTTTGAAAGCTGTTATTTTTATAAACTTCATTTATCCCATATGTATAATTATAGCCTAAGTTTTCTGCCCGTCTGTCCTAGAATTTATGAAGTGGTTGGACCTGGAATGGGTAGAGGCATCCATATTGGATTCTTGATGAGTTAGGGTTAGCAAAATTCAAAGCAACTAAAGTTTACCTCCTCCCAAAACGACCGCGTCCGATTCTGAAATAAGTTGGTTTAAATACGCTTCATATCACAGCGAAAAATAATGTCATCCTTAAAACGTTCGAAATCCACCACTTCAAAAATAACACTTTTTCTAGCATTATGACGTTATTCCTTCAACCATCTCATTTAATCATTTCTTATTTTAAATTATTTAAATATCGTTTGTATTATTTTTATATGTTTTATCACTGAACTTAGATATTACGTAAATAATTTTCTTTTATATTTGGCTTAAATAATAGATTAGGTACATATGTGATAATTTTATATTTAATTATAGATTATTTTTTGTTGCATTGAAAATTTATCACCGGTATTAACAAATTCTGTCTACCTTCAGGGTGTAGTGGAAATGATAGTTTCCTTCCTTTACTTCCATTAATTAAAGTGACAAAAAATAATTTCAACTTAGCTAAGAAAACTTTGAATTTTCTTTCTAAATGAATTCAACGTGATTCTTAACTGCATTCACAGTATCGGGAGACGTTAGAGGAGTATGAAGATAAACAAATTATTGAGCGTGTACCAGATAATTCTCAGCCAAAAAATAAACCATTTTTTTTTACCTGCCTCATAGGGTACATTACAATTTTGGAAAATTAAAAATTTTACTGATCACTTCATATGACGAGCCCTATGCTAGTATTATGATATTTAGGTAGATAAAGTCTTTTGTTTGAAAAAATGATATTTTGTTTCAATTTTCTTTTATTCCAAATGCTTAAAGCTAGTTTTAATATCCGAGTCTGTTTGGAAATCATCTGCCATTAGGAAGAAAATATTAATTTTGATGCTATTCTAGAATAAATAGTACATAAAGAAACTAAGTAAGCTCCGGCATACATTTGCAAAAAAAAAAAAAAAAAAAAAAGTGAAATACATGACTATAACCAATTTTAAAAGTGTCTTTTATTTGTTACCCACTTGAGAAAACTATTGAAAATCAACTCATCTGGAAAAAAAGATAATAGAAACGTGAATTTTTTATGTTACCACTGACTGCGTGCTTTTAATATTTGATCATATATCCTAAAGAAAGTTTCGAAACAAAAGGAAATGAAGTGCATTTCTGAGAAGTTCACATATAACCAAATCGAAGTTGCAAATAGAACTTGCCTGGGAAGCGATTGCTATGTATCCTTTTAAAATATCTAAAATTTATTTTTGTATCGTATTTATTCTAGATTTATTTACTCAGTGTTAAATTATTATGTATTTACTTTTTAGAGAATTAATAATTTAGATCAGTGTTTCCAACGTGGAATCCCCTCCCCACATGGTAGGCAATTTGAAAAATGGATTGGTCCTGAGTTTTAGTTAATTGTAGGGTGACTCTCAGACACTACTCAAGCTTATTATTAGGTATGATTCCCTTGTTACATGTCGTGTAGCTCTCATTAAATTTAGTATTTACCTATATTCAAATTTATAGTGGTTATTATTTTGTTAGTCAAAGACTAAATTTTATTTATCTTGAATTGTGTAGATTATTTTAGTTTTAAATTTAATCAAAGGCTATGAGAAACTACAGACCAGTTTTTTTAAACTAATAAGTTAAATTAAGAGTAAGTAAAACCAAATATTACACACTTAAAATAGAAATATATAATGTTGATAGTTTAAAATAAAAAAATAAGCAAATTTATTATTATGCTAGTCACATGTCTATGTACAAAAATTTGATTCAAACTTCATAAAATTTGCTTTTTGAAACTTTCTACTAGGTGTCACGTTATTCAAGATTTAACATTAATAATAACCTAACATTTAGGTAAAAAAAAGAAGAGAGAGGACCTAATTTCAAATTCAAAATATTTATAATAAGTACGTTTGTGGATCTGTTGTGTGTGCCAGGGTGGTAATCAGGTTGGGAACTCTTGGTGAAAGGATGTAGACACTGCTGACTTCAGTCTCACCACTGGTCTGGGGCCTTCTAAATAACTGGGGTGATTCTGAATGGCGGATGCGCTGGAACACTTCTGGTCGTTGCGGGATGTCGTTACTTTTTCTGAGTCTCCCTTGGACCCAGCTCTTCCTTTGGTCCTCGAAAGCTGATCTCAAACTCGCAAACTCTAACTCTCTTCTCAACTTTTCTTTTTTTATATTATTTTCATTTCTGTACTTTCTTACTTCTCTTTGTCCAATCATCAGAGCTGTATATATCCATTGGCCTCCCTTTCCTCGCCTTCAAGCCTCAAACATGGGGAAAACCTTATCCCTTCAAATTGACAACTGTTTCATAGGGACTCATAAATAACTCCACAAAGATACATTCTTATTTAGTGTCATGAACGGAGACATCAATGTAATGTGGGACTGGGATCAAAACCCCGCCCGAGAATCCCGCATACGACGAATCCGTTCAGTTAATTATTATAAGTCCTCTCTCCTTTACACAAGATGTGATAAGGTCAGATTTACATCCCAAGCATTTCACTTCTCGTTTTATTTATATCAATTATATTAATTAATCAATTATATTAATTATATCAATTATCAATTATATAATTGATCTAAATCACCTCACCATATTACACATTAGAGTTGAATTACTGGGTCAAAATTAAGTACTTTACTCTTTTTGTTCTGAATGACACAACATACTTACTGCCGGGATATCAGTTTCTGCAGTAATTCTCAGTAACGTTCAGCGTTCACTTGTGTTCATTTGAAATAAGCTAACGTTAAATAGTTCTAAAAGTCTCGTTGCCTTAATAAAAAAATAAATGCATTGTATAAATATAAGAGATAAACATTAATGGTATGGTAATTCAATTAGTAATTTTTATTAAGTTTTAGAAGTATCACATTCCCGAAAAATATTCCAGTTTTAATAGTACTTTTTTGAGGTCGGGTAAAATGTGCCATACATCCCTTATATAATGATAGCCTAAATTATCTGTCCTCGAATTTATGAAGCAGTTGGACCTGGAATGCATAGACGCCTCCATATTGGATTTTTGATGAGTTAGGGTTAACAAAACTCAAAGCGAATAAAGTTTATGTTCTCTTAAACTATCGATACGATTCTAAAATAAATTGATATAAATATGCTTCATATCAGAGGAAAAAAAGTGCCATCTTTAAAACGTACGGAAACCACCCCTTCTCCTCTTTTCGAGCTTTTAATGCTATTATTTCAAATCCTATTTTCCCCAATTAAGAGCAGGCGATTGAATTTATCAATTTATTACATAATAAATAAGTAAAAACAACATTTTTTCTAACATTATGATGTCATTTCTTTAACCATCTCATTTAATCAATTCTTATTTTAAACTATTTAAATATCGTCTTCATTATTTTCATACGTTTTACCACTGAACTGACGTAAATATATATTACGTAAATAATTTTATTTTTTATTTTTGGTTTAAATAATAGATTAGGTACTAATGTGATAGTTTTAAAATGAATCAACGAATATTTTTTGTTGCAATAAAAATTTTATCACCGATATTAACTACAAATTCTTTTCATAAAGTCTAGGAATTTATTTCACGAACTAATAAATATCTAGCGTTTATGTTATATATCTTTGCAAATTAAGAATTTTGTTAGTTTGCGTTTTTGTTTTTATACATAACCACACAGTTTTCAATCGATTCACTAAATTTTGGATGTAATTCCTATTTACTTCCAAATAATCACAGTCAATATAAGAATCTCTGTCCATACTATCATGTAATATGGCAAGATAAATTAAAGTTGGCAACTAACTTAAGGCCAGAAAAGATAAACAAATTATTGAGCTTGTACCAGATAATTCTAAAAAATGGATAAAGCCAAAAATCAAACCATTTTTTTACCTGCCTCATAAGGTACTTTACAATTCTGGAAAATTAAAACTTTTACTGATCCCGTGATATGACGGGCTGTAGGGTAGTAATTAAATATGTATTATTAGTCTACATTTACTCCAGTTCATATTACATTGTTTAATTCTTAATTTGACCATGTCTTAAAATATCTTTGAAGGCATCACACATAAGGATCTCATTAAATTTGAATAATAAATTATTACTATCAATTAAAATAATGAAGAAAAATCTTTTATAAAATTGCTGGAGTTCCACTTCATCATTATATATTTTGAACCTGTGTCTACTCAATAATAAGCGACTTCTTCTTGAAACCTATTATTGAAGATTCTTCAGTGAGTATTTAAATTTTTGAACATTCAAAATCATGTATTCCTCAGGGAGGGGGGATATGAAAATTTAAGAGAGACATAGTTGGTGCATAGCTCAAAAATGTTGTGAAGTTTACATTTGGATTACAACGGTTAGCATATCTTGGCAGACTTATGAAATATTTTTTTTAACACTTGGCATGCGGGTATACTTCACCACCAACTTACGCGTGCAGCAGGCGTTTTTCATGAATCTCGTGAAAGTTTAGTTATTTAGAAAAATCAGGTAAATCGAAAACTACTTTGTTTTTATGAACGAAACTTTTTTAATTTACACTTTAATATATACTGTATGATAATTTAACAAAAAAAAGAACAATATTTTTACGAAATCACAAAAATAAACGATATTTAAAATTAAAGTCCGATAATCTGTCAGCACATATTTCTTCATCACTATCTTTGTCACAACGGCTCCTTTACCAATGTGGTATGGTTGCGTAGGTGGTTTATATAACACTGACTCCAATTAAATTAAAACATCATTTTATTTTAAGTAAGGGCGGCTTCAGCTCTATAGCACGTGCACACTCTGGTTCACTTTCACCCCCAATTCAAGTTTTTGAGTACATGTGTACTCGCTCAGTTGAAGTAGCAGTGAAGGTGATATTTGATTTGCATAAAGTTCACCATGGAGTACGGATACATTACCATACTAATTTTGTATTCAACAATAAAAAAAACCAATCTTCAAATTGACAAAACACGACTTGTACGTTCTGGAGCTAGGAATTCGATTGAAGACAAAATAACGCAACAAAAGACCGAGTAACTCAACAATCATAACTCGTGGAAAGAAAAAATGCAAAGCGTTGCATAGCAAAGCAAACAACACTCATATAATGTCACACATACATATAATTATACGTATTTAGTATATCTGTGGTGGTTAACGGGTATCCTCCACAAATCTACTAAATACGTATTTTTACGTGACCCGCGCTCCAGCGACAGATTGCAAAAAACGTAAAAATAAGTTGCCGGCACTCGATGTGTTAATAAACAAGTTATCTTTTTTTTTAATAAACAATACTGTTTTATTGAAAAATTTGTTTAACTCTCATGCCTGAAACATAATTTAAAATACAAGCTATTTATTTACATATATAACTATACTAGAAAGCAAACAATATACTTAAAATTCTTAAAACAGTTGAAAAGTGCTTCCTGAAATGTAGTACGACTTTACAAAAGTAAAAATAACATTAATATATCTTAACAACCTTCTCTTAGTGTTTTGAAGCCTTTCCCATATTTTTTGTTGCACTTGCTTAGCATACATATACACATGTATATAAATAACTTTGCCTCTTACCAGTTTAATTAAATTACTTTTGTATTCCAATATCCGCAATTAAGCTTTTATTAACTTTCGTAATATGTCATGAACACTTTCAAAGAACTCTCGATATTTGTAAAGGAAGAGCATTTTAGGATTCTTTAAATGATGAATTTAGTTCATTATAATTAGAAGAGTGGTTAAAGAAGAATGCTAAAAGTTGAAAAACGGGAGTAGATTAATCATATTCATTTCATTAATATCAACTTGAAATATGACAAGCTAATAGTTTCTGAACTCCGGATATTGTAACTTTATGAGTACCAAACAAAACCACTTTAAAAGTAAGAGACGTGATTAATAAAGCAAGAATATTTTAAGTATTACATGCTCGGCCAAAATATCTGCATTCAAGATTCTAAAATATTCTAGAACTTTCGATGAAAGAATTCTTAACTTTGAAATGTTAAATGCATTTATTCTGTAATGACATAAATAAAAAAAGGGTAATTAATTGAAATTTGAAAGGCAAAGAAATAATTTAGAGTAGCTACTCTCTAAAAAATGTCAAGGTTTTGCATTTCTATATCTATCGCTCGGATGCTTTGGAGAATTTATCGATAATAACATTGTAAACAACTAAATTGTGATTTTTAAATAGAAATTTGATTTATTATTTCTTGAATTTAAACTCATACTTTTTCTAAATTTCATGCAGGAAAATATAGAGTGGTGATAAAGGTAAAAACTTTTTTATCGCTAGTGGCTTTATTTTAAGGTTGAAATTTCACCAGAAATTTTATTTTCTTATTATTTTTATTCCATATTCATATTTTCTAGGTCTTAGATATGAAAGTTACATTATTTCCACGAATGCTATAATATTCTTGATGCAAAGATTAAATTATATATTTGAAATTTGAAATGAAATAAGAAAACAATATTAGTTTAAAACCTTACCACATAATCATACAAATTTAAAATTCATGTGCAAAATTTATAGTAGACTCTGAATATTGACATTTAAATGCAGCAATTATATTTTATTTTCATGGTTGTATTTTGCGGGAAGCACTTAATTATTTTCACTCTTTTCCTTAATATTAAGTATAATAGGAAGTCCTGTAATGCATTTAGGCTACTTAATGGCTGGTTTGAATTGAACAGATATGTACATGACCACATTTATATCACGTTTTCAATGCGAAATTGAGGACATAGTCTAAAGTATTAATAGGGGTATTTATATAATTTCTCATTCAGTAGAATAAGTAAAAGCTTGAATCTCCATCTCCTTGAATGCCAGAAAGGGAGGAGAGTGCATTAGTATTGCCCATGATGAAACTGAGTATAATAACCGTAACTCTACAGTATAATGACAGTATACTAATAATTTGAAAACAGAATTCGAATGGGTAAAAAGCTTTTGTTAATTATATTTAAAATTATTGCACATAACACACATTTTTCCTTTTGTAAAAATGAAGGAATAAGAAAAAAAATATTTTATATTTATTTTTCACATTGTGATATAGAAGTATATTCAGAGTAGAAACAAAGTTCCTTCGAAATATTAATTTGATTTTTTAAAGCTTTGATATATACAAACAAACGAAAAACAATTACACGTATTTATTGAAGAAACTTATGCTTGTATAACTTATATACAAAAACTGAGAATAAACAATTTTAGAGTAAAAACCTTTACATGGAAATAATTTGTGGTATATTTTGAGGATTGTCTTCCCTGAAGTAAAATTCAAGTTAATTATAAAGAATTTGTAATTCCAATTATGCAAAATGAAGGCATACCTATTTTTCCTAAAATATTGAACTGAGACATTTTTTTGACATATTGAATTGCTATTCTAATACCATTGTTTCATTTTCTAGACCGTATTTAAGTCTATCGTTGCTCTCAGCTCTGCAAGGGACATTTTCTTTATCCTGAAGGACAACAGGAGCCCATCTATTACTTAAAGAACTGACCAAAGGTCATGGTTAGTACTTGTCAAAATATTATTTCCAAGTTGGCAAGGCTTGGTGCGAGGAAACAAGTGTGTCTTCAATGGATACCGTCACATGTGCGTGTGCCTGGAAGCAAGTACGCCGATAAGCTTGCAAGAGGGAATAGCGATCTCCCTGACCCCAGTACTAGTCTTGTGTCCGTCGAAAATTAATTTTTTCTACAGAATGAGACTGAATTTGAATTTGGCTATCTGCTGTGGCTCACCATTGTAACGCGACAAGGAGCCCCGGGCTTTATCTAGAGTACAGGAAACTTAGAGCCATTTAGCCAGCTTGGTCGCTACGTGATTCATACGGGAGTTTTAAGTAGGCGAAAAACATTCTCCGATTGTATTTGTCCCCTCCTTGCTCCTGCTGCACACGTTCTGGACTGTTTGTTTCCAAGTCTGTTGTTGACTAAACAGGATTCTATTAAGTAGCGATCTCTTGCGACGGACTTTTGCACTTGGTGTAGGCTTTTCTGCAATAAGGTTTTTTTTTAAATAACAAAAACTTTATCCTTTTTTAGTCTTCTGTTTACTACTGCTTGTGGTTTTAAAATTATTGATATTGATATAGAGTCTTATTATTTTACAGAAGAAACTAAGATTCTCTGAAATTGTAATTTATTTTAAGGGTTTGATTTTAAAAACAAAAATTTAGCCTTATATATTCATTAAAAAATGTTACTAAGATTTACATAGAAACACATCAGGATAAATGTCCTGTTACAGCAAAGACTTATAAGAGGAAATGATCCGTAATGATCCGTCAAATATTTTGTAGTGAAATTCAACTCAATAATAGACATGGAACGATCTGCGAAACAAATTATGTAAAATGAAACATATCTATTTTTATTAAAATATTGAGGTTAGAATTATTATCATCAAGGCAATAAATTGCTATATATTTATTTTATTTTTAATAGGTGTTTTAAATGTATCGTTTCCTAGTCTCTAACTTACTGCTACTTTAAGCAGTATGACGTTACTTGAAGAATGGGATAGAAGAGATCCAGAACGGGATTAATTAGCACGGGAGATGAATCTTAGGCTTGTTAGACAGAGGAATTATTGTAATGCAATACATACCAAATTTAGTAAATTTTACACAGAAACAAATAAATATATTCTCAGAGTAATGTGGCATAAATGAAGAGAATAAAGGGTTTATATTTGTAAAATTTGAAACTTATTTTATTGTAATTTATTTAAAGCTTATATTCTATTATATAATCCAATACGAAGAACTGTGTCTATTGTGCAACCATCTGTTGAATTGTAAAAAAAGATATAAACATTGAAGAGAGAGTTTGACGATATGTGAAGGATTTATTTATTTGTTCTTTTATTGTAAAATTGAAAGAGAAGTTCAAACTATAACGGAAAATGGTTATGTTATATATGGGATATTAAAGTACTTAAAATATTTCATTGGAAATGTTTAACATATTTTCAAAATAGATTCAGCCGAAAATTTAATTCTTTTTGTTTAATACAATTAAACTGCATATGAAATGACACATCAAATTCATAGTTAAAATTAATAGATATAGACTTAAATAACTTTAAAAACGATTGTTTTATCAGCAGAGGTTTTCAATTAGTTTATAAAGTAAAAGTACATATTATTTTGCGTAAAGAACAAGATATAAATACATACATTCGTATAATTTTCTTGTAAATTTTTCAGTGTAATGAATAACTTATTCTTAGAAATAACTTTGTGATTATGAAATTAATGTATTCTGAATTTTTATAGCATGAAACATGGTTAAATTTAATGTAACACTTTGTAAAACTTTATAAATAATATTAAGAAACACAGAGAAACAATTTACAATCATACAATGTAACTCTTGTTGACAGAAGTTTTGATTTTCAAATTTATAGTCACAATAATGTTAACATAATAGAAAGAGGAATTTATATCAAATTCATAGTTTAAATTAATAGATATAGATTTAAATAACTTTAAAAACGATTGTTTTATCAGCAGAGGTTTTTAATAAGTTTATAAAGTAAAAGTACATATTATTTTGCGTAAAGAACAAGATATAAATAAATACATTCGTATAATTTTCTTGTAAATTTTTCAGTGTAATGAATAACTTATTCTTAGAAATTATTTTTATGATTATGAAATTAATGTATTCTGAAATTATTTTAGCATAAAACATGGTGAAATTTAATGTAACACTTTGTAAAACTTTGTAAATATTACTAAGAAACACAGAGAAACATTTTACAATCATACAATGTAACTCTTGTTGACAGAAGTTTTCATTTTCAAATTTATAGTCAAAATAATGTTAACATAATAGAAAGAAGAATATATATCAGTGCTGAAAATAGTCATTTATTTCATTTAGAGGTCATCTAATCTTCATTGGGTCAAGAAAAATCAGAACAATTACCAGCCTGTTATTATCAATAGAGCATAACATTGCTGCTTCCTTATATACAAGTGAATGTTGATTCCCAATATAAATTAATTATCAGCGAAAGTATCTCTACCAACTGTCCGAGTAAACTACAATCCATTAATCACACAGCTTTTGTACTTACAAATAGTGGTAGAATTCCCTGAAAATAGGATAAAGGATTAAACGGAAATGCTTCATAATGTGTTACCACTTGTGTATTTTTAAACACAGATTTTGAACTAAATCTTGATTTCATGGAAATAATTTACACAATATTCATACACCGTAAGTATTAATTCTGCTGTGTTGAATTGAAAATTAAGTTAGCTTTTATAGTAGAATTACCAGGATACAGATTATCTTTCTCAAAATCTTTTTTGTAATAGCAGCTTAAACTGTATTAACCAAAGATTAGTTTAATAGAAAACATCAAATAATAATTTCATTAGTGCTGTATTGAAGGAAAAGAAACCTCTTTTTAAAGTTGAAAGAAAATTAAAAATTTATTGTAATACAGAAAAAAGGAATTTAGGTAATGAACTTAAATTAAAAAAATATATATTTTGAAATCAGTTTAAAGAATTATTAACCATTTGATAATAGAATCAGTTTAAGCAATAAAAATGTTTCGTAATATTTTCCCTATCTATTCCAGCTTTTATTTTAAATATAAATTCTGAGATTTGAGCTGAATTGACTATAACTTTTTTATATATAAAAGTAAATTTATGGAAAGGAAAAAAGTTCTGAAATACTTTTTTCAGGTTTCTTATCATCCTTTTTTCGATCGCTCTTCGACAAGTCCATTTAGAACAGCTGTCAATAAAGGACTGAGTGCATCTTGTAGCACTGTAAAAATACATGTTTGGAGTTCCTACTTTCAAGGAAAACCGCTTGGTATTTTGAACTATTAGTAAAGAAGAGTTCATTCTGAAAGAGTACAAGCTAAAATAATTAGAATACATTTATTTAACTAAATTGACTCTAATTTTTTATATATAAAAGTAAATTTATGGATAATAGGAAAATTTAATAACTTACGCTGAAAAAAAAGATTAAATATTTCGAATATGTGGAAAGTAATAGGTAATACTTTTAAGTAAAGGGGATTTTTTTAAATGAATATATTTAAAAAAAAATGTTTTAAATAAAACAAAAGAAATTCTTTCATATTTTTTCAAGAAGAAAGGAAAAAGTTATGAAATACATTTTTCAGGTTTCTGACCATCCTTTTTTCGATCTCTCTACGACAAGTCCATTTAGAACAGTTGTCAATAAAGGACTGAGTGCATCTTGTAGCATTGTAAAAATACATGTTTGGAGTTCCTACTTTCAAAGAAAACCGATTTGTATTTTGAACTATTAGTAAGAAAGAGTTATTTTTGAAAGAGTACAAGCTAAAATGATTAGAATACATTTATTTATTTAACTGAATTGACTATAACTTTTTTATGTGTAAAAGTAAATTCATGGAAAATCGGAAAAATTAATAATTTAGGCTGAAAAAAAAAGATAATTTACTTTAAAAAAAGATTAAATATTTCGAATATGTGGAAAGTAATAGGTATTTTTAAGTAAAGGGAATTTTATTATCTGAATATATTTCAAAAATAAAGTTTTAAATAAAACAAAAGAAATTCTTTCATATTTTTTCAAGAAGAAAGGAAAAAAGTTTTGAAATGCATTTTTGATCTTTTTTTCGATCTCTGTTCGACAAGTCCATTTAGAACAGCTGCCAATAAAGCACTGAGTGCATCTTGTAGCACTGTAAAAATACATGTTTGGAGTTCCTACTTTCAAAGAAAACTGATTTGTATTTAGAACTGTTAGTAAGGAGATCATTTTGAAAGATTAGATGCTAAAATAATTAGAATACATTTATTGCAAAATATATTTAGAATTGAAAATTGATAAAAACATTAGACGTAATATTGTAGCTTAAAATAATTTTAAATAAAGTTGTTGCGTTTTAAACATATTAATTTTTTTCGTGGTTTTACCAATTAGCAAATCTCCAGTATTAAACTTTACTAATTTCTCGAGTTTAATATAAATACTAAAATTTTTAAAATTTAACTTCGCACGAATATTTTATAAAAATACTTTTGTTAAGATTATTTTGTGCACTTTACTTTTTTTTGAATTATTTTGTGCTCCTTTACACGAGGAACTTTTATAAAAATGATGCTGCTAAGTGAAATACATCTTTAGTTACCTTATTTAGGGTTTCCCGAAACTTTCGTATTTGTTAATTTTATTAGAGACAAAATTACCAACGGTTATATTAAAACACAAGGGAGTGCATGCTCTAGCAAATATTAATAACTCCCTTCATAAAGGTTTTCTAAAAGGACTTATTAACTCTTATTACATTATTATATTCCACTGTCACAGTGATCCCCATTGGAGTTTGATTTGAGACATTTGCCATCACAGATATAAATTAACCAAGTGAATTCTCTTAAATAAGCTATTTATGGAATCACGATAAGGAATCCTAGGAGTTGAAAGCTAAACTAAGTAAATTAACTTTCTCCCTATGAAATAATGGTGCATTCACAAATAACTTTACGTGTAACAATAACTATGGAATGATTTAAGCTATATATAAAGCTGTAGAAAACTAATCAGGATTTTCCAGCTCCTTTCAAAGTCACGGTTTTGGAAAAGTTATTAAGTGAAATTATTTAAGTTTTATTCCCAGTAATGCGAGATCAAATCGTATAATGTTTTGGAAAATTAGGTGTAGTTTCCGAACTTAAATCCTTCTATTTTTTTAACATCGATTCTTTCTCCTCTTTCGCCCTAACACTACGAAGTATTTTGCATAATACGCCAGAATTTGAAAAAGAAATAAAACCATTTTTAGGTTACCAGCTTAAGTATGTAAATAACTCTAAGGGTGTACTTATCTGAAATAACAAAAAATAAACACTACAAAAGCAAATGTTATTTGAATAAAGATACAAATGTTATTATATTCTAGCATTGCATATGTGATTATGGTACTGAATAAAATGAAAGGTCAGTATTATTGCCAAGAATGTTGAATAAAGTAATCTATAAAAGTAATGATACACATTTATAAATAAATTAGTGCGTTTACTAGATTTTTAATATAAAAAATCTGATGTAGCCACCATATGATTTCTTTGTACACTTATAACAAATAATACACACACACACACACACACACACACATATATATATATATATATATATATATATATATATATATATATATATATATATATATATATATATATATATATATACAGGGTGGTCAGAAACATACTTTGCCAACATATACACTTCCGCATGCGCTAAACATTTTACGACAGAAAAGGTGTGCATTGTCATTCAACATTTTCGTGTTTCTGTAATTGTAACCATAACCGTGAGCACCACTGTGCTACAATTTACAGAATCTTGAGGGCATACCTCCAAATAACTATATTTGCAATCTCATCTCGATCGGTTAACCGGAAGTGTAGATGTTGGCACAGTTTCTTTATAACCGCCTTGTATATGTATTGTATGATACGTCTTCAAAGTTATCATCTGCACATTATCTTCAAGTTTCAAAGTAGGTTTCGTTTCTCAAGGTATCCACGTTTTCTGAGTAGAGCTAAAGTACTGTCATCTGGCTTAGACACGCAGTGTCAATATTCATTACATTGAGAGTGTTTGTTATATATATATTTCAAGATTACAATACTTCCTTCACCCCGGACCAGGAAGCAATAAATTGTAAATATTCAAAATTATTCTCCATAAATAAAATACTTTTATTTTTGTTTTCTAAAAATGTATTTTAAAAGTATTGTTTTCACTGTTTAAAAACATTGTTATAACTTCGTATGAATATGTAGATAACTTTGAGTTGTAGTGTTGTAAATTGGTAGCGTTAATGACAGCGATATTTTTCGTTATATAAAGTGGAGATTGCAAGGAAAAATTGAGCTGCACAACTACATGTTATAAATGTCGAAAACAAAGGCAGCCTACTTTGGCAGTAGGCGTAGAATACTCGAAGTTAACTTGTATGTGGATTGAAGAAACTTCAAGGGCTGGATAATATATAGCATTTATTTAACATTAATTATAAATGATAAAAGTTAAGTTTAAGATTACAAAACATCATAGACACATGTAAGTGAATTAAAGGACAGAATAAAAAAACTGCGATGCAGGCTGTGACATCACTATACCTTAGTAATGGGTATGGCTGTGTAAAACGATTGCAGCCTAATTAAGCTTGCGAGTGATACGGAATTAGAGAATTATTAGAGACGAATCTAAAATATTTTACTACTTTTAGGAAAAACTTCCATTGTATACTTCTTAGCTTTTTATGACCACGACTATTTAAATATGGAAACGAAGCTTCCGTATTATAGGTCAGTTTTATACCATGTTATATACTATGTTTTCAGAAGAGATGGACAAATTTTCCAATAGATGTTACCTAGTTCTGGGCAATTTATATTAAAATTAGCGAAATTTCTGCTTCCATGTTCAAATGATGCTCTTTAAAATTTAATTTTCTATCTCTTATCACTCCTAAGAATTTTTTCCCACTATTTTTATACTTTTGTTTTAATACTTAGTAACAGAATTACTTGAAATGTCTTTTTCGAAAATAATACCCTTTGGTTTTTCTTCAGAAATTCTTTGGTCTAATTCTGCAGATGTCTCGGCGTGTTCTTCAATAAATTCTGAACCGTTAATCTCCAGCTCCAATCTTGAATTTCCAGGAAAGATGTCCATAATGTCAGCAGGATAAGCTATGACATCCAATTTCATATGATCTAATTAAGCCATTGATCAAGATGTTCTATTGCACGAAGTCTAAACAACACTTTTGCAGACAAACTTTATCGATCCATTTCTCTTGATTTCCCTCTACCAGTTGAAAACAAATACTCTTATTTACAAGATAGCTTTTAAAAATGTTTTTTAAATACAGGGTTAGCAATAATTAAATTCCCCATTTCTGAGGTCCGTAAAATTCGTCCTATTGGTCCAAATGAGATACAATTGGAACTATAGATAATTTAAATGATGTGTTTCATATTTAACACACATAAAATATTATCGTACAAATATACGCCAATGGATGGCGCTGTGAAGCACATAAACAGATTTAATATGCTTTATAAATGCTAAATAATATTAAAAAGTAGCATAAAAAGTGCTCAATATATTTCCCTTCATGTTCAACAATATGCTGTAATCACAGAACTATATTTTCCACAGCTGACCGAAATGAGTTTGCAGGAATATCAAAAACATGGTGTCCAATGCAACGGAGTTCTGCGGGTTCTGGTAAAACTGTTTTAACAGTAGCTTTTTTCTTGCAACGTAGACATGATGTGCAGAAAATAAACTAAACTTAACCAAACTTAATTAGACTAAAGACCATATCTGTTACAGCGCCACCTATAGGCGTATTTTGGTACTAAATTTTTATGTATAAAGGTCAAGGGCATCGTTTGAATTAACTGTAGGTCCAACTATATCTCATTTGAAACACTAGTAGGTATTCTAGAGTTCTCCGAAGTGAGGAACTTATTTCTTGTTAATCCTCTAACTCTCCAAGTACTAATCATCTAAAATCTAACATTTTAGACCAGCTAATTAAAAGTAATTATAAAATATATTGATAACACTAAAATATATTAAAAATCTGATTTTTTAAAATTTTGATAATACCTAAAATTTTATCTAAGCATATAATTACGTTTCTTCGTTACGATAAAAAATTGAAACAAAAAATAATACATAGTGTTTAGGGAATAAATTGAATTTAATTCTGTCTAGGATTTTACTAGAAGTTTAAAGAATTTGTGTTTAAGACTGCAATAATCAAATATTTAGGAAAATTTTAATAAAATACTCATTAATTACGTTTATATTCTTACATATTGTAGTAAGTATACAGTTTTGTTTCATAAATTGATCAGTTTTATTTTTATGAGAACCAATGTATCTGTAACGAGTTATCAGTAATAAAGATTTTATAATATCAAAATTTATAAAATAATTTGGGTCTATGAGTAATTTTTTTTTACTATTTCAATAAATTTCAGGATTTTGCTTATGACGGTGAGGCTTTTCTGAACCTGCTTTGGGCTTCGAACAATCAATAACACCGCTTTGACCGATTGTCACAGCCTACGCTGAGACTATTAAGTCCTAAATACAAATTTCAACATTCTAGAGATAATCGTTTTTGATTTATGACAGTTACACAATATTACGTATCAATGACTTATACCAGGCCTGTTGAGATAACACAAAGAATTAAGACACCAGATACAAATGAGCGAAGACTTACCCTTTTGCAGACTCTTTATTTACAATTCCATTTTTGAACAATCGGGTGAAGCAAATAAAACATTAAATCTCAATATGGAGAAGCCGTAAACTGCTGGAATGTTGGAGCATCTCCCTGCCGCTGATTACGCTATGTTCAGATGAAAAAATGGTTGAGCATTCATTGCCCCTGCGGAAGTTCTCTTTCGCTCTGTCTTGGCCTGCTTCTCCTCTGAAGGGGCCTTCAAATCTAATCAATGAGCAAAATCCAATGACTACTGTTGCCAGGGCCAAAGACGAGGGGTTGCTAACGCGGTTCAGCGTTAGCAACCCCTCTTGTCCAATGGGGTCAAATGGGGGGGTCACTGACATGGCTTTCGTCCTTCGGTCAGTCTCCCGTATTGACGTTGTCCAGCAGTGCAACTCATTGTTACACACAAGTACATACGTCAAGACAAAATTAGCCATAATCCGTTCAGTAATGGTTAAAATTGATATTTAAAGGTTTAAAATTAATGTTTTCTTTTACATGCATACATACCGAACATTGAAACATGTCAAAATTCAGCTAGGGATGGGTAAAATAAGTATTTCCGTTGAAATCTGATGCTGAAATGTTTTGTTATTAAGGTACTTTATATACTTTTGTACTAAGGCGTAAAAAGTAAGTTTAATGTTTTGAAAATTGAATATTGACATCGTTTTTGATTCCTAAAATGTCGATAAATCCGTTCAATTTGTATTACATAGGTCATAAGTATATTCGACTTTTTTTTCAAAGAAAATTACAACTTGAAAGAGAGGATGACAGAATTTGTAAAAGTGGAATAAATACTGCAGAAGAACAGGATATCATTACAATTTATTAGAAATCTAAGAAAGATCACTTGGTTATTTTAAAGATTAAATATGTTCAGTTAAACATGATAATAGCTTAATGCTCCTGCATTACATTTCAAAAGCTCAGAAAATATTGACTAAATAAATCTCTTAAATAAATATCTATATCCTTAAACTGCCGAGAATACCTTTATAATGTATCAAATATTGTGCGCAATTTCTTCTTAGCGGTTTTTATCCTCTTTTGAAGGATATTTCGCATATAAATATTTCAGGTGAAATATTTTGAAAATAAATACCGTTCGTGATTTTTGACATAGAAATGATTTTAAATAAATGCAATATTTTTAAAATGCATTTTAAAACAATTTTAATAAATAGGATAAAACCCATTGTGTCTCGATTTAAATTCTTTCAATATTTCAATGGAACGGCATTAAGTGCATCACAAGCTATTTCGTTTTTTCTTTAAAATTATTTATGAACTCTTCGGATTCAATCATGCATAGCATCTGAAAAACTAATTTTTAACTTCTAATAAAGGTTGGTTGGTTATGAACGCTAAGGATAGTTTTCTTTTTAGTTCAGGGATTATTAAATTGGAGCCTGTTGCTAAAACAGATGATGTAAAAATACGAACCTTTTAGTTAATATTGGAATTTAAACTCGTAGACAACTATCTAGTTGTATCATCATCATAATATAAATGTTACTGAAATAAATATGACAATATATAAAGTTGACAACTTTTAGACTTTCAAAATTCTGTTTTGAAAAATATACAAATTCACCAACAAATGTCAAACGTTTCTGTACTTGATGAACATGATTTTTACAGATTTTAAACTGTGAAAACAAACCAACCATTTTAAATTATATATATATATATATATATATATATATATATATATATATATATATATATATATATATATATATATATATATATATATATATATATATATATATATATATATATATATATATATGATTAATGATCTATTAATGTTTGTGATAAAAGTTACTCTAACCAATGGTTTGTTTACGTAATCATGATTAGCTTTCAAAATATTTTTACCAAAATAATAGTAATACTTTTGATTCATTGCAGTTTTTCTAGAAAATGCAGACCTTAAGTAAATTTCCAATAACTTAAAATTTTACGAACATTTTTTTAAATTAAAAAGTCTAGCTGAATACTATTGTAGTGGAATCCTACTGGTTTCTGAGAATCTATTAGCAGTAAAGGAAAACACAATTCTTTTCTTTTATTGCATATAATTCTATAGAAAATTATAAAATTAAAGGCTTAAAATTGTCCACACCACTGTTTCAAAAAAGCCCGCTTCGTTTGTTTCAATAGCTGTAGAAATATACTTTCTTTTATCCACTGTTTCTAATGTGGGTAAAGGAAGACGATATATAGAAACTTTAACTAATCTTTTAGAGTGATAATGTCACTTCCAGAAGTCACCGAAATAGTTTATGTTGCTTTATGACATCTTTTATAACCAACCCATGCATTTTTAAATATTCAACTACTACACAAGCCACTTTTTTGATAGCGCAGTGAGATTTGTAAAACTGCTGTTCACTTTCAATTGATATCATTTATTTGGAAAAACCAGCAAGTTCACACGATCGTCATTCAACTTTTGGCTATAAAAGATTTTTAAGAGACCGAGACTTTTCTAAGGCAGGAATATTGGATGATACAATAATTTTCTAACGCAACATAAAGCGTTTTTTTATTCCCTTGTAGAGGATAGACGGCGGAAAAATTACTTTTGTAATTGAGGAAAAATAAAATGAACTACTATAACATTTATTTTACTGTTCTCTTGCTCTTCAGACCAGGGCCGGTACTAACAGGTAAAACCCGGGACAAAAATGTTAAATGCCGCATTTTTCGTTCCATGATAAAAATTATTATGAAAAAGATATAAATTCAACAATGTATTTCTTTTAATAACAATCTCTTTCAAATTAGAGATTAAATTGATCAGTAAACAAAAAAAAATAATGTTCCATTGATTGTTCTATCTTTTATTTAAATAAATAGTTTCGTATAGAAAGCTTTGTTAACCTTTTAAGGATGTTGTACGATCTCATAGATTTCATGCTTAGGCATTTTCCTCCCTCTAAATCATAACTAATTAGTGACTGCCCTTCTATCTTGCAGCAGCTCGCTGTCAAGATCATTTACCAGGTTGCAAGCTACTTAAAAATTAATTTAAAGGAAGTGCTGAAGTTAGTTTTATCTAAAAAATGCGTCCCCAACTCTTAAAGGCTTAAAAACTATATGTACTCAAAGATTACATATTTAACTTGGTGTAGTTGGACTTTCAATTTAATCTAGAAAAATATAATATAAAATGCATTATGTTCTAGTCTTTCAAGCTATAAAGAATTATATTTTGTAAAATATTTTTGCAAGATTTTTCAAAGAAAAATATATTTTACAAATTTGAGACAAAATGCTGTTACGGATAGAGTGTCCGGTTTGCTCGGCCTTAGGTCTGCCCCTACTTAGATTTAGTCTTAAAGATTTTACTATATTCAGTAAAAAAAAACTTTTAAAATTGACTGGGATGTAAATTGTTATGAATGAATTACACGTAAACAGATCTAAATTTATTATGGAGTTGACTGAATAAAGGAAATCAATATGCGTGTTGTAACGAAGGATATATTTAGAACACATTTTAATGATGTTTTTAAATCTAATATAAGAACGGAATAATGCTGAGTAAAGCATTACCTGTAATACTATCATAAAAGCCTTAGAAACATGATAAACGTTGCAGATGAATAATTGTTTTTGGTGAAGCACGGGCAGAAGATGAGCAGTTAATTTATCGGCAAGTGGACTATCACTTATTCGTAGTGACAGCTTAGAGGATATTCAGGAGGAAGCAACTAACTGTATATATAGATATTTAAACTCATCGTGTCACTATAATAATTACTAACATCTGAAGAGTGAAAGTGAGATTTTTATAATTTAGTGGCGATATTTATTACAACGTGTATAAAAATAACAAATAAGAGGTATATTTACTGTAGATGACTTTTAGATCTCTATTAAATTTCTCAATTATAATTTATTTTGTGATAACGTTCAAAGGGGGAGTTTAATGTAGATTTACGTTTATATCTTATAACAGCAAGAAAAAAGTCAGTTTACTGATCAAACTAACGTTTTCCCCATTCATTGAAATCCCAAATTTAAAATTTATGAAGGGATTCTTCAAACCTCTTTAGCTCAATGATGACCGAATGGTTAGGGTACTGACCTTCAGATTCAGAATTCATGGGTTCGAGTCCCACTGGGGCATGGATTTTCGTAGCTGCTCATAATCAGCTTTAAGCAGTAGGTCCCGGTCTGATTAGACCCATGTTGCAAAACAGTAGACCGCAGTGCTCCCAATCAACCAACCAAATCTCTTTAAGCAACAGGGCTACAAATTCTGTTGTCTTAACATCCCATGGCTCATCTGGACATAATTGTTTTTCTCTTTAAAGCATCAAATTGCCTAGACTACAAGCGCCTTTGTAGACTATATATGACTCACTCAGAAGCCAATGGGGGGAAATCCATAAAAAATGAGAAAATAAATTTTTTATTACTTGAATTTTAAAATATTAAGTTTATTAAATTTTTAATAAATAGTTAATATTTTTTATTGACGAAGCAATGAGCAGATTCTTTTAAATCTGAAAATAAATTATTTATTCTATTTAAATTAGTAAAAATAAAAAAATAAAATAAAAAAATTGACTGAATTGAATCGGCTTCTGAGTGACTTATTTCTTTTTGCCTCAACGATACTGAATGCTTTGCAGTTTTTCTGTCAGTTTTCACTCAGGGATATTTGTTTAATCCTTACCACATTAATTTATTTGTGAATTGGGTACAATGACAATCATACTCTCATACCTGAAAAAAAAATCAGTAATCACTTCTCTTGAGCTTCTCGTAAATGGAGAGCCGAGTATATAGGACTTTACATTTGCGTACCATAAATCATGTTTTCAAATACTGCTGATGACAGGGATGTTCGTAGCTCTTATAATAAGATTTAACAGTACGACTAATCTTTAAGTATCAAAAATTTAACGCAATGTTTTATACCAAACACAAATCAATCGCATCAATAATAGGTGTTTCCAGATCATTAATTTGAATAGAGATCTGACAGTCAGCAAAATCCATGGCTTTTGCTTCTATGAAAAATTACTTTTCTTGTTATTGGTTTTCAAGCTGGGTTTGGATAGAAGGGGCAACACGCAGAGAAAATAATTATTAATAGAAAATTCCCTTGTGACATTATTCTATCCCTCTGATTTGATCTTTGAGGCTACAAAGATCTATCTATTTTCGGCAAAGGATAGAATATTTATCTTCGTTTGCATTGAACGTTGGCATTTTGTACATATTATGACTTAACATTTTTTATGTTTGTATGTAATATTCGAGTTAGTCAAAATACATGTAACAATTTTGCTTGTGATTGAATTTTTTTATCACCATTCACACCAGGGAAATATTTTCAGGATTTATCTTTCACATTACAGTTTTCCTTTTATACGTTAGCATATATATTTGTATTCTGCAATATAGAAGGAATTTTCAGAAGCTGGAAGCATTCCTTGTATACAGAAAACCCCCTATCTCACAACACGTGCTTTTAAAAGCAGGATATTGTCATAATACAGTGTCTAAACACTATAAAAGTAATATAAATTTTCCTATTTCTTTTTTCTTTTTCTTTTACTTTCATCTATGGTATAATCTAATTATATTATTAAAAGAATAATCTGCCGTTGCTGGAGGAATACAATCAGCGGTTTACAGCTTTAAGAAGTAACTGGACCAAAACCATTTACTTATAAAGCCTACTCCCAATATAGAAATAAGGCAATGTGAAGTCCGTAAACATTATGTTTAGGTATCAGAATCTCGAGGTTTAAATCCACGCCAATAAAATTGGAGTTTGTGGACATTCTAAAACTGATTTAAGGAATAGACACCAGTTTAATTAGATATCGTATTGAAAAAAACTATGACTTCTATAAAATTAAAACAAGCTGCTAAATCCTAATGGCCGACGTCAAGATTTCAAACTACATATTTAATCTCCAAACGTCAATGTCCAATAAATGTATAATATCATTTCGAAGCTAATGTATACAGTTAAAATTTATTTAAGATGCATTAAAACGGTAAGAAAGAATACGAAACACAATACAGTAGGAGTTGTGCGAAACATTTATCCTTTACTAAGATTTATATTTATTAATATAGGAAATGTCTTTAAAGGATAACTATATAGGATAACTATAAAGGATAACTATATAGTCATCTCTTTATTTGATTTTGTGCTAAAAAAGATAGGTAAGTCTTGAATCAAATGCTAACATTTGTACGATTGTTTATAAATGCAAATAATGTAATCAGATTTAAAGCCTTCATTTTTTAAAAAAAATGAATATTGTTCCTTGAAAGTAGGAAATTGAAGAAATAAGTATGTACCAATTTTTTTTCTGTTTGGCTATTTTAATAGGTAAACATTTATTGACTTAACTATGTTGAAACAGTAGTTTACATTGTTAAAGAATTGACAAGAAAATGTTTTAAAAAATATGTTTAAATTATTAGCCTACAATCATTTACTTTTGATACTTTATTATTGCTTTTTGAAAAAAGAAGTACACTTTATCGAGTTTAATGCTGGATTTCCTTACGATGAATCTCAGTTTAATAGCTACTTTATCTAAAGATTTATTCGTTGAAAGTAAGGGAAGTTAAATTCATATCCCCTTTTTACCGGTGAAAGAAAGGCAAAAGAAAGCATAAAACCATTCTTAAGAAATTTTAAATTTAGAGTCAATTTAAATACGTTTCGAGAATGTAAAAGAATGCTTAAATACTTTATTTTGTTTAAGAATAATATAGAAATAAGTATTTTAATAAATATAATCTTTAATATTCTCATTATTTTATCTGTAATTTTTATTTTATAGCATTTAAATGATTATAAAAATTCTAAATAAATCTCTAGAGACATCTGCAAAAAGAGAAAATTAATTCTAAAGAGGGAAGACGTATATAGTATTTAGATGCATAGAAAAATAATTACAACAGAATACTTTAGTATGAAAATAATATAACTATTTCATCATAAATTATTTTCATCGGTATCCAGGCAGGTATGAACCTTTTATTTATTGACTTTGATTAGATAAAAGATTCAGAGATTTGGAAAATAAGCAGTATAATTTTATAAAATAGATATGAGAGCACATAAGTTTTTAATTTACAACATTAAAAATGTTGATCTCCGGTTTGTTAAAGCACTAAACATTATTCACATGTCTACATCACACTAGTGATCTTTGTTAATTTTTCTTTATTCTTTCTTTCAAATAAAGTGTAAATGAACAGTGATATATATTTGAAAATATTAACAATAGTAGAATTAAATAAACTACTCTAGTGAATTTAGAAATTCTCCCTTTCTACGCTAATTATGATTCTTTCGGTATTTCTATATTCTTCAGGATTGTAACAGTTCAAAATGAGATTTTAGCAGTCGATCCTGATCTTATTAGTATTATGTAGACAACAGTGCTTCAAAAGTAAACAAACCACTCATAATTCTTATTATTTTGAAATACCTTATTATTACTCCTATTAAATCTTGATTAAAAAAATCATATTTTAGATCAATAAATATGCTAAATAAGTAAATATATACTTATTGTTATTGTCTAATATCAGTCATAAATTAAATGTTCAAATATATTACATGAAGTTTAAAAGCCCCCAATTTAACGGGTAATCATATAAGAAAAAAGGTGCCTATTTTAAAGTTAATGCCAAATTGAAAATTATTTATTAAATATGATGTATCAGCATGTCACAAGAGCCTTTTATTGAATTGACGAAAGTAATTTATTATATTTGTAGATAAATATATTACACACCAAATATGCATAATAACATGAATTAATCTTTGCTTAAGTATGAGCTCACACCCGAGTTCTTGCAATTCTAATCTTCCTAGAAGAATAAAGGTTTCCATTTTACGGAAGCAAAATCCAAGAGTTCCAACATAATAATATGCAGAATACTATAAAACGATTCCCACTTACACACACGCATATGTATGTAATCGTCCAGGGACTAACCACCCCGAACTTTACACTTGATAACTTCTTTTGTAATTGCCCCTATTATTTTCCTCAGCCCGAGCATGCTGGGCTGCCAAGAGTCCGCTAATCATCTGTTGGAAAGAAACGCATAGTCGTCGTGGCCGAACGTAATCTTTATTCATCTGATCAAAATTGCACAAAATCCAGAGACCTCTGAACCGGACAGTGTCAGAACGCTCTCTCTCTAATGCTAAACATCTGCGAGAGACGACTGAAACACGTGTGTGGGAAAATGCTGAGGCAAGTGTTTTAATTGCTTATAGAGAGTAACCTTTGACTAGAGCCATCTGCAAAAGTGTGGCGTTCCAGATGACTATTACTGCTGATCATTACAGATTTTTCTTGGGAGAGTTATAACTTCCTAATTAAAAATGCCAGCTATATCATTTTCTGTTTTGGGAATCATAGAAAGAATTTTGGAGTTCGGCTGAAGAAATGAAAACATCCTCGTTTTAATTGGATGGCTGGGAAATATGGTTAATATTAAGAGAAGAAATTAAGATATAGAATAATGAATGGGGAAATGGGATAATTATGGATAGACTTTAGGGCTTAGATATTTATATTATTACATGTATATATATATATATATATATATATATATATATATATATATATATATATATATATATATATATATATATATATATATGAGATTTTTTTTTTGGGCTATTACCTGTTTCCTTGCAAGTTAGTATTTGGCCGCCACCAAACAATACGGATTCTTGGTAGATTTATAACCAAGCCCAATGAATAGAAGTCTACAATTATTATTTATATGAATGCTTCATATAAATGACTAGGAATAAAAATGTTAAACATATATAATATAAGGTAAAATCTCAATAAAACAATAACTAAGGGACCCTATAAAATTATCATTTTTGAAGGATATATCGTTATATTGAGGGGAGATAATTTCAATTTTAAAGGTTTTAATTATGGCTAGTATGATGTTTTTATTACCCAATAGTAAATATTTAAAAATAAAGAATCATACTGCTAAATATTGTCAAAGTACACAAAAAATACATGCATCCAGTAAATATTTATATATTTGAAAAAAAAAATTGTTTATTGAAAACAATCCATTATTTTTGCTTAATTCTCGATTTTTTCTATATTAAATTAACTAATAAAGAATGCAGAACGTTTAAAGTACAAAACCTCTTTTTTGTAAAACTGAAATTTCGTTGCAAAGGAGTGAAAGGTTACAAAGTAATTCTTCATAGAAAATGGATAATCAGTCGCGAGAAAAACACTCGTTTTACAAAGGTTTACTTCTTACAGAAGTTATTGTTAAATTGAGGGAACAACAACATTAATCATATACAAATTCCCCTGAATGATCTTTATAGATAGATTTATCGTTGTATCAGACATTATTGTAGAGAAGTTTTTCGGTTTTTATTTTAAGTTTATTATATATATATCCTATCAAGCAAGAACAAATGCGCTCTTAAAATGCATTCGTCTTGCTTTCTTATTTGCCATCTCATCAATAATATTTAATTATTCTAAACTTTTGTATGACTTCTTTATAATTGCTAATATTCCTACCTCAAATAAATAGGGAGACATTACAATTTAGTATAAAATTATGCATCAGAACTTACATTTAACCTCTTTGTTATGTCTACAGAAAAAGCATTGATATTTCTGCCTGCAATATACTTTGTGTATATTTTGTGTTTACAAAAAATACTATACTATATTTGGACAAACTTTTATATTTTTGCTTCCTTTTGGAAAGAATGGTTCTCGAGTTTATTCTATCGACGAATACTTTCCTAATCTTTTGATTTTATTCACGCATGTACATTTAGCATTATTTCCGTAAACCTATTCATCTTTTATCTAATATTAAGTATTTCTTATTAAATTCTGATTGGAAGGTGTTTTATACAGTGTCATGCCATGCGCTCCGAAAATAACATTCCTTTATATTGAGGACTCTGCAAATTATAAGCAAAACACTTACATTAAGCAACACACATTATGTTGTATATAAACTTTAATGTTTCCACAAGTATAAGTGTTATTCTCATTAAAATGAACACATGTTATTACAGTCTTTTAATCATGTAATAATTTTTCACCGGTTTTCAGATTTTCGGTTATTAGTTTTTCTTCAATTTCTTGATGGTCTCTTATTGGGTTTTGGGATACAATCTTCTAGGAAATATATTATGTTTACCACGCGTTTTACACTCTGAAGGTTTCAGGATAATTCCTGGTGTATTTTTCTAGACATTCAACTAAACATCTAAAATCGCAAGTGACCAGGCATCATTCATAGTATTGAGCCATATAATGTAAGTTACTTTTATTTTAGTTCACGTTATTGCTGTTTTATGGATGTTTCTACAATTAAATTATTACAATTGTTTTCAGTAAGGAATATTATGAATCTTCATTCAAGATAGAATAACCAACTGAGCTGGTCTCGAAGCACAAGCTTTTGAATTACCTTAAACTAGATATAATGTGTCATTTTATTAAAAATCTTCTTGTACATTTTAACGTATCATAATACATGCTCTTTGTGTATTTTATAATAATTAGTGAATGATCGCAAATTAAACTGTAAATTAAATGTATAAGTTTAATTATAGCAAAAAAGTCTTTTACCTTAGATTGAACTATGAATTGAATACACTAGGTCGAAAATAACGAAGTTAGTTGTTAAATTACAGAAACACAAAGGTTAGAGGTAATTGAAAACAGATAACGTATTAGTATACTGCAGATTTTATTGCGGATCTAATCCGCCAACATTATTTACAGATTATTCCTTTCGTGTGCAAATCTGTAGATCTATTTACGAACTCAGTAGAAAGCTAAAATTGATCCATTATTTGTACGTTAGGTGGCGCTGCTAACTGAAGATTTGAAAGTTGACGAATGGGGAGTAAGAGGAAAGTTGTGTGTGAAGGAAACCAGTCACAGTGTTTCTCTGCAAGGACACGGAGCTAGTCGGAAAAACTAACTTTTGGGCGAAGGAAAAGTTAGTGCGTGCGGCGGATTTTAAGCCTCTGTAGAAGTAAATTTGGAGATCGGGTCTTAGGACCCGATAATCAAGTTTTTTTGTAGTTTTAATATATTTTACATCATGCAGTTATCGGATAATTTTAAAACCTGTTTTTAATCTTATTTCCGGATATCTTGCTATTTTGCTGAATGATTTCTTATTGGCGTATTTTTAATTGTTATTCAAGATTTGTTGAAAATCCTTACAAAGGTAGGTTTTTACCATATTTTTATATTTAGTTTTACATGATTTTTTATGAGAGTTTTAATAATTTATATATGTTTGTCTGTTTTCATGCTCTAAAGAAAATTATTTTATAAAAAGTTGATTTACAGATTTCTCTTGAAATATATCTTAAATATTACACATACTATTATATTTATACATATATATTTGTTTATATACAATTCTTATGTATATGACTAAAAAGTGCTTAAGTTTGTTTTTATATATATTATTTCACTCCTGCCTGACATATAGAAAAATTGCATAATTCTCAGAAAACAGAGAAAAAAATAAAATAATAAAAGTAATAAAAATCTCAGTGTATTTAGAACCAATTAAATAATTATTGGTTATTTATTTTTGTATTAGAATGTAAATCTACATGCAACACATTTTCAAACTAATTTAATAAATTATCAGTGATGACATTAAAAAAAGCAATATTTGCAATAATCTAAATGTTTTGTATTTACTTTTATTTATACAAAAGCATATTGAAAACTCACCTTCGTTGACTTTCAGCATGTAAAAAGCTTATTCAAGTTTATATAATCAAGTTTGGTATGTATTTTGGTCAGGAAAAAAGCATTTAATGCCCTGACGCAATACTAAAATTTATTTTTATAAACCATAATAACTAAAAGGTAAGTAACTTAACTTTATTATGAATTTACCTAATGTAAACCGGTGAAAAAGGATAAAGGCTACTTTTAATACATAATATGAAAGATTAGTAAACACGCACACATGTATGCCCAACGGTAGCTGAATGACAGAGCACTGCTCTTCGGTACCGGTGGTCGCGGGTTCGAATTCCTCTGTTAGTATTGATATTCGTTACCGGAATCAGCTTTAAGCAGTAGGTCCCAGTCTCAATAGACTACTGTAGTACTCCAAATCATAGAAAATCATATATATGCATTGTATGAAAGAATAATATATTTGTTATATATTTAGAATAAGTTAATACAAATTTCCGTTTGTCATAGTAAAATATTTTTGTTTTGAGTCAGAGTTATACATTAAATGGTTTATGAAGTACTTTTAAAGATAAAAGAAATTAATTCGAATGATTCTTTTTACTTTGAATAAAAAAGAATATTTTTATCTTTTACAAAAATATCTATCTAATAAAAGTAAAATCTTGATGATAATTTTCGAAATGATATCGTCGGTTACTTTAAAAATGAGATCTTGAAAATTGTAATTTAAAAAGTGTTCTCCAATTTAATCTCCAGTCTATTTATAATGAGAACAATACTGATAACACAGTAAATTTAGTTTAAAATGTCATCAAAAGAAAATTAAAATATTTAATATGTATAGGATTCCATTTTCAATTAAATTGGATATATTTCGTTTAAAGTGATAAAACATTTAAATACTTGCGTAATTCAGTAGTTTATATTTAGGATACCGCATTAAAAAATATTATTATAGGAAAAACTGTTGATGAAAATATTTTTTCTTCCACCTGTATGTAATAAAAGGAAAAAAATTATATCTTCCAGTTATATAAAAACTTTTCGGAAATGTAATATTCCTTATGTATACAATTAATTATATAAATAATAATAGATTCTTTTTTATTGTTTTTTACCATTAGTACAAAATTATAAATATGTGAAAAGTATTCTTTTCTAAAAATTAGCTCTAATTTTTTATGAAGGGATTTATAATCAGATTTTTTCAATTATTTAAAAGATGATTCAGTAAGAAAGGGGTTAAATTCGTTTTTATTATTCATCCTAGTGTTCAATAATCAAAAGTGCTTTAGAAAATTATCAAGAATGAGGCAAGTGGTATTATTGTCATATCTAAAATAGTATACTTAAGCAAATTTCTTTTATATTGACGAATTTTTTGTAGCCTGTAGGATGAATTCAGACATAACCATAAGAAATATCTAAATAAAAAAAATAAGCAATTCTGATTATTTTAGTCTAAGTAATAAGCACTAAAAAGCAATTTAGATTTTTTTTTTACATAACCTATTTTTCCATGCACAACACTTTTAAACTTCAATTTCTTCACAAACATCTCATGTTGGGATTACAGTTATTTTATAATAAGCATTTTTTTCATAGACTTTAAATGTTGATTAGTAAGATAAATTTTATTGTATAATCTCAATAACAGGTTTTGTTTAATGTGTAAAATCATTATATCTCTACAAATTCTTTTGTTCTACGCGAACAGGTCGAATGTAATGAGATAATTTTCACATAAATCAATAAATAAAATATATTTATTTTGAATAAAAAGTAATTCTATTCATTTAAGTCTAAGGAATGATCACTTGAAAAAGCAAATATCAGAATTTTGGACATAGCTGGTTTTTTATATGAAGGAAACCCCTTTAATCTTTAATTTTTGTATAACTACCTTATTTTGGAAACTGAGTTATTTTATAATAAAAACTTAATTGTTTTTCATACAATTTAAATGCTGATTAATTAGATAAATATTAATGAATATTTTCGATAACGGATTTTATTAATTAGGTAAAGCAATCACATTTCCCCAGTTTATTTTACTGTAAAAGAATAGGTCAAAGATTAGCGGATGAATTTGGACATATTAATAAATAAAACGTGTTTATTTGGAAAAAAGTAATTCTATCTGTTGAAGTTTAAGGAATAAGTGCTTGAAAAAGCAAATACCAGATTTTTAGACATGTTTTATATACAGAGCTCTTTTTATATGCATAAAGCCCATTGAATCGTTAATTTCTTTATAGATAACTTAGTTTGGAAAGAGAATTATTTTATAATCAAAAATAATTTGCTTTCATAAAATTTGAATGAGGATTAATTAAATAAATACTAATGATCTCAATTATAATATTTGCTGACAGTTTTATAATAAAGTAGCTTTCGTGATCAGATATATTAAAGAAAATTTGGGTTATTTTAAAACATTTATTACTTATTTAAGAGATGGAAGGCTTTAACTCTTGTTTTTAAAGATAAGCGTATGAGGGATCAAAAATCTGCTGCAATGTAGTGAATATACTTTAGAATTGCAGGATCATTTTCTCTCCAGTATTTGAGCACGTTTCACGAGAATGGATGCGAATATTTATTTTCTCCATTACTGAAACGTATTTGAGAAACAAATTTATGTCTGCAGAATCATATTCTGAAATCTATTTTTATTTTCAAGTGGATTTCATCATGATTTTTAAAATAACATTGAATGCAATTATTGTAAAATAAAAAAATAATTTATACACTTAGATTACATCATAATTTTTAAATTAACTTTGACTGCAATTATTGTAAAATAAAAAAAAATAATTTATACATTTATAAAGTTTTTCCATCAAAAATAACATTTTACTTATTGTATTTAACAGCAACATTTTAAAGTTTTATCTATCTAAACTAGTTTAGTTTGATATACTACTGACTCTGAATGAAATTAGTCTTTATTTTTAATAAAATGATTTTGTATTATTTAGAATTTAATGCTATATAACATAATTTTTTATGTATTTTAAATGTATCCACCTCTTCCTCTCTTGAAGAGAAAAAAGTTTCATATTGCCTTTAATATTATTTTAAACAGAACGTTAGTTACATTACGAAATTGGAAAAGGCTTAGTTCAGAAGAATTACTAAAGATTTCAAATTAATTTCTTAAATAAACAGATTTACTTAATATATTTGTTAGGTTAGAATTACTTTGATTGAAATGCCCGTCAGCACCTAATGACTGAATTTAAAGAGTACACATAAAATAGCTTTGATATTTAGTTTGTGAAGGATATAACGTGATATGTCTGTTCTAAATGTGGATTAAAAGTATCTAAATTAAATATGCAAGATCAGTGTGCTTTTAAAGCTATAACTTCGGATAAACTTGTAGCAAATAAATCTTCTTCTATTTCTTTTTTCTGAGCACTAATTGCTTCTAAGGTAAACAAACTGACTGTTTCTATCTATCAAGGGCTATTTAAATTAATTTGTCTCTGTTTAATCTGTATTTAGTTTAATTTGTATTACAACCCAAATTTTTTATTTTTGAGTATTTTTTAAATTTCATTAATGAACTTTTATAATGGTATTTTTTAAAGAAGTCTATGGATCTTTTACAAACTCAAATATTATCTTGATTTGGATTTACATGTGTTTAATAGACAAAGTTCTAAATATCAGTTTTAAGTTTATATCTTACGATATTTGGATCTAATTTTACCTTTCGTTAAAAATGTCCTGAAACCCAAAACTTGGCGAAAAGTTTTCTCTTAAAGGAAAATGATTAGTTAGGCAGACATAATGGGTTATAATTATGGTCGATATAATTATCTTTATTTTAGCAGACCAGTAGAAAGGGTAGCTTTCCAGCATACTTCATTGTTTAAATCTGTGCCTCTTGAGTGGTTCAACATCAACTTCATTAATTTTTAGTAATTTGTTGCATATTTTCAATAATTTTGTATACGTCGAAAACACATAGAGTGACAAAATAGAGGTTAAATAAAGCTACAAATATATATAGGTAAAATAAATACAGATTACTACAAATATATACTACAAATATATATAGGTAAAATACTACAAATATATATATGGGTAAAATAATATAGGTAAAAATATAATAAATTAAAGTGCTTTTTCCTTTTGCAGTTGCAATAAGTTTCGTAACATTTAATTTATGAAATTATCCACTTCATTCATAACCTTTCAAATGTATATCATACGTTTGAAATAAAGCATCAAGTTTAATGATACTTTTTGTTTTCATGCCGTACCTCTGGTCTGTAAAAGTATTATTTTATAACTATAATACTAAAATCCCACATTTTAATCTTAAAATACTGAAAATCCATTTTAATAAAGTATGATTAGAAATACGTTTTCTGTATTTATGTCAGAAATCCTCCTTAACTTTGTTTATTAATACTTAAGCATTCAAATGTAATGACACAGTTATGTCTAATTACCATTTCATTCGTCGTTTTATGTATTAATGTAAAAAGAGTTTAATTAAAAAAATCAAAATCTTATATACAAAAATTCATGGATTCATAATTGAATCTAAAACACCTACAGTAGACAGAAACACTAGTTTTTCTCTCTTTTAGCCTAATTAAAAAAAATTAAATGTTATATTTTTTAAAACTCCAAAACACTTAATAGAAAAGTCCAAAACAGCCCGTAAGTTTTCATATTGTTGGATTAAAATGGATATTCACATTAATAAAATGAGACAAATTAGCAGTGTAATTTGAATAAATCTTTCCTTATATTAATACTTTGAAGTAATGAAAAGAAATGGAGAAAATTAATTCTTTTCTTCGATGGGAAGCTTTTAGAATTTATAACTGCTACAAACAAATTTCTAAGTTATCTTTGAATTTCAAAATATCAACTGAACTCATGTCTCATAGCTAATTAATTACGCCATATATTCCCACATTGTGTAACAGATTCACAGGTACAAAGGTAAAATTTGAATAATGTTTTCCATGAAATTGACAAGTGATTATTCTATGAAGATCAGTACCAAAACATTAAATTTATTCAACAAAAAATAAGCTTAAAATCTGAAAATTAGTAAATCTGAAAAATTTTTAGTGTGGTTTAAAATTTTAAAGGACTAATACTAGTAAATTTTAAACAATTCCAGTGTTTCTATATATTGATCAGACTGATGTCTTTTAGCAAAGATATTACAACTAGGATTTCTAATCCTTGGGACATCTTCACAGGCACGTAGCAGATCATTGCATAACATTTTAAATCAACTAGTCCAGTGAAGCTTAAAATGTACACAGTGCGACCTCTGTCAAGACCTAGAACAAGATATTAACCCTTATTAAGCAAAAACAAACTAAAAAGCTAAAAATGCGAAGACTTTTTTTTCATGATATTAGATTTTATTTCACTCCCTATAAAACTAACCCCACCGGCTCTACGCTCTTGTAAATAAAAATGAACTATGAATAACAAAACAAATCTATAGGTACATAATGATAAACCTGGTACTATAAAAGTGGTTTACAGGAAAACAAGTCACATCTTTTGTTGTTAATAAAAAAAAAACAATCGAAAAACCCATGGGGGCTGCAACTACGTAATTAGAAGCTACAAAAACCACCAAATATAAGGGGAAATCTTTCAAAATATCCATCTCAATAATTCTCAATTTAATATTAATTAAATAAATAACAAATAAATGAAGAAATTTGCAGATGCAGATACATGTGTTTTATTTATTTTTATCTTTTACTAATGATAAGACATACTTCTATTTGAAGTTCTTGCCATAGGAAATCTTAATTCAAAAAATTTGACACCCTTCTAAAAATTTTGGAAACCACTGCATTATGTGTTTGAGTAAATTCTTTATACGAATATTATTTAATAATTCCTGTTTTTAACATTTTTATTTTAAACAAAGAGCATTTCAATGCTAAATAGTGCATTCTACCACTTTACTAACTTAAAACAGAAATATCGGTAAAATTACTCAAAATATTACTCATGAAGTTACTCCTAAAATTACTAAAATTACTCATTGTCATTATGAATGTCAGAAAAAATCCAATATGGAAATTGTGATAATTTAAATATCACTTTTTAATATTTTATCATTATAATAGTAAAATTTATTTTTAAGACCTACTTTTTCAATTAGTTTTTTACGGTAACATAAAAATATGTGTGTGATTATAATTAACTTCTATTGTAATTTGTTTACAATAATATCAGACTTTAAAGGGCACTTCATCAGTTAATCTGTGAACATCTAAGTCAACCAACCAAGAAATTATTTAAATATTATGGTGTTTGGAGAATTTTTAAAAAAATGGAGAATATTTAAGTCATCTTTATATTATAAAGCGATATGTGTTAAAGTGAATAGAGTTAAATCACTTAAGGAAACTTAAAATCAGAATTAATAATAAACAATTTACAGTCTATACCTTAAATTTTTATAATACCAAAGTTTTATTGCTATGATCACTATTTTTTAATTTATAGATAAAAATCGCTATTCCAAAACTTAATTACTTTTTTTGATGAGCCAATAGATCTACAACATTCTTTTTGAATGCTTAAGATTTATTAGATCGAATTAATAAGTTTTACTAACTAATATCCCAATGTCATTAGACACCATCTGTCGTTAATTAGCTCAAACAATTCTTCATTACCATTATAACTTTTTATAATTCTAAGTTTTATATATCTAATCATTTAAACAATATTGTTACAAAATTTATTCTCATTGAAATCCTCTACACAGCATGACAAATTTTTAATGCTCCTGATTCTGTAAGAATTTTGTAACATTTTATTTTAAAATGTAATTATATGTCACTGAAGCGACTACAATAAATATCCACCTAACTTTTTCCTTTATCTCTCAATCGAAGCTGCAATACGATTATATACTGTTTTCATTTTCAGTTAGTTCACTAGGTCCCTAAATTGTGACACGGGATCCCTTTACAATCATTACGCTTAATGCATATAAATTAGCAGAATATAGAGACACTAGTGCAATATTTAACGATTTTGTTTAAACGATTTCACTTTTAAAAGCTCAATGCACTAAAATTGCATGCATAAAAATTATTTATTTTGATTTTCAAGTACCAAAAGGGAATTTTTATTTGTTGAACTGGAAACAGATCACGGTTTTCCAAGAGAGTTAATTTCAAAACACTCCATGGTTTAAATGTGTAATGTGTTTAACTGTATATTTTAAAACCATTTTACAATTATTTGTATTTCTTTTAATATTATTCAGTGCCTACAGAAAGTTACAATGACTTTTTTTGGATATTATTAATATAGCCATTTATCTCATATGCGGAGTTTATAAATTTTATTCGGAAAGAGAGAATTACTATATGAATGTCTAATTCTGTCTTTTCCACTAAAGCCTTATAAAAATGTCGCAAAGAAATATGTTTTCGAAGATTTTCACCCCCTCCATTTTTGATAAATGATACCGTATGATGTTAGTGAAGAACTACTGCTTA
>CM063502.1:132286472-132296472 GCA_032207245.1 Pardosa pseudoannulata | reverse complement strand
TGTAGAATATAATTTACAAACTTACTGAAGCTATTTTGAACATAAACTTTTCCATAAAAAGGCTACAGTGGTAATAAAAGTTATGAAATCAATATTTATTGTATTTTGACACTCGGAGCATTTGAATGTGTATTATCATTTTTTTGCTACGACGTCTATATTTAAAAAAATGATTACGTTTTTAACAGATATTTTAGCATTTACTGGTTTCGAATTTTTTAGTATTCATTCTACCTGGCGAAGGTTTCTATATACTGATATTAATATTAAATTTATATATCAATCATTCATATTTCTTTATTTTTGTTATTGTAAATAAGGGAACCTGAAAAGATTTCACAGCTCTCAAAGTTTATATTGTTATGATGTATCTATAGCTTTTTATTGAGCTTACTTTCTATAAAGGGAGCTTATTCGACGTTCATATTCCAGAGTAAAATAGAAATGATAGTAGGTCTGCTTTGACAGATCATTTTTTTTTCTGTAGAAGCGACTATAGTTTTGGGGATTCTACTAGTAATATTTTTTATAAAAACTTCCATCTTCTCTTCCATTTATAGACGTTATAGAAGACGGATACCAATGAAGGAAACACATTTCGTTTCGTTTTTTTTACTTGAATAAAAAACAGAACTGTAGTATTTGTGCTGGTACCTAAAAGTTATGACTAGTTGTTTAGAAATGGAAAGTTTTTCAATGAGCAATAAGAAGTAATGAGCAATAAAAGGTAACATTAAGAATAGTTTAGAACATATTTTCTTTTATGACCCCTTTTATTAATGAAGATTTTTTTTTGTTCCCTAGATATTGAATATAAAATGACGATATAAAGCTATTTTCCAATAAATAGTTTAGTTCTTTGGTAAACCATATAACTATGGCTTATATATATGGAAATGAGATATTTCAGGATTTGTGTCAGGTGTAGAAAATTTAAGGACAAAATATCTCACGATGTCGTCGTATTAAGTACTAAGAAATAATGTACTAAAGAAGCTGTATGTAAATTAGATCTTTATGCAATATTTTATACTGCTGGACATTTAGCTTCGTTAGCCTTGAACGATATTTTTCTTAAATAGAAATTTTAATTGAAAAAAGTCGATTCACATAAGTATGAGGTACGGAGAGACTAAAGTATATTAAAATTAGTGTTTCTTTAAATTTATATTACTAAATTAAATTTTCTTCAGCCTAAGATTTCATTACGTGGATCCAGTAAAGACCATGACCCCACAGTTTAACCGTTTGAGTGCTGAAGAGTTTTTTTCTATATATGCTAATAGTGCGGAATAAAATGCGTAGTAATTTTTTTGGAGAACAATAGAAATGGTTATAATTAACACTAATTATTATATAACAAGTAATTTTTACCAACAGAAATATTCTTTATTCTCACTTATTACAAGAATGCTTTGCTGCACAAATTCCATGAATTCCTTTTATACATATTGCGCAAATTATGTTGGATCGTCTAATTCCATCACCATTTATTTTTACTTCATACATCACATTGTCCCAAGTTTCGACCAGGCAATTTTTCTAAAGAAAACTTTGTACTTATTGGTAATCTTCCTGGAGAATTTTTGCTTGCTAACCATTCCTCCTCTATAGCATTAATAATGATCAGTATAACACTTGTTAAGGAAGTGAAAACAGTTTCTTTCTATACAACAATGAAAAGTTTTTTTTTTTTTACTACAAATAAATAAATAAATAAAACACACTCATTTTGTCTACCGTACCACAATCCACAACTCTACTGCATTACTACTTACCACTGTATTTTATTTTAATTCTTATATTATTAAAATCACAATTGAGGAAAATGAATACAAACTGTGATTGATATGAATTCAACTGCTCTCAATAGATGCGAAAATTATACTAACCAAGAGCAGCGTCTCCGCATTTTACATTTTTGGCACATAACAAGCAAGAAACACTATCTTAGGACCGTGAGAAATATACTCATGTTTAACTCGTTTAATCGGTGTACATTTTTTATTGTCAAAAATTATAAGAACTAATAGACAGAAAATCAGCTTAATTTTGAATAATTTAATTACTATTAGTCAGAGGTAGTAAGATCTGAAACGAGTGATTTAGAGTTTGTAGCAGATGTAGAGAATGTTTTTAACCATTGCTAAGATTATGAGACAGTTTGTAGCTAAAAACAGCTAATTGATAAAATCCATAATGGGCTACGCCTTCCACAAGCAATTAAAGCTTGGTCCCACTATAGATGGTTAGATTTAATCGGATATTAAAATATAATTGTATACATTTAATAAGTGAGTAGTTTAAATCAAAAATGGGGAAACCTAACCTCACAGATCTTCTGAAGCTACGGAAAGAGTGTTTAAGTAGATTGTTTTAAGAAACCCTAGGAAGAATGATTTCTGTAATAGATATCCAGATATTTTCATCACTTTGGCATTTTAGTATGCAGAAAAAAAGATTCAGTTGAACTGGAATTGCGAAATAAGTAATCCGCAAAATATTGGTGCCATTTTATAATATTCTTCAATAAATACCAATATAATTTCAGTTAACTTTTCCAAATCGGCTATACACTATCAATTTGAGAAGAGGAAGATGAGTTTTGGAAATGATGAATTGGATATAGGTGTCTATATTTAATGGACGATTACACATTTTAATTTTTGAAAGGGTTATACTGGTAAAAAAGTATAATATATAACATTTTATACATTCTTTGAGAGGCACCGCAATTCTCCATTTGTAAATTATACTTAAACAAATTCCATATACATGTGTTAGGTAAATTTTAGGAAGCAAAATTATAAAAATCACTCTCAGTTCAAAAGTTTTTTGCTTCAATTGAAGCATAAACTGTGTTCTTATATATGTTTAACCCCTTTTTTTATTGCGTAAAGCACTGCTATAAAGTTTAAAACACAGCAAAATAAATGACGATACTTTATGATAACCAATCATAATAATATTTTACAGAGATAAATAATCCTCTTAATTTATGTTGTCTTTTCTATTTCTCAGTTATGTAATGTAATTATACTGTAAATTATTGTGGCTGGGCTTTAATTATTCTTTATACTTATAATACTTTATTAAGCTCAGCAGTTGTATCTAATTGTGCATATTTTATATCACAGAAATAGCCAAAATTCCTAACTTTTCAATGTTTATAAGCTTATTTTGTAACATTTACCTTCCTGCTGCTATATTATACCCCAAACAGGTGTAACCTCATTCACTCAACATTTTTCATTTTATCCGTATAAAATAGAACTGATATATGATAATCTATAAACAATAAAAATATACTGTACAAAAATTACAATAATAAAAATTTTATATATTTAAATATATTTTTAATATATTTTTTATATAAATGCAAAAAATTATTATTTACAAAGTATGTTCCGTAAGAGATGAAACTGAAAATAACGTTGAAAAGTTTGAATTATAAAAGTAGAATTACATACGACGGGACTTAATTTTTAGTTTAATTTTTTCATTTATTTGTTCATTTACCACAGGTTCAAGTGTGTTTTCATACGCAAGTTTACACACACTTAATGCACACTCAAGCAAATATGTATGTTAAATAAATATTGTACACACACACACACACACATATATATATATATATATATATATATATATATATATATATATATATATATATATATATATATATATATATATATATATATATATATATATATATATATATGTATATATATAGACGAAGTCTGCTGAATTCCTTTCTTTTATTTTTTTCTATTTGCAAAAGGAATGAATGAACGATTGGAAGTGAATATAAAAATAAATCTGAATAAACTGATGATGAGTTATTTTATATTAAAATTTCACATTTTATCCTTATACTTAGGAAGTAATCCTTTTCTAAACTAAATTTTTTTTATGAGACCGAAATCCTTATCAAGTGTCTGTACACCTTTGAATGTCTTCAGATGCTTTATAAATGATCACACTTCTGAAATTACATCACAAACTGCCATTCCTAATAAGTTATTATTTTGCTTTTTAAGATGGATGAAATTTAGAGGATTTCCATGTTTTAAAAGTTTTTAGGTGATGAAATTTATATGAGTTACGAAACAGTTAATATTTAGAACAGAAGATTAAAACATTTCGTAAGACAGTGATGATCTCAATAGTTTTCTAAGATTATTTTAACAGTACCTTATCAATAGAATGTTTTGTTGCAGACAACAATCCCAAATTGAAAAGTATTTCCTCAGATGTTAGGAAATATAATTTGAAACATGTAAAGCGTAATTAAGATAATTTAAAGCATAAATTTCAGTTTATTAGTATTTTCTACAAACAAAAATTTGTATTTCTTATAAATATTGATCTGCACAAAATCTATCTGCGCATAAATAATTTGAAGCTATTTTTGCTAAAATTTTTCTTTTGTTGTCTTCAGAGGTTTCCAAAATAATATAATATTTTAGGAATCAAAGTATATTCTAGGGATAATTCTGTGCATTTTATAAATTGACAAGTGAAAATTTTCTATGTGAGTTAATAACCATTTTATAAAGATTTTACGAATAATTTCGTTAATCGCAGTGTTGTAGGCTGGTAATAATCAACAAAACCTTCTTTTAAAAGTCAATGGAAAATAGAATTAATTTTTATGTATGTTGCGTACATTAAACAAAGTCATACAAATGATATTTGGTTTGATTTTCATTTTCTCCAAGCCATGAAAGAATTTAGTTTTTTGTGTTGCTTTCTACTGAATACATCTAAGTAATGTTCGTGATACATTAATAAAGTTGTCATCAACAAGTAAATTTTTAGTGGGTCCAAGAAAGTTTATTAATTTTCCGTCATTAAGTAACGTGGGAGGAATGATACGTTCAACATGTTCAAACGGATAATTGCTTTTTTCCACATATTGGAAAATCAATGCGTTGTCATCCTTAATGTTTCTTTTGCCTTCAATTGTAAATTATACACTTAAATTTTTTAAAGATGTTTGTAAACATGCAAGGAAAGCATCCTGGTTGGTTTAAAAAAGGATAATTAATTCTTTACGTGTTTGATTTTAAATTTATTTTTTATTGCTTTTCTTGTCGAAGAAAGGCTCTCTGCGTTTTATTTATGCCCACGGGACAGATGCCTTTAATGTATATTTAATTAACGAAACAAATTTGTTTTTGCTTCTTACTGATTCGATAACATTATTTTAAATGAAACTGTAAGATTTTTTTTGCCGAATCTTAAGTTTAGTTTCTGATTCAATTACTTTTTAAATAGCAAATATTCATTATTAAGGTTTATCGGGAAATTCATAATTAGCATATAAATTTGATCAGACATACTATTTTCCCTTTTAAATGTAAACAGCTTTATAAATTACCAAAGATGTAGTTTTGGAATGGCTTCCTAGCGTAGCCTTTATTATTTAAATTATATGCTAAGTATGCTATTTAAAAAAGATTTCAAGAATCTTATGAAAACATTTTCTCAAATTTTGTAACTTTCTTTTATGTGAAAATGACTGAGATTGGATGTTAAGAATCTCAAGAGAAAGTAAATTAATTACTATTATCATTACTAAATTTTGATTCATTAAAATACAAAATAAGGCAGAAATTATTCCTTTGGGATATTTGAAGTGTCCCTATCATTCTAAATCCTTAAAAATATCTTTCTAAAGACACAAACCGAGCATTTGTACAAATCAGGCATGATGGAAAAAGCATTGCACCAAACCTTTATAATTAAGAGATGTCAATGCAAATTCAAAGCATAACCAAATCTTGATTATAAAGAATAAGAATTCTCTACTCATTATATAAGAATAATTTGCATTATCAAAACATCTTATATATATATATGTGAAATTACTCACCTGTACGTTATTACTAAAAATGTAGTTTATACCTATCATAATAATAAGCGCATTCTTTAGAAAAAGGGTGTCTTGTATGTAGTGAACCCCTCATCTTAGATTGTTTGGAGTATTAGGTTTTTTTTTTAATTTTTGGTGTGCATTTGAAATAATCGACAAAATGTCTGAAAAGTGATGCTCTGTAAAAGATAATTTTATTTCGAATGATTTCAGAATTTACAAGAACTTGCTTAATGTTCTGTGAAAGGACTAAAAATACACAAATTATTGACGAACGATATTCGGATTAGTACTGATGTACCTAACGAAATCTAAATTTGACTTCTAGTGTCACATCAGGTATTGATGTTTGGTTATTCAGAATATCTGCTTTCAACAGTAGGTAAAGGTCTAATTATCTCTCATATATCATAAATATAACCACAACTCTCCAAGTCAACATCTAATACAACAGCTAATTTTCCATTTAAGAATCAAAAAGACTTTATGGCATATCTTATATAAAATCGGTCTGAAACTATCCTAAAACTAAGAAAAAATATTTAAAACAATTAAGAAAATCATATCTAAGAGAAGAAAAGAAATTTAAAACTCCAATGACTGGATCTAAGTGTGAAAAGTAAACAGCATGAGCGACAATACAAAAGAGGACGAGAAAATTGGTCCTTTAAAACATCAATTTGAGTTTTATGCTGTGATGTAGTCTAGTCCGTGGATATTCACAAACATTCGACCATAGGAAATGATAAGATGACAAATGGCATTAGCAGTAATTTCAAATGCATGACGTCTGTAAGAATAGCTTGAGATAATAAACCAAGCCAAAAGATGGAAATAACAATTATCTGGTCAGTCAAAGGCACAGGTGTGTGCTGATCTGAGTTTCCGGAAAGTTTCTGAAACTTGGATATGATCTTGATTATCTGGAAGTATGTTCATGCCTAAGAAATGCTTAGCACTGAATCTTGCTATTGTAGATGATAAGATTATAAAACAACTGATATCTGGAATCTGGAATTTTTTTTAAGAAGATAGATTAAAAGTTAGCATCTGGAAGCTGCATTTGAATTCGTAAAAATGATGGTGGCTGACTGTCCAAGCTTCGATATATTTCCTGTGATCTAGCATTTGCTATGAAATCTTATAATATATTATCATAGCTTATTATTATATTTTTACTTAAATAAAAACTAAACTGATAATTGAACAACTAAAAGAAATGAAGACAATAAAATTGATTTCAGAAAATTGTACCTAAATTTGAAAAATTATCACCAGAATTTAATACGGTTACGAAACTGGCATTCAGCCTAAATAAATTTTCAGACTCTCTACACTCTGTCTGAGTTGATATATAGTACTAATTATATATTCTAATTATATATCATTAACAATAAGTAAAGTTATTTATAAAGCAGAAGTCATTTATTTATTATACAAAATCCGATCATTGCAAATCTGCAATCGATTTACTAAAACTAATTTTTATTGGCAGAATTTAGTCTTTCAGTTACCTTTTAAAGATTAAATATGGGAGGATTATTTTTTTCCTTATTCATGCTATAATTGGCATTGTATCTATATATCTATCTATCTATATCTATATATTTATCTATCTATCTAGCTATATATTTCATAAGATTAAGTTGTTACTTTTATATGAAAAATTGTATAGTACTCATCGATATTCATGCAATATAATTTATTAAAACCTTGTATATCTCAGTGTGTAATTAAAAATGATCTACAGTTTGTAAACTAAATTATTAAAGTTTTTTTTTATATTTTCTTAGTTACCAAGTGGAATTATAAAGAGTTATCATTAAGAAAATATTTTGTAGGTCTATTATAACTGGGTCAATTCATTTTTTGTCAGTAGGTAATTAGTTTTTTGAACAGAATCGATCTGTATATCATCTAAAAATATCTATCTATCTATTCTGTCTCTATATATATCTATATCTATCTATCTATTCTGTCTATATATATATATCTATATATATATATATATATATATATATATCTATTTATTCCATCTATCTATATATATATATGTATCTATCATCTATATATATTCTATGCCTATCTATCTATATCCCTTTCTATCTATCAATCTATCTATCTCTATCTGTCTACCTATCTACCTATCTCCATATATACAATATATTAAAATTTAACCTAAATGCGTATAAAATATTTATTTCAATTGTATTTCATATCGGTATTGGAAAGGGAACCTCAATATGGAAGCTCAACATTAAAACTTAACATTGAGTGAAATCCTGTTTAGTTCACAGATGTACAATCAGTTGTTTCCAACACTAGTGTTACACTGTAGCAGGGCCCAATTAAGCGATTCCGTACCGAGAAAAATTAGAAATTTAGGTAAATGTTATGTCCCTCTATCATTTAACGTGTAGTAATATACTTGTCGTTTTCTTTTATGTAAAACAGTTTATAAAATTTCAACTTAATTTGTTGGTAGAAAAGAAAATGAAACTAAACCAATTGTACAGGGTAATTATTTATAGTAAGTAAATAAATAGCACTTATCTTTCTCAGATTCTACATTTAATAGAAACTTCAGTAATATACTCATTGAATGTTGAAAAAGGTAAAGCATTTAAAAACCTTTTATATATATGATATATTTTATATATAAAATATTTTATATATATGAAACTAATTTAAATTCTTTAGAATGCTGTGTTACCTACAGGTATTTCTCTTTATTGACAGAAATAACTTCACAACTAAGAAGCTTCGAATTCAATTTATCACAAGTTACATTTTTCAAAGATTCATATAAGTAGCTTTGATGTTATCTATCAAAGCTTACTTATATCTTCTATTTATGTCTCTATTTAAAGTTCTAAGTAACAAATTGGAACTAGATGAAACTGATTTATCTAATTCAAAACCATTTATTATTTTTAGTTTCTATATTTATTCTGAAATTATCATAAACCGTCTTAGAATGCGTACACATAACTCAACGCCAATAATACATGGTCACTGCATCTGAAGTTAGCGGAGTGAGAGGTGCTTCCAGAAAATGATGAATATCATTTAGAATAGTAGAGTAGCAATAACTGACAGCTGGCACTTTTTTACGGCATGGTGCTCTAGGAGAGAAGATTTATGAGAAAGTTATACGCGTAGTGTAGAATTATGTGACAGAAGTTATGTATGAAACTCACTTATTCTTTTATGGAATCAGGCAGTTTGATCGGTGGATGTAATAGCATTAGATTTTTAAGTATAGCTGTTTTGAAAATTACGCCCAATTTCTTTTGGATTTTCCACCTTTTAACGTTTTGTGGAGAAAAATGTTTCTGCAGACATGCATCATAGTTCATTTCGTTAATTACAATAATTACGTTAGAGCTGTTAAAATATACATGCGTGTACACAGATAGAAATCTATGTTTTACTGTTCACAGTCAATTAAATTCAATCTATGTTTCTTGTATTTATGAATCTTTTATGCCTCACAGGCGTTAGCGTATTAACACTTCAAAATTACACTCTATTGGATCTTCACATTTTTTAGAAAAAAAAAAGACTGTTTGAGTGATACTGCTACATTCTAGTTTTTCAAAACAGTAATTTCAAAGCAGCAGATAAGATTACACAGTCATAGATTATTAATGAAGTTATTTAAAGGACCACAATCATAGTTAATTATCTCAGTACGACTAGTGCAATTTATGAATGTTTTCCTTTATGTATACCAATTTTCCAAATTAAGCATACTTATTGAAGTGTGAAAGACTGTGAATGAATATTAGTAAAAATTATTCAAAATCATCTGTAGGTAATCATTACTAGAAGGGGAAACATTTTGTACATGCAAAACATTTTAGTAGACATCGACGTGTGTAAGCTGGGTACTTCGGGATGAATATAAAACAGGCACACACGATACAGTGTCATTATGTTAATTTCATGTTACTGCTGGGAAAAAGAGTCATCGTAAATGATCAAGCCTAAATTTGTCAAAACCTCCAACTGAATATATTTGTGAAAGGATGAATTATTGGAGTTCTGGAATATAAACGATCTCAAATAAAATGCTTCGTTTTCTGAATGTGCCTGTTTGTAGGATTTTAAACAGTGGAA
>CM063502.1:132263972-132281472 GCA_032207245.1 Pardosa pseudoannulata | reverse complement strand
ATATCCATAAGCTAAAAGATCTCAAACATAGGAGAAGTTTCAAACTGAAATATTAATTGGTTCAATGTTACACTTATTTCACGTAGTTTGCCCATCTGGCTAATATGAATATCTTATTATTAGAAAGTATATTAGCCAGATATTTTGGTAAGGGAAAATTTTAGTAAAATATAAATTGCAACACGCATTTTAACTTGTATTATCCGTGATAATGCATTTATTTTACTGGGGTCACTGATGACACCTATAGCATTCATCGTGTTACAAAAATGCCCGGAAAATATAGGTTTATCTTATGACTTTGTACTACTAAAACATTAAAGAAAACCTAGGTAATCTATAAGAAAAAACCTCAATAAAAATTGTGAAACCAAAAATTGTTTTTGTATGCTCTATATTATATTAATTACTTCTTGCAAATTTAAAAACATTAATGATTAAAATTTTTAAAAACATTTAAAATTTACTTGAACTATGTGTTTTTAGTAACCTTGTCTTCGTCGGTTAGCGGTTACCGCTCTGAACGTGTTATCTGTAACCTACAATTTTTATAACAGGGTTTCTTATTATAGTCTTTTAAGTTTATAAGAAAAACAATTTAAAGCTGTGAAACTAGCCCATAATAATAACAATTGTTTTTCTAGTTTAGATGAAATTGAGTTAAGTTACTAGTAAAATCGGCTGAATCATGCTCGTAATACGCATCTGAAATTGTGTGAAATAAAAGCTTGGAGATTTTTCTTTTAAGTAGAAGACATAATTACTGGCGAGATAAGTCAACTATAATATTATAAAAGATGAAAATTAAAGTGGTTGCGTAAGTTAAATTTCTACTGAACAAGAAAATCAAGTTGTTTGTTGTAGGCTCAATGAAAACCAGTGAAATGGACAAATATTTGAAATATTTGAACAATTATAAATTCAAGAAGTTTTTCGGAAATTAAAGAGGACGATGTTTCAATTTTATACCTTGAGCTATGCAGTTTTCTGTTTAATATATATAATTTTAGTGATATTATATCATTTTTGTGTACATAATTTGCTTTTTTCCTATACAACCCAACATCGTTAAAATTAAAATTCTTAACATGATATTTCGCTTAAGACGAAACAAAACAGCTACCACGGCCTGGTTTTACTGAATAATAATATTTACATGGTTTAATACAATCATGAAGACAATTTTCTCTTATTTCAAACAAAGTGAATATCACGTCATGTAACAAAAAGTGTGAACTATTTTCTATTGTGATCTTCCGCTTAGAAACAAGATTATAACTTTCCGGAACTGGAGAATTGAAAATAGCATGTTTAATCGAGGAAATGACATGTACAACAATGGTATGTTATTGTATTGTGTGTATGTGTGTGACCACAAGCTTGTGTATAGAAATATTGGAAACATACCTTTGAGTATTAAAATACCCAATAACTTTAAAAAACCATAAAATATAAATTTACAGAAATTGTGTAATTATTTTATGTGTTTCGTTTTAAAATCATGCTTTATGCACCTGGTGGTTTTTTTGGTTAAAAGGAAGATATATTTTGCATCCTTTGAATTTATTTTAACTAGGTATAACTATATAAGTAAAAAATATACATATATAGATACATGTATACATATGTGTGTGTATTTATGTTGGTTTCCTGTGTTGCCTCAAAAAGTTGGAAAACGATTGTCACCATTTATTTGTAAATTGTCAGAGATATTATTCGTAAATTGTCAGAGATAGCGCAGATTTGTTTTGAAGTTTCATTTTTAGTAATAGATCTCCTATAATCCTATTTTATAAGATACTTGACAATTCATCGACTTAAAAATATAGAGTTTTCTGCCAAATTTCACCAAACTGTACCTTTACTGTACTCTGAAAAGCAAGAAAGCTAAAAAGGGAAAAAGATACAAATAAATGAAAAAAAAAATCCGATTTAGTGAAGGGAGAGAATAAACCTATAGATGAAAGGTTTGTAGCGTGACTGTTTCCATAATAATCCATTTTTGTAAAAATAACCTCTTAGTTACAAGATTTGTATTTTAGCTTTTAATAGATTTAAGCAGTCATGGTAGAAATGAGACACTTCACTGCATTATCCTATTACGACTTCAGTAATATTCAAAAGTATAGAGTTATTACTTCTTATGGACATTGAATTTAAAGAAGATTTTCAGTTTCCTTATAAAATAGTCACAAGAAAGAGCCTATTATTTACTTGTAGTTAGTCTGTTTATTGTGTCCTCGAAGATTAAATACTGTAGTAAAAACCGTTGTTGTTTGAAAAAATGTAAATGCTCATTTGTAGGACTTTTCTATTTATATGTTAAGAGGAGTTATTAATTCTATGATTTAGTTGTTATTATGTAACAGTAAAAGAATCAAGTACTTTCACTTACTAATAATGATGAATTTATCAAAGAATAATTTAAAATATTTTTATTTTTGAAATACAAAAAATATGAGATTAAGTTTTTATTGACGAGCATCAATACAAGTGCACCATGAAATATTGTATGCTGAAAAAAAGCAGAAAATTTTGTAAAATTTTCTTCTGGGCATAAATGAAGCTTAAAGTTTAATGAATACATTTAAAAAAATATATTATTAAAATATGACTTGAACACATAATTTATTTTAACAGATTTTTTAAACTTATTACAAGAAAATTGTCACGTTGACGTTATTTCTTTTTTGGGTTTTGATATTTTAAAAAATGAATGCTTTATTTATTTTATCTAGTGCCTTTATTTTATTGTTTAATGTAAAAATATGTGTGCTTTTCTTTGCTTAATCTCTTTAAGATGGGAAGAATGTTATTCTTGTAGAGAAGTAATTTGATAGCAATTGTGTCTACGATACTTTCAAATTGAAAATTTATATTTTCTTTAAAAGTTATTTATTTGAAACTGAGCGTGATATTATTAGTTATTCGATACAAAGACGAACTGTTTAAGAAAGATAAGTTTTATCCTTTAAGTTTTTTATAGACGTATAATCCACTAATTTGTGTGAACTCAGAAGGTATAAACCTAGATTAAACAATCTTCTGTCTTTGATAAGACTTAAAGGAAGTTTAAATCCTTAATTGAATTCTAGGATTCCAAAGAATTGCATTCACCCCCGGCAAAATATTTTAGGGGGGGGGTAAATAATTATGCTCATAAAAAGGAAATTTCTTTTAGAAACATTTAAGATTTAAGATACTAGTATGGTAAATAAAAAAAAAATGAAGTAAATACTTATCCATGGAAGGTGTTTAGGAAAAGGGGAAACGACAATTTATAGTTAGTTAAAAAGTATGGACAAAGGATTTCTTCCAGCGATTATGTCTTCAAGTACTGTGATTAACATTTTTATGAACCTATTTGTAATCAAGAATGCAGATAATTTCAGGGCATATAATGATCGATTAGGTATATCGTCATTGTTGCCGCTGGGAAAAGAATTTAAACATTATTGCTCACTTTCGCGTTACACATGCGGTAAAAATATCTGAGTGCTTTGAGCGACGCTGAATCTTATTACAAAGATTTGCCCTGATAAAAAACTATTTAAATGTATTACAAATGTTGACCAAGTTTTTTATTCAGCATTACTCACATTTTGTTTATAGTTATTAATAAATATGCATGTAAGCTTGATTCTAATCCTATGACGCCAACAACAAAATATACTGACATAAATTATACATAATTCTTTCTCTGATCATAGAAAAATTAAATCGATTTCTGATATGTAAAATTGGATTTTCATTTTATAGTTTATACTGAACAGTTATAAATACTTCATTTAACACATTGTATGCGGGACACGTCCTAGTACGTTTTCTGACGATTGATACTTGAGCGCGGGTTACTTACTAGTACGGGTTAGTGTAACAACATGGCTTGTTTGTGGGTACAAAAAATAACGGTATATACAGGAAAACGAGGCCGAATGTTCTTGTCTACAAATACAAGACAAATATTTAGACAAATAAAAACTAGTTTTTACATTAGTCGATGCGGAACCACAGAACGGGAAGGTAGATTAAAAAATCAATTTAGATTTAAAATTACCTTTTTATTTAACCTTGAGAAAATGATATTATATGTATATTTATATATTATATTTATATTTGCATATATATATATATATATATATATATATATATATATATATATATATTTCTATATTATATTATATTATATATATATATATATATATATATATATATATATATATATATATTTGTTTATTTGTCTATTTATATATTTGTTTATATATTTCAATATAAAATACGAAAAGTTGGTTAAAAAATTAAATAAATTTTGACCTATTGAGATTTGACTGAATAATAAATTGACGCTCAAAACGCTCGCTCCTGGTACAATTCCACTGTGAAATGTACCCTCACACATTGTGTTAATATTATTACTGCAAGTGCTCTAACTAGCCCGGGTTTTATCAGATAAAATCGACTCCTAACAACCCAAAATATCCATATCTATAATGGCATATAGGTCCATGGACTCAGCACATAAAAGCACATTAACTGTTCAGTCCTTAAAAAATGTCCATGTTTGTATTCTAAAACAATGAAGGTATTAGTGTTTTGAATGAACTAAGTGTTTTCGATAATTTGTAATGCGGAAAAGTTATTACGTAATAATAAATCTCAGTATGCTATTTTACGTTGTTGTCTTGAAAGAAAAAAGTAAAAATCAGTTAAAATATTTCTATTGTAAAATTATTAATTTAATACCTTTTATATATCTATATATAAAATTATAAATAATAAAACTATAAACTATATATAAAAACTATAAACTATAAACTATAAAACGATAAACTATATATAAAATTATAAATGATTTTACAGAAAAGATTTATTAAAAATTTTAAACTTTAAACCTGACATATTCTGGTGATTTTTCAATATTACCCTGCTGCAGTGGTAACACTAAAAATGACCCTATAAAAGACTACAGAAACATAAAGAAAGTATACATAAAACCATCAACTCAATACAAATTTATATGGTTAAGCTTTAAAATATCAAGAAAAATAACTTCTTTTGCTGTTTAAATATAACACTCCCATATTGCATGTTGAGTGAAATAAGTTAAAAAAAACTGAGGTAGAAGGAATGTCACTATCTTTAACTTTAAAATAACCGTAACTTAGAAAAACCATTAAAATTTTATTAAAGCTTGAGATACAAAATTGAGAAAAAGTATCACTTTTGCTGTTTCAGCTCAAATAGTTTTTAAAGTTATCAAAATCAAATGAGGCAACATTTATTTTTTAGGATAATTACATAAGCAGAATTTTTTACAGTAACCACACCTTCTACCAAGTTTACCAATTTCTTTAAAATTATTCTAAGATAAGAAGATTCAAATTGATTTATATAATATACTATACATGTTCATGCTCTTATTTCTGTACTTATGCAAAGCGATTCCATGTTTAATTTTCTTCGAATTGGTTTCAAGATTTTAAAGTTTACGGAAAACATTTGAAAATATTTCCCCCACAACAAAAATGACTCTTAATAAGTATTAACTTTTAATTTTTTTCTTTAATGGATAAATAATTTATTTTGCAAGAAATATTTTGAAAAACCTGATGGAAAATTAATTCGAACTAGTTTGTATTTTCAAAAGTGGCAGAAGTATTTGATAAAAAATATCTACGTTAGTCATATTAAAGTGTAAGTATAATTTAATTTAAAAATTAAAAATTAAAAATTTAAATTTTTAGAATTACACCTCTAAAATGTAATTTTTTGTTGCAAGAATAAAATCGAGGTAAATTATAGCTAGTAATATATGCATAAATAAGTTAATTTGAATTTATTGTCCCTGACTTTCTTACTGACTTTTAATTCAATACTTTCTCTGCATGAATTATGCAATAGATGCTGTGTTTAAAGATGCATTTTATACAGGGTGTCCCGAAACGGCCGCATAAACTTTCTACAGCTAGATTTCTCGTTGGGAGTACATAAAAACTGCCCAAAGAAATATTCTTGTACAATCCACAGTTTACGAGAAAAATACGAAAAACAAAGTATGATGTCACTGCTGATGCAAGAAAAAACACTTTATTGGACATATCAACAACAGTGTTTGCATATCTTTCCAGACAGTAATGATCTTACACCGTTGGATTTTTTCCTATGAGGCCAACTCAAGGAACTGGTGTATCGAGACGTAGTGAAACCTCCAATGGACTTAGTTACTCGTCTGCAGGTCTTTTTGTACTTTGATGGACCCCGCGATGCTGCAAAGTGTGATGACAGCCATTCCACAGCATGTTCAAGCTTGCCTCGACATGCATGGCGGACACTTTGAACATGTGCTTTCAATTGTGCATATACCGCTGTTGATATGTTCAATAAAGTGTTTCTTGCAACAACAGTGACGTCATACTTTGTTTTTAGTATTTCACTCGTAAACTATGGATCGTACAGGAACTCTTCTTTGGGCAGTTTTTATGTACTCCCAACGAGGAATCTAGCTGTGCAGAGTTTATGCAGTCGTTTTGGAATACCCTGTATATCATCAAACAAAAGGAGCTTTTCTGACAAAATAAAGCTTTCCAAAAAACACAGAAATTCAATGTATACTTACATGAATCGGCTGCACAGTTTATACTGACATTTTTACTTCGTATTTCATTTTTTTCCGGAGAACAAAGGTAGGCTGAATATAGTCTTCTTTGTACATCTATGTAGACATTCATACATCTGATGACAGTCGATTTGCGTTTATAAAAACCATTTGTAAAGCATTGATTGTTTCATCCCAAATACAATATTATTGTGACAATATTACATGTTTTTGCAGCATGACAGTACTGAAGTTTGACTGTAATTTTAAGAAAGCAATGAATTGTCAATAATTTTCCGTATATTCTTTTTGGATATTTAAGGCTTTGTTCTCCTCTTCTCAATTATTTTTCTAAGTTAGTAAATCCTTGGTTAAGAGGTGTTGAAAATTAGAATAGAATTTTGATACAATAGAATTATTTTAAATTAATATACCAAATAAAAGTTTCTTTTCGAGCTTTCAGCCCGTTCAGTAAATTTTTCAAAATGAAATTTTATTCAGAATACAAAGAATTTTGTTTCAAAGTTTTTAGAAGAAACGTGATACATATATTTGAAATTTGAAATCTGTATTGTAACCTAAGCATTGCTTATGTAGTACAAAAATGATTTTCTCGCGAAACATATAAAAAATAATTTAGGAACTAAGAACATAAAAAATGTATCTACTTTTATGTTACAAAAGAGTCTAAAGATCTTCTTTCCTTTAAAAGACTTGCAAGCTAAAAATACATTTATTTTTTTTTTGTTCAAAAATAGGGCAGGCATTTATTTTTTTTTATCCCGCACGATTTTTTAATACGAATATCAGTCAAAAATATTTTTATAATACATTTATTTGTTATCTAATTTATTTCTATACAATTTAATAATTTCTTTTTTACAATTTCGGAAAATTAAGAAGAATTACTAATGAATATGCCATTTTTTGTTTACAGAAGTTTTTCATGCTTGATATAAATAACCTCGTATATAATTTCAGTAGTTTCTTAGACTTTATCAGAAAGTTATTGTAAGTACGATGGAAAATCTTAACATATCAAAGTTAAAGTTGCAAAAGACTATTTTAAATACAAGAAAGTTATTTAGAAAGCATATTATGGAAACATTTATGTAGGAAAATAGTCACGAATGCTTGCCTCGTCACCTCTACAAATTTGTTACCCTTTCTAGCTTAGGCTACATTTTATAGAAAACTGACAAATTCAGCTCATAACAATTCTTAGCGTTTTGTAAGAAATTATTATAATGCTGGATTCCTAGATAGAATAATGAACTATTTTTATCGACTGGTTCTAGTGAGTGGTAAATCTAGTATGGACTTTTGTCTACTTTTATAGGAAGTTCTTTATGTTTAAGCATAGTTAATTCTAAGTTTTTAAAGTAATTATATTATTTTATAAAAATATTAATTGAATTGTAGTAGTAATAAATTTAGGTATTTATTATAACTTTTAATATTTCCTTTCTAATATTTCCTTCTAATTTTGATCAAAATGTTATGTTGTAAATTATACGTTTTAAATATGTCAATCAACTCCCCTCCTGATTTCATTTCTTTAACTTAATTTTTATTAATTGCAAACTGAATGAGATTAAAGCACATATTACAAGAATTTAGCCTTTGATGAGACCATATTCTTTTGTCAGAATCCTTCAATTCTATTAATTTCCTGGATGCTAATCAAATCTACCATATTAAGGGCTCCCTACTGACATTCTGAGCTTTAAACTGCCAAGTTATCTTACTGACAAATCCTCCTAACTATTAGAAAGTAATTATTATGGATTTAAATAGAATTCTGAAAGGTAAGTAGTGAAAGCATTTCATCATATATAACATAATTTAGCCCGAATTATTTCCAAGTACGTAAGTTGTTTGGAAACAACGTTTAAAATAGGAAAGTTCATTAAAAGTCATTAAGTTGACAGATAATTAACCCGGTTCCGTTTGTTATGTTAAATGAAAATATTAATAGGATTTTTATTCATGCTTGAGGGAGTAGTGTGTTTGTAAATCAGTATAAAAATAAATTATTGAACAATTTAGTATATTTTTATTTACCAAATATCATTATTAATACGTTTTGATCTATAGATAGAAGTATGCAATCCTAAAATGTTTTCTTAAGAACTGTTTCGAATTCTCTAGAAGAAATATAATTATTTAGAATTATAATTAAGCGTTTGTAAAAGTAATTTTATTAAATTGACAAAAAAAAAAAATAAAAAAAATAAACCCCAAACAATAAAATACTTTAAAATGATTTTATGTAGGGGTAGCATAGCAAACATATTCTGTCGAGTACTTAAAGTCATTGCAATTTATTTTAAAGTACATAATACTTTTTTTGCTGAAAATACTTTATTATAATATCCTATTGATTCAATATAAGATGAAAAAGAGTTCTTTATTTAGAATAAATATTTTTCTAGATCAATAATAAGAGCTTTATAAGAATTTACAAGCTAACTTTATAATAATTATTTAGTTTTGATATATGAAATAATAGATTTTTAAAAAATATTAAATATAGGCAACGAGAGATAAAAGTAGAAATTCACTTACCTTTTAATTAACTTTTGAAAACTTCAAATTAGAAACTAATTTTTCATATGAAATAGAATCTAATTATCTCTTTAATTTTGTGAACTTTGATGATATTATTAAGAGCAATATAAGATATTTTAGAGCATGATAGAATTTCTTTTTAAATTTTCAATTTAACAGTTTTAGTTTGTAAAATTTTAAGCTGTCAGATGCCTTTAAAGTTTAACTTTTCTAGGATAAAACCGTTATTTAACTTCAATTGTATATTTAGTTTCTAACATACATATTTCGCAAACCTATTGTGCGGGTAATAGGGTTTCGTATTTTTTCTTAGATTTATATTAAGGTATTTTAAAAATTATATTATTTGAAATGAAACAACTAAATATTTTATTCAAAGTTGGAACAATATTAAAGAATATAAGAATTTTATTCTAAAAGAAATTAAACATTTTGTTTTACGATGAATCGATTAAAATCTGTTATGATAAAGGTTTTAAATGTCGAAAGGTACAAGGTCTCCTTAATCTACAAGGGCTTAGATTAAAAATAGGTCTTAAATTTATCCAATTAGATTACAGGAAATGAGGATAACAAAAATAGTCCAAATTAACCAATATTTCTCTATCATTGTTGAATTATTTAGCCAGAGAGTATTTATTCTCTTTTCATGAAATTATCGGTTGTTTGACGTCAAAGTGCTAAGCTACAACTTCTCTAAAACACGCAAATTGAATGAACTCCTATACATTTGTGCGTATAGTTTGAGTTTAAATAAACATTATGTAAAAGGGAATGTCAAGAGTGAAGTAAGGATTTCTGAACAAGCAAGGATAATTACTTTGAAAAGCACAATTGTATTGCATAGAGTAAAACTATTTGGGATCTAGTAACTGATTATATAACTATCTCAGAAAATTATTAGTCGTACTACAGAAATAAATATATTTTTCATTATCTTACAGGTCGTATTTACTTATGGGGCAATCTTAACCCAAAACTGGATTTGTAGCTTTCTTTTAAGAAAATTACTGGTGTTTTGCATATACAAAAAAAATGTACAGATTTTACAGAAATCAACTTAACCAGGTTGCTTAAACTCAGATTAAGGAGGATAATTTAATAAGGTATCGAATACAGTCATGTACAGAAAACTGTAAAGTTATTTGAGTTTTTCTCACAAAATCTATTTTTTCAGTAATTTTATTATAAACGTTTTTTAGTTATGGAATTTTTAAATGTGTTCTGTGTTTTCCAATTTATTTGATAAAAGTTTATACTCAACATAATGACATATATTTGTTTTCACTTAAGAGTACATACACATTTATTAATAGTAAATTACACATTATAATTTTAGGCAATAAAAAATTAAGCCTACTTATAGATTACAATTCATTGTACTCTTTTTATTTTTTTTTGTTCTCACTATTTAGTTAAATGAAAATAATGATGAATTTTGCTTTGTAATGTAAGAGAATAAACATGCATAATATTAATATAGTATTTTTGTTTAGAAATTTCCTTAAATTAAAAATATTGAGGATTAAAATTTAAAGGTTATTGTTCAGTTTTGATATACAGACGAGGAGACCTAACAAATTGAAGACATTACTAATCAGATAGCTCATTGTAAATAAAATATTTATTTCAAACTAGTTATAGCTAATATCATAACCAACAAAAGAAAAAAAAATTAGAAATTAACAATGACGAAAGATTTCAAACTCTTTGCTTTTATACAATTTACAGTTTAAGCTGTACAGGTACCAACTTTAACTTATATTTTTATAATTATTATTTTTATAACCTAGAACAGTAAAACCTTCTTAACTGACTGGACCAGATACGCGACACATCGATTTAACGGGTAAGTTTCCAATTGCCATTACCAATATATCTATCTATGTATCTATCTGTATATATGTAATGTTAGAATACTCGCCGATACAAATTGATAATAGCCCCTTTTATTTTGAATTGACAGGGATTACTGGGCAATAAGCCACACCTTAAATTGCAGTCACTCCATTAAAACGACAGCGAATTCCGTGGTGGAACTTTAAATTTATTTGAGACTGAATAAGAGCATCTTTATTAGACAAGAGAGTGCCTCAACACACTTCTAATAAAAATTTCTCCGAACATTAAGAAATTTCTCAAATCAGGCTAATTTTTTCTAAAGAGACCAATATCTTAGTCAGCTTTTTGTTGCAATTTCAACACTGTAAGGAGTGTAGTATTTTATTGAGACAGCGAGTGGAAAGAAAATTAGCATTTATCCAGAGTTAGCTTTGAGAAACTGGTAAAAAGTATTTAAGTCAGTGAAAACTACTTTAAATAAGATATTATACAGCTGGGAAAATAGATATGAAAGAATGAGAAGGGAAAAAGGAGAATTTTAGAAGGATATTTTAGGCGTAATAATTTTGATACATCACACACACACACACACACACAAACACACACACACACATATATATAATCTATGTATTTTCTGTGCCTCTAAATAAAGGAAACTCCGAGTAATTGACAGTAGTTAACAATATCTGTAATCATTTCTTCTGAAGTATGCTTCTGTTACGACATTAAAATTGAATGTATAGCATACATGTTTTAAAAAATCAAGAATACTATCGATATTTCATGTTTTGCGCCCCACTAAACCATTCATTCAACACACATGATTCTCTGCCTGCCTCGGAATTCTATGCAGCAATTTTTCCTACAGATGATCTAACAAAATATGTATTTTTCATAATCTCATCATAAAAATGAAGCTTTAAAAAACAATGTAGATCTATAGAAAAAATTCAATGATAGTAGAGACATTTATTTTTCATTTTGTGGCAACATATTTTTTGATTTTCTATAAAAAAGATTTCTTTCAAGGCTTCCAATTTTGACGAATATTTAAAAATATTTGAATGCCCATAAAAATGTATATATTTTTTTAATTTTCGTGTTATTTCATTTTTAATGTCAATAAGCGTAAATCTGTGTATTAAGTAAAACACACAGCTATAACAACAACAAAATAAAAAGGGTAAGCTATATAAGAGATGTTGAAATTCTGACTGTAAAATTTTCAACCTGAAATACCATGAATAAATTAAATCATTTTTATCTAAAAAAGTGACTCCAAAGAATAAAAATTATAGTAATATAATACGGATTAAGTACTTGAACAGACGAGATAAAGCGAAAGCAAACATTAACCCAGATTTTTTTTTAACGAAAAACAATTTGTTTAAATGTTGTAACAATGAAAGGAACATAAGTTTCTACTGGGAGTTTTCTAAAAATACTAATTTTAGTTTCCAAATAACTTACACCGATTTTCCTTTGTATATGCACATACACACACACACACACACACACACACACACATATATATATATATATATATATATATATATATATATATATATATATATATATAGTTCCTAAACATCTAATAAGACACAACGCTAATTACAGGACAATTTTCTAATTTCCGTGGTGTCCTCTATTGGAAAGTTTTATTGTGTTCATGAAATTCTAATTTGTATCAAAATCACAAGACTTTATCCGTCTCCAAATGTATTTGGTGAAATGGAATATACAATTAAATATTTTAAATGCTGCTTTTCAAAGAAATTAATATGTGGCGCTACCATATGCATAAAGTATTAAAGATTAAAATGGTTGCCCATTTGTGTAAACTCATTCTAGCGGAAACTAAAACTAAAAAAAAAACAAAGAAAAATATTAATCGTAATCGCTTCCACTGAAGTAAGTCTGTAGATGGGACCAATTGTTCACATTTTAACTGCTGCTTTTCATTTTAACTATATCGAGTGCCTGATTATACTCATCATTATACTTTGCTAAAGCATAATGGGTACACTTTTCATTATTAAACCATTTAAACTGCAAAGAAAGTTAAACCATCCTGAAAAAGATAACTAATGCTTTACAGTTTAGAAGATTATACCACTGCCTCTGAAAGGAAATTCACAGACTTTGAGGAGCAATGGAAAACCATTTGATTTAAGTATTTTAACTAAAAAAAATATATAATTATTCAACCCAAATACTTTTAACAATATGTGGTAATACGCATTCCAACTTGCCATTTGAATTTATGTGTAACTCGATAGTCTGGTTAATCAATATTTCTTCATTTCAATAATTAGATTTTAAGGTATTTGTGTATCGACTGGGAAACCCAAGAATAGTTACTTGCTTCTGTATTTCCATAAACCATTTTTAAAATGGGTTCTATAGTTAAAATTTACAAAAAGTTTAAACTTCGTATTATTGGCTGATAAGGCGATAGTGTAAAATTAACTCTCATTACATTGAAATTGATATGAAAGTAAAAGATGTATTTGAAAAAAAGAATGTCAGTTATTTAATATATATTATAATTAATCTACTGGAATTTTAAAGCACAAAGACACACACACACACACACACAGACACACACACACACACACACACACACATATATATATATATATATATATATATATATATATATATATATATATATATATATATATATATATATATATATATATATATATATATATATATATATATATATATATATATATATATATATATATATGCAATATGGGCGAGACTCATTCAAAAGCAGAACACATTTTATTTCTGGTGAGATACATGTAATCTATACAACAGGCAAGTACTTTTACAACATCGTGCACCCACACCATGTGATCCTGCACACACACTTTTTAAGTAGGGATTTCTCAGGTAAAAAGACTATGAATAATCCCTAAGCACAATTGATCACGTGATAAAAAATACCCATGTTTAAAGAGAACGCGCTAACTATTGGCTAAAGTAGTACAGACAGAGGCTGAATTAAGTCTATAGTGTGTCTGGAGGGAAAAATCAGAATTACCAAGCAAATCCCCAACGTACTTTATGAAGAAAAGTTATTAAATTAATATTAAAATATGTAAATAAGTGATTATAATATTACATATATATAGATGTATATATTTATATAAATTCAGTGCTACTTGCCTCGGCAGGGGTCAAAAGCTTTTTCCCCCTTACTCTGTATAAAATCGAAAGTTTTTAATCCATTAACCGTCTTTTAAACAAAGTAACAGTAAAATAAAAAAGAGAAACAATTCATTTTGTCAATCTTTTTTGGATTTCCCTAATGCAGATGAGCCTAAAAATGACGTAGTCGTTAATAAATGTATATTTGTGAGCAGATATATACATACAGTTACTACATGTGTCTTAAACTGATAATTTTATTCTAATATGTAGGTAATTAAGACATTTGTTTATAAACATATGATATATATGTATATATATACAGATAGATAGAAAATTCACAGATAATAAATAAATAATTAAACTCAGATTTGAGTTAATTACAGCGATATAAATAATTAGAAACTGAAAACTCTTTTATTTAAGAAGTACATATTAAAGTAATATATAAATAGTGTAGAAAATTTTAAAAAATCCACAAACCAGCACTATGAGACATATTTTAATAATATCCAAACGTTTGTTAGATGAAATATAACAAAGTTACAGGAGTAAAAAAAGCCTAATTACAAAGGTATAACTATGAATATTATTACAGTTACTTTCAAAGTAAGGCACTAAAAGAGCTGCTCTTAATTTAGTAAGAAGATAAAATAGTAAATATTGATACTGAGAAATGAAAATAAAGCAAACATAGAATTAAAAAACATAGGTTTAATTTTGTGTCTCAGCTATACCCACAAAAATCATTAAACAAAAGGATTGTTTCTACACATTATAAGAAGTGATCTATATAACAAACACGTACTTGTACTGTAGAATTCTTATATGCAAAGGAACAAAATTTTGCAACATCTAATACTACAACGATAAGGAAAGATGTGATTCACAAGATAATAAGAAATTTAACCGCTGGTATTGTTAACCGCTGGTTACCAATAAACTGATAAATTCAAACCAATGAGTTAAAATACGAGAATTAACATCAACAGTCCAAATATTAACGCATGAGTATTATACTATAAACCTAAATCTATATTCTAAAAATCCAAGCAGCAAATAATATAAAACGCATGGAATTTAAAGAAAAAAAATTCCCTAATTTTACAGAACTTCAAACTAGGAAAGAATTTAATTCTTCCTGAAGCAGATAAATTACTCTGTAAACATTACTTAAAAATGCATACCACTGCATCTGAAAGGAAAATGGCAGACTTTTCAGAGCATTTGCAAATATCTAAGGTGAAATTAACCATTTTATTTGGGTAATGTAACAATAAAGAAAGTTTCATTATTCAGTGAAATACTTTTTTACAACAAGCGGTAATTCACATTCCAAGTTGTCATTAAAATTTATGAGTTACTCGATAGTCTGGTTAAGCCATATTTCTTTTCCAGAAGAAGATTATTGGATATTTGTGCATTGATTTGTAAACGATGAGAATTGCTACTTTCTTGACTAGTTACAGTTTAAATTGAGTTGTAAAGTCAGAATTTCCACCAAAATTAAATTTCCTATTATTGAGTGATGCAATTAATATGTAATATGAACTCTCGATGCTTGAAAATTTATATAGAAATTCATGATTTATAGGAAAAATAAAAAGCATTTTATTTAATATATGTTAAATTTTAACAACTTACTGGAAAGTTTGAAATCTCTCTCTGACTACATAGGTGCACACACACACACACACACACACACACACACACACACACACACACACACATATATATATATATATATATATATATATATATATAATTCAAAAAATTGTTACCCCTAAATTTCTAGAGTTTTATAATTCTCATTCTATTAATCAGAATTTAAATTTTAGAGTTACCCAGCTTAAATGAAGGATGTGAAAATATTTGAAGTTGCATTACTTTACCACTTCCAAAACTGAAAGCCTGAATATATAACTTCTACTTGTACCTGTTTTTAAAATTTCTCTAAACCTAATATCATTTTTCCTTCGAAAAACAGCGGATTTTTAAAATTTAATACGGGTAAGATCATTTTTGGGGCCAAGTGTTTAAACAGATGTAGAAAAAACTGCTGTCTTAGTCTCTCTACCACGAGAAGTTAAGCCATACGATTACCCACTCCTTGTGAAATGGAGCTTCACAGATGTCAGCTACACAGTTATCTAGCGACTTTTGACTGAGTAGGATGTGTACGATATTTATCAAGTTTATTATAAAGGAATAAATGATTGTTATTAAGTATTAACCAGGTCTAACCAGGTCTTAGAGTTTTGAGTGAGTGCTTTCCATGGCATGATTATAACAAGTTACTTTTGTCAATCAGACCTGATAATTGCAAATATATATCGGATGTGATTAGTGAAAAATATCTTTACTGGTTAAATACACATAAACACACAGGAATACAAATATATATGTATCTAGAGAGAATCAGAACTCATGCAATTTAAACTATTTATATTATTCAAAGTTGTAAAAATTTAGAGATTTTTCACTAATGTCTAATATATATATATATATATATATATATATATACACACACACACACACACACACACACACACATATATATATATATATATATATATATATATATATATATATATATATATTGTAGCGTACTCAACTCTAACTGAGCTGGAAAGAAGATATCAGAGGACTACGTACAGACTAAAGATCTTTATTTAGAAAACACAATGCTGAAGTTATGTTGAAGACATGAAGAAATTGATGAATATCTACAAATGAAATGATGATGGTTGCATCAACCAGCTTCCTAATCGTTTGGAGAGAAGAAAAAGGGGGGGGATTTCAGTCTCTCGCCTCTACATTCTCGGCCGATGAATTCACAGGAGACTCGATCGGTCAAAAATTCTATCTGGGCCCCGAACTCTGGTCTTTTTATATCGTCCTCTGACTGAAAATTTTCATCTCAGCTGCTCGGACAGCTGGTTGATGACGTGGTGGGGAAACCGCTTACAAGCAGTTTCTTCACCACCTGCTCTCGCCGGACAGTTGCAAAGGAAATTTGCAGTAATCGGGAGCAATCTTGCAGATCATTAATCGATGTCTCCGGACAAACCTTTCGAGAACAAGTTAGGAAAGTATTGCTGATTCTCTTACAATATAGAGGATTTCTGACGTGTGAGACTCTTTCTTCGAGATGCCACTGAAACGAACACCGAAAACAATTGGCCAGAATCCTAAAGGAATTTTTCAGACAGAATAATTGAGATGGTCCTCGGTGTTAACAATCCTCTATTCAGCATCCTATTGAGTGCGAAAAAAAGTCTTTTCACTAGGTAAAGAAGAACTCAGTTCAAGTGCTTACAAAAGGCGCATTTA
>CM063502.1:132198972-132258972 GCA_032207245.1 Pardosa pseudoannulata | reverse complement strand
TTCTGTTTCTTTAAACATAGACTGTATTTGTTTGAGCCAAATCAAATAACCCAGTTTGGAAAACAATCAAATACACTGAATTTATTATTAAAATAATTTAAAATTTAAAAAGAATATCATAAATTATGATTACAGAACTATATGTAAGACAATAACATTTTTAGCTATCGACCCTAATTTTCACGACTATACTTTAAGATTTGCTTCAGAAACAAATGATCGTTTCCATCAATAATATAGAAAAAGAGAATTTCTTGAGGATAATTTAATTTTGTGATTTTGAAGCAGCATTCCATGATACCTCACATTCGTTGCGGAGGTAACAGAAGTTAATATATTTGAAAGACGCAGAATTTTTTTTCTAAGTAAATGTATGTTAGAACCACGTAAAAATAATTGGTTGAGAAATTTAGGATCGGAATTCAAATGGATTGAGAAGAGAAAGGTTTGAATAATGATATTTGTTGATACGAAAAAAAAATTAACATTAGAATAGAATGTTTTAATGAAAAATAACGGAATGGTTAAATCTACTGATGATTGTTTTTGATTGTTTTATATATTTTTAATGTGCTAATAAAGCTACAACATATAAAAGTTAAATTCAAAAAGCATTAGTAATAAAAACCAACTCTTTAATGTAAGTTTAAAAATATATTAAATTAATAACAATTAAGTTGAAGAAATTAAAAAAAATTATTGATAAAATTAACATGGTAGTTTAGTAATTATTTTAAAACTGGGCAGCTTTAGATAATATTTGCGATATAAAATTATTCCCTTAGGAAAAAACTTCCCGTATATGCAATTTATTATCTAAAAATATATTAAATAAAAAATACAACTTTAATTATGAAAATTTTACTTTCTGTAAGTTTAGATTAAACAAATTAATTATATTTTGACAATAACTCTGAAAAGTATTTTTTAACATGTATTGCTTAAAAATTTATTTTTCAATATAATAAATAATTACTTTGAAAATCTAAATAAGTTTTCCAAAAATAAATAATTTAGAAGTCTCATGATAGTCATTCTTGTGTTATAATTATATTTTGCGTAAATAAATATTTTTCTATTAGGATAGAAAAAAATTAGAGCAATTATGGTGTGTAAATAAAAAATTAATTTTCAGATTTATTGTAAAGAAATCTACTCAGTAACGTATTTTAACATTAAAAGCATTTAAAAATTCACAGAAAAGCTTGTAAAAGTTTCTGTGAAAATTTGGTTTTTCAAATGAGTTTATTTAAATACATTAAGTATATTTTTAGATTTTATCATAAAACCTGATTTTACAGGAATTTTATACTGCAAAAAACAATATTGAGGTAATTTCTGAGAAATATATTTATATACAGGTAAAACTAATTAATACGAAATTGACGTACTAACTATTCAGTTATACAAAGCATTTATCTTTCCCTGTAGAAACTTTAATACTTTCTGTACTAATTTACTTACTTATGCGAATAATCCATTATACAAATTATTGAAAAATGCTTTATTCCATAACGTAAATTTTCCGGGAATTGTTTTATCATTTTACGTAATTTATTTCAGCTTCATATCTCTTTTTTTAAGAGATTTTGAGAGCTTACTATCTGACTTGTAGAAATTTCCGGTCATTTTCTTTTCTTTCTGCTCTTCCCCAACCCCTTTTCCGTTCATGAATGGTGCTAAAGATTTTTATTTTCTCTATGTCGAACACACACCTCTTACGTTTGATTTTTTGATGATTCTAATATGTTAGTAGTAAATGCCTTTATTTGGGGATTCAAAAATTAAATATAAGATGAATAAGGGGAAAAACTGTCTTTCTATGAAAGACAAAATGACAGTTATGAAAGGTGTTAATTATGTTAACTAAAAAAATAATAAAATGGCAAAAACATTATAATTGCATTGTAATGCTTAATCACTATTGTGTGAGAAATGAAATCAAAAGTTATTTCATAAAGGCTGGTCCAAGTATTGCAAGGTAACTCCGACAATAAAGGATCAATTTATAGATTTCGAGAAGAAAATGACAGAAAAAAATTAAACCTAGAAATTTTTTAAAGATTTAAATTGAAAACTTTTATACCGATGGCAGGATCCATGACCACAGTCACATACTATGGTGTAATCTACCGTATTCCTGTAAACTTGCATTTAGTTTGCTTTATTGTTTAAAAAATAGATGAGACAGATTCGTTTAATTTGTACTATCTAGAACTCTAAGAATTTTCGTATATTTATTTTAGTCTAAAAATGTTTAATGTTTGTATCTTTTTATTCTTTGCATCAAAGTGATGTGTTTAAAACAAACGACAAAATTCTTTTCATTCTTATAGTCTGTTAATATTAAAATAATTATTTTTAAGCTGTTAATAATAATTTTTAAGCCGAGTAGTGGCTTTATGTTATCATAGGTGGAATCAGCTTCTATTCACTTATACGAAGAATTTTCCGTTCCTCCTCGTCTTCCTATAAGGAGGTTTCTACTTTATACATACATATATATATATATATATATATATATATATATATATATATATATATATATATACATACATATATATAAATATATATATACATATATATATATATACATATATATATACATACATACATACATACATATTTATATATATATATATATATATATATATATATATATATATATATATATATATATATATATATATATATATATATATGCCCCTATTATTTAGAATTGCTCGGGCTTACTGGGCAATAACGAAACCTAAGTAAATTTCAGCCGTTGCTTAAAAAGAAGCAAAATTCAACGTAGGAGAACTTTCAAGTTTATTAAGACTAAAAATGAACGTATTTACAGGACAAGAGGTCAGTATCGAATGATCAGGAATATACACTTCTATCAATTTCGAAGTGAAAAGCGAGCAATGGCGCAAATTATTTCCTATGAGACTAACAGCTTATGCAGCAATTTAGACATTGGAAGAATAAAATTAATTCTTGAGAATCTGGAAAATGTGGCCAGTGGATAGAAAATTACCATTTAATCTAGCTTTAGTTTAGAGGGAAAGGTAAAATAATTTAAGTGGGCTAACACTCCTTTAAATATAAAATTTTATTGTTGGGAAATTAGGTAAGAAAGTATGATAATGCTAACAGGAGAATTTTAGATAGATATTTCAGGTGTAATAATTTTGATATAGTACATATATATAATTTAGTTCAACATATAAAATGATCAATTACCTAGCTATAAAAACTCCTCATATTTTTTTAAACATTGTTACATCTTTTAAATTCGGAGAAGTTCTAAGCAGATGTAAATGTGGCTAAAATACCCTAATATATAAACAAAAAGTCCAAATTTATTTTAAGCTTTCTTCAAATAAATGCTCAAAGTGGAGCTTTTTAAAGTTAATCAAATTCTTGCAAAGTAGATTTACAAACCTTATTTCTTTTCAGAAATCGTTTTTTATCCTTCAGAACAACTGTATTTTTTGGACTGAAATACATTTAAAGGAACTACTAAAATAATTTTGTAAAGATAAAAACTACATTCGAGGAGTACGCGGATATCAACAGTAAGAGAATAACGATAAAACATTTTCATGTTAGTCACGTTATTTATTATAAAAGAAATTACAGTAGAGGAATGTTAGACTTCGAAGAACATTAATCTTTTTTAAAGAAACACGTGGGAAAAAATATAAAATATAAATTTCATTTTCCCAACTTGCCTGTTAGATTTATGTTGAAGAAATCAATATAAACCTAAGTTCTTATTTTATTATAACAGTTGAGGGGGATTATTATTATTATAGTCATACATTAATGCTCATAGGAATGCTCATAGATAAAAATACTCCTAGGAGTTTACTTATAGGCATATAAACTTGTAACCAAGGACTAAGTAGCAGAGATTACGGAATATAACCCTTTCGGCCTTATATTTATTTTGATTTATGCTTTTATTCTAAGTAGTTAACATAATCACATTGAATGTATTCTGGAATGCTCACATGTAGTGCATACACTATCTAGAAAATACTTTTTCCATGAAAAAACGAGTATGTAAAGATTGTTTTTCAAAAAATGTATAACCCAGAAGGGATTCATATAGAAGACAAATTTTTAAATTTATAGTATATGCGTAAAAATGAACCAAACATTCTACTACAAGAATATAACAGAAACAGATAAATTGTTATATAGTCTATATTTTCTCACCAGAAATATCTGATGATAATTATAAAACTATTTTGAAACACTGTACTGGATTCATACTTAACCCTTTCGGGATGGGTAGTTGGTATTTCAACCTGAACTTAAAAACGACAGCTATGAATGTAAAATAAACCTGGAACTTCTTCTCCCCACTGTTTTTTATTCAGCTGTCAACAGAAACATCGTTATCAATCACATGTTTTGTGTTCTTATTTCCAGAGGGCTACATTTCTTTTGTTCTAAAGTAGGAAAGCACTAAAGCTTACTTTCCAGTATCTACATCAATGTGAACAAAAGTTTCGACTCGAAAAGGTTAATTACTTTATAAAATGTGAAGATTTTGTTGTTAAATCATATATTTTAAGACGTTACTGTATTATTTTGTAGGGTGAGAATATGCGTTCATGCTGAAAGTAAAATGAAAGGACAACTCATATAAAAAGCTCTCACAAAAAACGAGTGGGGAAGTGAGGAAGGAATCAATGTGTGAAGTCACTCATGTGAGATATTTATTCGAATAAAATCATTTTACTTCCAGCAGTTTAAGGTTGTTCAAAACTCTATAAACCTTTACGGCAAATGATAGTGGAAAGAATGATACTATAGAAGTGAGAAGAGTTTATAAGGCAATTAGTTTCACTTGGTTTTTAACACTTAAAAAAAAAAATTAGAATAGCTATATAAAATATATTTACATTGAAGAACAAGTCAATATTACATTATAGTACACTTTTAAGGAACTGAGTGGGATAGAAATTTAGAACAAAGTGGGCTGCATATATTTCAATATATTATATATGCATATATTTCTGCATATATTGGAACAAAATTTATATATATATATATATATATATATATATATATATATATATATATATATATATATATATATATATATATATATATATATATATATATATATATATATATATATATATATATATATATATATATATATATATATATATATATATATATATATATATATATATATAACAAAATTTAGAATAGCTATATAAAATATATTTACATTGAAGAACAAGTCAATATTACATTATAGTACACTTTTAAGGAACTGAGTGGGATAGAAATTTAGAACAAAGTGGGCTGCATATATTTCAATATATTATATATGCATATATTTCTGCATATATTGGAACAAAATTTAGAATAGCTATATAAAATGTATTTACATTGAAGAACAAGTCAATATTACATTATAGTACACTTTTAAGGAACTGAGTGGGATATTAATTTGTAGAAACAATATTTACATAAAATATGCACTGAAAGAGGAATCAATACATTTTATAGTTGTTAGAATTTTAGAAGCAATTGAGCTAGCATTCCATGTTATATAAAAATATCTATTAGAAGTACTTCATACGAATATTTCGTACTGTTTCAGTAAACAATTTATTCTTAACGAAAATGAGATGCTTTTATTAAAATTAAAATTCCACGTAGAATAAGGAAATATATGCAGCCCACTTTGTATTCAAAATAACGAAGCCTTAAATACACAATTTTACTCCTCTACTGTGTACTTATATTACTTTCCTTTATTATACAATTAAATAAACTCTTCCAATTTATTTGACATTTTAAAAAATATTTCAATAAAAGTTTCTTATTTGGAATGAAGATTTAAACTATATTCCTTACTTTTAGCAAATTATATATGGAAAATAAATCTATGAGGAAAAAAATCATTAAAATAATTAATTAGAACTTTGAAGATAGTTAAGAAAATCTTATTGTTTGAGATATTTTTTAACAAAATGACTATGTGTATATTAAACTGTTATTTGAAATTTGTAAAAATCTTATTTGACAAAGCTCTTGTTGCTTAAAATAACAAGCTTTCAGATTTCCAATTAGATATGATTATCTCCCTATTCATCATATGTTATTGAAAATAGTATTAAACTACGAACACTCTTAAAGATTTCAGATTTGTTTAACTTGGTGTAGCATGCTTCATTTTACAAAAACCAGAAACATTTCTCGACATGTAAATTTAAAAACCTTTCCCTAAAAGTACCCAAGTTTCACTGAACATCCCATTTGTAACCACAATATCCAGTACACGTCTAGATGACTTTCTTGGACTATTGTGAACCGAATTACTCGTCTTTAGTATACAAAAATAAATTATTTAAATTTAAAAATGTTGTAAAATTATATATATAACTTATAAAAACTGGACCTAAGAGCACACAGTTTCGACTAGACATTCGATCGACAGCTGTAAGGTCCCCTGCACCTCTACATGGTACCTGAATGTCAGCGATATGACCATTAGAACTTGTGTGCTCTTAGGGTGAGAATGATTTGAATGAAAATTTATAATTACATCAGATAGGAAAGGAGAGGTATTTTTCAATCACAAAGGCATCAATGAAAAATGAAAAAATGTTCAGCTGTAATCTAAACAAGTACATTTTCTAAAGAGCAAAATAACTTAAAATCCTCTCCCAAACTACCTGAACAAATTCTTGAGGTGAGCCTAGTAACTCTTTAAAAAGCAAGAAAAATTTATTAAAAGAGAGCATGATTTCTCCTATCATCATTTTAAAGAAATAATGACCTAAGAGTACATAGTTTCTACTAGACATTCGATCGACAGCCGAAAGATCCACTTAACCTCTACATGGTACCGGAATGTCACATATGACCATTAGAACTTGTGTGCTCTTAGGGTGAAGAATGATTTGAGTGAAAATTTATAATTACATTAGATAGGAAAGGAGAGGTATTTTGCAATTACAAAGTCATCAATGAAAAATGGAAAAATGTTCAGCTGTAATCTAAACCAGTAAATTTTCTAAACAGCAAAATAATTTAAAATCCTCTCCCAAACTACCTGAACAAGTTCTTGAGGTGAGCCTGGTAACTCTTTAAAAAGCAAGAAAACCTTATTAAAAGAGAGCATGATTTCTCCTATCATCATTTTAAAGAAATAATGACCTAAGAGTACATAGTTTCTACTAGACATTCGATCGACAGCCGAAAGATCCACTTAACCTCTACATGGTACCGGAATGTCACATATGACCATTAGAACTTGTGTGCTCTTAGGGTGAGAATGATTTGAATGAAAATTTATAATTACACCAGATAGGAAATGAGAGGTATTTCTCAATTACAAAGGCATCAATGAAAAATGGAAGAATGTTCATCTGTAATCTAAACCAGTAAATTTTCTAGACAGCAAAATAATGTAAAATCCTCTTCCAAACTACCTGAACAAATTCTTGAGGTGAGCCTAGTAACTCTTTAAAAAGCAAGAAAAACTTATTAAAAGAGAACATGATTTCTCCTATCATCATTTTAAAGAAATAATGACACTGATTAAAATTTATGTTCTACAAAATAAAAAACTACAAACTGCTTGCAGTAAATATTAAAAAAAAACCCATAGTTCTTACCTGAAAAGTTCATTAATAATTCTTAAAATGCGAGAAGAGACATGATGCTGTCATAATATCAAGCTGGTATAAATCTTAACTTTTAGTCTTTTACATGTTGATACAAAAATTATCTAAAAGTTTGTACTAATATAAATCTTAATTTTTACTTTAGGCTGATATAAATCTCAACTTTAGGGTTAGTTGTCTTTGCGATAAAATTAATAATTTATATTAGCTCATGAAAGTTGTGATGAGACAAATTTTTAATTTTGTATAAAACTAGTATAAATTATAACAAAGTTAAAAATATATAAGCCCCATAAATCTGCTTAAAAAATATATACCTATTTGATTTTTTACGCTTTTTAGATCTCTAAGAAAAAGAAACTTTAAAAAGCAACAAGTTCAATATTTTTATGCTTCAAAACTTTTATTATTTTGAGAAAAGAGTAAATATTTCGTCCAAATATAAGTTGTTATTTTAAATCGCAAAACAATTATCTGGGAAAGCGATTAATTCTAAGATTTACGAGTACTTACGGAAGATAATTACTGAGCACTTTAGGGCAGAATACTTTATCTAATATCCAGAATTTAAATCTTGAATAAAATTGTAGAACACCAACAAAAAATAAATTAAATAAAAGAGACACAAATACGTAGACAAGAAATCTTGACGAATCAAAAGTGTGGAATACTAAGCACAACCTGTTATTGAACTGAAGCCCAAAGCGTTTTTTCACAGTTATCCCCTGTATAATAATAACCTAAGTTATGTGTCCATCTGTCCTCGAATTTATGAAGCGGTTGAATCTGGAATGGATAGAGGCATCCATATGGGATTCCTGGTGAGTTAGATTTAGCAAAATCCAAAGCGAGTTGGAAAGCATTCGAAATCCACCCCTTCCCCCTATTTCGTTCATTTAATATTATTATTTCAGCCCCTATATTCTCCGGTTAAGATCAGGCGATTAAATTCATCAATCCATCACATTATAAGTATATGAAAATAACACACTTTTCTAGCATTATGACGTCATTCCTTTAACCATCTCATTTAATCATTTCATTTTTAAAATTATTTAAATATGCCTGTATTATTTTCATACGTTTTATCACTGTATTTAGATATTAAGTGAATAAATTTCTTTTATATTTGGCTTAAATTATAGATTAGGTACATATGTGATAATTTTAAATTTAATCACCGATTATTTTTTGTTACACTATAAATTTTATCACCGGTATTAACAACAAATTCTTTTCATAAAAGTCTGGGAGTTTATTTCAAGGACAAATTAGTATCTAGCGTTTAAGTTATATATGTTTGTAAATTAAGAAGTTCGTTTGTGCGTTTGTGTTTCATACATAACAACACGGTTTGCAATCGATTAGCTAAATTTTGGACATCATTCATATATAAAACCAAATAATCACTGTCAATATTAAAACCTCTGCTGTTCATCCTATCGCGTAATATGACAAGATAAATTAAAGTTGGCAACTAACATGTGGTCAGTAAAGATAAACAAATTATTGAGCGTGTACCAGATAATTCTCAGCCAAAAAGCAAACCATTTTTTTACCTGCCTCATAGAGTACTTTACAATTCTGGAAAATTAAAAGATTTACTGATCCCGTCATATGACGGGCTATATGCTAGTTTGAAAACAGTCAAGAAATACATAATACACTTTTGTAAATAAATAGACGCTCACAACTACAAAGTTTTAAACCACGTTTTTTAACATATAACAATAATTATACCTTTCATGTGATTTCATCTCATATTAGACTCACGATTTAAGTATTAAAATTCCTTTTATGGTAGTAGAGCACTTTCATTGCTTAATTTTATATTTTAATTTTGGAAAGCATTATCAATGCTTCTTCTGCAGCCAGAACAAGCATTGATGCTGCTTCCCGCAATATACCCGCAGTATATTTTGCATTATGTGTATGGTATGTTTTACGGTAAATGTTTGTGTATGGTTGTGTATGGTTAATGAATTATGGTATTTCTGTTATGTGCTATGCTTTGTAATGTGTATTTAATCAAAATACTATGCTATGTTCGAATACACCCCCTCATCCTTTTGCTTCCTTTTGGGAACCATGGATTTCAATCTTGTACTATCGATGATTACTTTTAGAATTTTCCGATTACGTTGCTTGCAATTTCACCACGACTACATGTGCTTGGAATAATCTATGTTCACAAAAATAAACACTGTTATTGAAAGAATTCTTCTAAACATATTCTGAATTTTTAAAGTTTGTCAGACAATCGTTTCTACAAAGTTATTGAAAACATTTTTATTTTTCATCAAATTCTTGATGATATTCTATGGTGTTTCCCCCAAAAATTCTTAGATAATAAATGACCTCTACCATGATCTTTACACACCTAAGGTTTGAGGAAAGTTCTTCATGTTTTATTCTACTTATTCAACAATTAAGTACACTCACTTATACAACATTTAACATATCCAAGGTATACACATACACATTACAGGACAGTTAATGCATCCAAGCACAAAGCGTATATATATACGACGGCTACAGTTAAAGGCTTAATGGCCATATAGTATAAAAAGAAATGTAATAACTTAAAATATCAGTATAAGTCTATGTTCATATGAACTCACATGTGTTATTTAATTTTTATAAATGCACATGGATTTTTGATCCCTGTCTCTAGTCATTCAAGAATTTTATGAAGCTCATTTTTCTTTTTAGAATCTTTGTAAACAACTTTTATCTAGATAATTTTGTAAATATAGCAATTTAGGAAATGAGGAAGAGGATACGAGGACATAGCACTTTCGCTTTCCCCAAGTCTTCATTACAACATAAAGAGTTTTATTTAGTTCACATTTTTTTAAAATATTTTCTATATAAATATAAAATAAATATATATATATAATACATATTTATACAAGTTAATGCTATAAAAGCACAAAGTTATATATATAGTTATATTTTATTATATTATTATTAATATATAATAAAATATTAAAATTAATACATATATATATAAAAATAATATAATATAAAGCACAAAGTATATATATCAATTAAAAAAAATCTATATGCTTTAAAAGAAGTTTTGAAATTTGTAAATTACAAAACAATTTTTTATAACCAATAGAAATAGAACCAATAGAACGAATAGAAGCTGAATATCTGTTTAGTATTTGAACCTCAATTATATTACTATGGGATATATTTTGTTTTATAAGCACAATCATGAATATTTTTTTGAAAATTTTCAAATTCTTAATAGGTTTTGAATCTTTTTGTTTTTAAAATGAGATACCTTTAAAGTTTTAAGTTTATAGATTGGAAAATACATTTACTTTCAATTAGAGGTAAAAATTTAGCTTACAAAATACGTATTTCAAAAGTTAAAGGTATCTGGTATGAAAATTCCTTTTTTTTAAACTGGTTTGTGTATTTTGAGTTATTTATACTTGAATAATTTTTGATATAATTTATAATAATACTTGAAATAATAAAAATCACTTTAAAAAAAACATTACAGCATCATAGGAGAATATGTAAAAAATTCATTCTAAATCGAGGAGAACATTTTATTTTACTATGAATCAAAATAAAGATATTTCGATGAAAATTTTAAGGAGTGAAAGGTTCTATGTCTACTTTAATAGTTGATTTTAAATGGTTTATAAAGACCGAGATTTGCAGAGAAAATATTTTTTCACATATCTTATTCTCTATCTTTTTGTAATTGTATTTTTTTATTGATATTGGTATTCAGAAAATTAAACCATAAAAGTTTATTACTATAAATTTTCGAAATAAAGGAAATAAAAAATGTTTATGAAACGAAGAAAATTTAATGAACAATAAAATGTGTGACAAAGGTCTTAAAGAAAAAAATGCAAATATCGGCCATCTCAAAAAATTATATATTTAAAACCTACTGAGCCACAAAACAAGTAATTCATACATAAAATAATTAAAACAAGAAAAACAATACGATGGTGTGTCTCTGAAATATGGAGGCTGATTGATATTTCCTTCTGTAGTCACTAGAGGACTAACATTATATTTGTCCCACTCTGCCCTCAGGTTTTAGAGAAATCATCGTCGTTAAGGAACCAGCAGAATTTATATTTTTGGGTCTACCTCTTTTTCAAAGAGGTATCATTGGCGTAGCGTCATTTACTTTCAAAACCGAAGTATGATACTGTTCAAGAACTTCACCAGGATGGGATCCAGGATTATCTGGATGGGACACTTCATACGTTATTGGAGACTGTCTGGTGACAATGATATAGGGTCCATCTCTTTTCGGTATAAATTTGGCTGTCTCTTTCTGAACAGCGCTACTGATTGGGGGAAAAGCTATCTAGACTTTATCACCCGATTGATATTGAAGATTTTTGTTTGGTGTTTGTCACCGTAAAGTTTCCTCTGGTCCTGCTTCGCTTCGATTTTGTCTCGAATCTCAGCAGAAATATTAGTCAGTCTTTTAAGATAAGGCTTTATTTATAGCACAAAAGTTTCATTTTTTATGATTGACCGGAAGTCATTTGTAACATCCTTTATTGTTCACATTTCAAGCCCAAATTGCAAGTAAGCAGCAGTTTTCCCTGTAGAATCACACTTAGCAATGTTTAATACGAAACGTATAGCAGGATGTTTATCTTCCCATTAATCCTGTCGATTCTGAACCAAGATGACGATTCGTGGTTTTTAAGTCACGATTTTTCCCTCTGAACATGATTGGTTTGTGGATGGTATAAAGGCGTTATATCTTGATCTATTATCAGTAAAAAGCAAAGCTGTTGCAATAGTGCACCGACAGACTTGGTACTATGGTCACTTATTAATATTCTAGGCAGATCGTACAGTAATATGACTTCTTGAGTAAACAATTCAACCTACCTTGTGTAGCGGTCTTCTTCGAGGAAAATCCATATTTTGTCATTTTTACTATGAAGCAAAGTATCAAAATATATCAATTGAGAGCGTCTGAAAACGTTACGAATATACAGGCTTCCTTAATAGACCTGTGTGGCTTTTGATTTGAAGGTTTATAACGATTACACACTAAGCAATTTCTTACATAGATAATGAAGTATTATCTCATACCAGTCCAATAGTATCTTTTAGAGTTTCTATCACAGGTTCCATCTACACAATAATGACCTGCATTTGGAGCATCATGATAATTTTTTAAATTTCCTTCTTTCATGAAATGGCACTACTAATTGAGCTCTTTTGGAATTTCAGAATTCTGTTGTGGTAGCTACTGTTTTTAATACTAAACATTGAATTTATTTTGAAGTGGTCTACAATGTATATATTTTTATGATGAAGGTCAATGAAATTAAGATTAAATTTAGATTTATATAGGGGGTTCAAAAAGTAATTTAACATGAGCAGTGGTGAGTGAATATTAAACACAAAAACAAACAGTAACATTAAACAAACATTCTCGTGTGCATTAAATTCCCTGATTATACAAATGAGATAATCACAGTATTTAAAAAAAATGTAAACTTAGCTAAACGTACCTTTTTGCTCTGGAGTCTTAGTAAGAAGGTAGAGGCATTAAGAGAAGCATGGCAATCGATTGTGGTGAGGAGTAATATAACATTTTTGAATTTAATTGAAATGTCTGTAGCTAACACTTAGTTCTTCAAAACATCATTGGAAGTTCATCGAAATTCATCTGAAGTAAATAAAGGTTTGAAGACCATCAGAGTGTAATGTTGTCGAACAATGTTTCTCTCAGTTTCCGTTCACGTGAGAATGGATTGTTTTCCAGTGGGAGTTATTAAAACTTACACTGTGGATCCAGAGCAAAGTGATTTTCATCTTTTCAATCGTAAAAGAAGCATTTGGAAAGTTACCGTTTCGGAACCGATTCCAAAGATAAGAAAATTGTTTTATTGTGGCTTCCAGATATAGTAGATGGTTTCTTCTATGCAGGCCTTAAAAACTTTTTTTTAAATAAAAATAAATATATTTTTTGTGTTGTACCCAGAGTCATTTTTCTTTCATCGTATTTTTAATGCCAACGTTCTGGCTTTAAATGCTACATTTTTAAATCCTTAGTTACCATTTTCTCAAAAGATCGCGATTGGAGCTAAATTCTCTGAAATGTTTTCAGTTTCTCGAGCAGCGTTTTGCTTATAACTAGACTTACTCTATTTTGTCACTGTGAAGGTTCAAGTCTAGTTTAGTTTTTTGAACTTAGGCAATGCGTTATTAGCTATAGCTTTGATGTGGCAATGAATTTATGCCTCGTCTTGTTTATAAACTTGCTTAGTTCAATATGTAATATGTACTCAAATTTTTTTCATTTGGCTGTCCCTTGTACTGAAGTACAAATTATGTTTTTGATTACTTTTTGTTCGGAGGTTCAGGTGGTGTTTTAACATCACCAGGTGCTTTGTATAACCAGAAACTTTGGCCTTGACCCTATATGGCAATTTTTTATCAATTGTTGTACCGATGAAACATATGATTTTATAATTACTGTGACTATAAGAATTTAGTAATATATGTCACTGCTTATTACCACTGAGTGCATCCTTGTATTAGTGAAGAAAGGTTTTCTCTCAGAGAACTTTTTACCTTAGTTTATGAATTAATTCCGTAAAGGTGAAAGAATAAGAAATCATTATATTTGTAACTCAAATAGGACACGTTTCTCTGTAAATACTACTATATTTTCGTAAGCATTTGAAGCGAGTGATTGCACATACTTGCCAAACTATTTGAGCTTCTTACTAACTCTTTGACTATAGATGAAATATGTAATCTGAAAAAATCCTTAAAAGTTGATTGAATGGTACATTTAATCTATTTTTTTATCTAAAAGCAACATGATATACTACATTAATATATTATAAAATAGAAGTAAAATTATTTAAATGAATGAAACAGTACGTAAAATATTTTTAATAGTTTCTCACTATTTTTACTTCAAGAATTAACAGACATAATGTTTTTAGACAACTAGTTGCCTTTAGAAACTGCGTATTTGCATTTCGACAAGAGAACGGTCAACTCTTTAATTATTTTTAAATTTTAACAAATTTTAATAATTGAATATATTTATATTAAAATTAGATTAAAATTATAAACACAGGTGAACTTTCAGTGATAACACACCTAGAAACATCTATAAAACTCGCTATCAAACATTTCGTAAGAATTTTTTTTTACACACCTTGGTAATTAATAATTTTTAACGTAGCGAAAAGATTAAAATATAGACTCTTTAAAAAGTTGTCACAAGAAGTAAATTTCTGTTTATAATTTAAATTTCACTTAACTTGTATAGTGTGACATGCTTGAATTTACCAGAATAAATAATTACTACATTGATCATTATCATCATTATTAATAGCTGGCGTTTCCTAAATTAGAAGCTTAATTATAAGTTATTTCGGATTGTTGAGTTGTATTTTTCTCTATATAAAATTTTTAAACTGTTAATATAAGTTATTAATCGTGTATCGAAAAACTATACTACGCATTTTATACTAAATTTATTGGTAAATATGAAGAATATTAGAAACGTGAATTTGTGCATTTAAATATATATTGAAAATGTTCTTAATCCATACCTTGTACTAGTAACTATTGATTCTTTAATTACGATGAGATTTATACTAGAGTGAAATTAAATAAAATGGACGCTATTCAATTACATAGTTTTATTATGAACATTTTGAAATAAAGGCAATTTAAGGGAAAAATCCCACCTATTTACAAGAGAAGTTAATAACAGTTTGGTAGGATTAAACGGAGCAAAGTCAAAAACATTTATTGTCTTTCGTTTAATATAAATGTATATCCATGATCTCTGAAAATGGTTATCCCTTACTGACATTAATAACTTCTTCCTATAATTCTTCCACTGAGTTTACACCTTTCTCCATTTTGATGAAAGAATTTCAAATTCCATTCGTGTAGCAGTATGTAACACGCATACTGATTTGGATCAATGTACTTTCGGATATAAAGGTTCGTGATGGATTTGAGTAAATGTGGTTCTAAAGAAAAATGACAGAGCGTTGTGAATTTTTAGTATCTCCGATACATATCTAAATATAGAAGGCATTCATGCAAATTTTGGATACCAAGTATAGGGTGATATTTGTAATCTAAAAAACATTAAACTCCCTAATAGTATTTTTAGTTCTTTAAAATCTGTCATCAAATGATTTTCTTTTTAAAGGACAAAATATTTTTATCTTTAAACGGATATAATGTGTTCGAAATATGCATTCTTCATACGAACTTTAGGGAATAAATATGATTATATGTTTGAATTATAAAACCTCTATTAGTATGTGGTTTCTGAATGTCTTTAATATTAGATTTATATGAGAAATGCATTCATTGGTGAATTAAGAGAAGCTCAGAGGCCATGCGATAAAATGCATTTTATTTTTTTTACATTTGCTGATTTTTGACAATTTAATTAAAGAAAATAAATAATATTCCTTTTAGTTGCTGAAGAGTTTACCTGTCGTTTGAATGATAATTTTTATTGTTTAATGTAAAATATTTTTCGGGTAGAGCTTCGCACTCCTGCGACACAGGTCCGAGGTTTGATTCCCGGTTGGGCAAGGTTGACTCAGCCTTTCATCCCTTCAGTGGGTAGATGAACTGAGGACCAAGCGTGCTTTGCAACTAAACACTGGGGGTTCCGCGTAAGATTGCCACCTAACCGGAACATATGCTTCGCACCCCAGGGCCCTTGATCACGTAAACGGAGATTGGCACTGTAGGCCCTGGCAACATAGGGGCTGTTGCACCGAGGAGTTTAGATTTTAGTAAAGTAAAATATTTAATAAACCAAAAAAATTTTAAAAATAATGTATCAAAAAAGTAGTTTCCTTAGCTATATTTTGGGTTTAACGTAACTGACTCCTGAGTGAAGTATATTTGAGCACTAAACTATCAGAAAAGAAGGAAATGTTTATTATTTCCATTGTTATATTTAGGAATGTTGCAGAACCTTTGGTGATTTTAATAATACTTGAAACGTGGGGGTGCCAGTTTCCAACTATACTACAGAACATTATTTAAAACTGCAACGACATGTAAATGAAGAGTCATTGAAAATTTAATTATAGTTCTGTGAATAAGGATAATAGTGTTTTGTTTTTGAAAAAAAATCAGTGTTTGACTAAAACGTTTACAAAGCTCTTTTAAAAACTGTATAGAAGTGTACTAAAATGTATAGAAATAAAAATATTTGAAAGGATGGAATGAAACACTTATGACTTATAATTAAGATGATATTTGAAAACATTTTTCTTGCATAAAGATTGGATATATTTAATATGAGTATATAGAAAATATATAAGAAAACTAAACTAATAACGTTGAATAAATTTTACTCTCTTCCAAACAACAATGGCAGAAGTGTATTCTTAGGAGGTACCCGCTATGAATAACAAGAAAAAAATTGTAAGCGTAAGATTAGAATCTGACATTTAGCAGACTAATATTTTGCTTAAAAATATTATTCAAAAAATAAAAAGGTATCATGAATTTAGAGCAAAGTCAAATTTTAAAATTTCATACTTATTCTCTAATTTAATAAAAATATAGGCTAACACTTTACACCGAAAGAGTAGAAATATATCTCGTCTAAAAATTTTATTCACTGATTGCTTTGAAGTTTTCTAAAAACTAATACAAAAATATATACGACAGAGAAAAATAGGTATGACTAAGTGAATAATAGGAAGCATTTCAGATTTAGAGTTCTTGTCCTTTATACCTTAGAGAGAAAATAGAGGTTTTTCAGCTAAAAATTCCAAGAAATTCGTTCTGTATCCATGACTTCCTTTTGTTCTATTATTTCCGATCGAAAGTTTATTCCCATTTAACCTTTATCTTTACTTACATGTGGTCATAGATTTACAACTTTTTTTTAGTTCTTATTAAATATCCCAAGCAGCACGAACCTAAGTATAACTTTGTATAATAGTATTTCCATTATCCTTCTTGTCCTGGAATAATTGCTTTCGAATAAAGATGTGTTGCAGCATAATTCATGTCACTCAGGATTGTTTGTGATACCATAAGTAGGTCGCTATATCATGCGGGGTAATAAATCTCATATTACTTCTTAATATGAAATAGTGTCATTTGTTGCACTGATATATAAAGGTCATCGTCTTCCTTAAACTGGTTCATTTAGAAAGTATAACATCTTGTTTCATAGGAAAGTCATCATTTCCATTTTTAGACTGTCACAAAATACTGATATCTCTCGCATAAATGAAGATGAATTTACGTTTTAATTAAGAATAAATATATTGCAGGAATATGATTACTATGCAACAGAAATATTTAATTTAAAACTGAATAAATGTAATTTATATACCCAACAATTACAGAATGAATACATCTTTACATATCTAGAAAAATTAAATAAATTATTAAATTAAATAAATTAATTTGTATTTTGAATTCAAAATTCAAAATACAAACCTTATTACTTTTATCTTCTTACCCTAAATTAAATTCCCTATAATCTTGCGCATACACTTATATCAACATATGCACATTGACCATAAATGTATATACATATGTACTTGATGTTTTCATCAACAGAGGTAAGATACTTATCATTGAATTTGTGATCGATTAAAATATTTCGCAATCAAATAAACGTTAAACGAATTTCTAAATATCGTATCATGTTTTTATAGATTGATGCTGTAGCTTAGGAAGAAACTCTATGCCTGGAGAAGTCCATAAGGATATAGATTAGATAATAGTTGAAAATGATTGCTTAAAAATAACCAATAAAAAGTATTGCTTATCTAAATTCTCTCTCCAAAGAAATCTGTGACAAATTGAATTCAGTGCCTAATAGCCGTTTGGGGAGAGATAAAAATATTCTTATTTATAATCTATTCTACTAATAATTCTATGTTTTGAGTAAATGTACAGAAATTTTAATCAAATTCGTATTTTTGTGAGGATTTTAAAGAATTTGTATTACAAATACTAAGATTCTATTTTACTGAAATGCTTTCTTATTTAATTCGTTACTATAAATTTATAGTAACGAATCATTAATCCATCAAATCCGAACCAATTTTTCCATTGATATTACGCGGGAAAAAAAAAAAAAAAAAAAAAAAAACTGTTCACTAAATCTACGATGTGTAACAACGTAAGTATTAATCCTCATTATTAATCTATAAACCATTTCACGGATTACCCGGATTACGTAAAACTTAATTTCCGTTTACCAGTACTTTTTATGAACGATAACAACAAAATCCTTTCTTAATATTACCTGTAAAGTTCTATGAGGGAGAAAAGGTTTTCCTAAAAGTTTAGGCTTTACTTTAACGTTCGGTATTTCAGAATTTATTTACATTATATTAATAATAGAATTAATTTATAAATACAAGGTACTGATACACGAAATTGGAGTACTTAAAAAAAGTAAATATTTATAAATTTAAAAAAATGAAATTTCGTGATCGTAAAATTTGTCTGCCTTTGAAATAAATGATTACAAAGCTATATTTCATAGCCTACAAATTTTATTTTATTTAAACATTCTCCTACATTTGTGTGGCTGAGTTTTAAGCGCAAAATATCTTATGCTTTTTAAAGTTTAAAAAATAAGTTTTAAATATCGTAGATTTGAGCGCAGAATGCGTATGAAACAATCTATTATAAAGAAAGAAACTTAATAAAATATAAATAAGTCTATTCTAGTAACTCGGTATGCTTTTATGTTTTATGACTTTATGTATATAAATAGAAAATTTATGATTATTATATAAGATTATTTTTTGTATAACGCTTCTTTAATTATTTTGTTTATATGAATTTGTCTAATACGAAATGCAAATTCAAAAACTTTGAAACTTTTCACTAAATCTCCGGTCTATATCAGTGTAAGTTTTAATCTGCAGAACAGATCTGTAAACTGCTTCACGGATTACACTTCACACAAAATTTAATTTCCGTTTACCGGCACTTTTCAAGAAACTAACAGCAAAATTTTTTCTAGATATTACCCGCAAAGTTCATATGAGTGATAAAAAGTTTTCGTAAAAGTGCGTTTTTCTTCACAGTTCGGTAATTCAGAAGTTTTACAAACTTTTAATTATGGAATTACTTCCCAAATACGAGAAACTGTACAAAATTTGGGTAAAGAAAATAAAAATAGATATTTAGAAAGTAGAAAATGAAATGAAATATTATTATCGCAAAATTCCCTATTATTTCAAATAAACGTTTACTATGTTCAATATTTCATATCCTTTAAATTTCATTTTATTTAGCTTTTCTCATATATTTCTACCTTCGTTTGGATATCATTTTAAAGACAGAATATTTTAGGATTTTAAAAATTATAAAAGAATGGTTTAACTATCGTAAATTTGAGTTCAAAATGCGCTTACGAAGCATTACATTATCCGTTTAAGTGCGGCGAAGCGCTATCCCTCTTCTCATATATTCTGTCAAAACTGCTTGGAAATGCGATCGTGGTGCTGTATTTTACTGTAATTTCCCCATTAATTGAGAGAAAAATATGACTTTATCTCTAGTGTTAAAATTGTTGTAAAATACAGCAGTGCGATCACATTTCTATGCATTTTAACACATCACAAAACAAGCGTGATAGCGTTTCGTAGCAGTCAGACGGTTAAAAAACAATATATCTACATAAAGTATAAATAGGCAGGCCTATAGTTAGTTATTCTATGTTATGCAATGGTAAAATTCAGCACAATATATTTTTGAACTCTAAAGTTCATATTTCATCCTAATTCTGTGAAGAAATTTATTCTTATTCAAGAACCGATAGCGCTCGGAAAATCCATGTGTATAACATGTGCATAAGTTTTGATGTATATTACCATATCATCAATTTTTCGAAATCTATATTAGGGTTGTGAGGCTGTGAGAAAGTTTTCTTCTTACGTGTGCATGGTTGGGTTTTAAATCGATGAACCTAGTGGGTTGGTTATTAAAATGGCTAACTTTTATATTTCAGAATACAAAATTTATTCGGCCAAGTCTCTGAATTTAACTGTGCATTGTGGATTTTCTACGCTAATTCGTCTACATAATGGATACGTTATACAAATCTATTTTCCAGTTACATGCATAATAAAGAATCAAAATAGTATAAATATTTCAAATTTAGACATGTTAAAAATATTTTTGAAACATTACTTGGCAATTTGTGTAATAACTTTTGATATATAAAAGACATAGTTTTGTATATACTTTTTACGTTTTATAATTGTTTCTTGGAGATGAAAACCTGTGATCCTCGATTCGGGATTTTTAAGTTATAAATTACTTTCTCAATGGTTTTCAGACATTTTGTTTCGATAATTTGGGAAAGACCCCTTATTTTTAGCTGCTATTTTAGAGAAAAGCTGAAAGACAAATCAATAAACTCTAGTCTCTTTACAAAGTTTTATGTTATACACTTGGAATTTTGTTTTTCATAACTTTCCCTGTATTATTGGCTAAAAATTATATAATAAAAGTATGGGTATGTTTTTCGCACATAATAGGTTATTTCTTTTACATATTCAAACATGGTAGTCAAATTATTTAAAAAAATTACTTTACACAATTATATTTCTTTTGTTAAACTGAATCTTTCATGTAAGATACGTAAACTGCTGAAATAAACTTTGGGAATTATAAGGAAAAAACTCTGCAATATTTTATAGAAACCTTTATATATTTTTTAATGTATAAGCAGTGTTTCCAAAAATCGTGATCTTGGAGGCCAGGCTGTTGGACAACTATGACTGATAAGTCGATTATTTCCGAAATGACTCTTGAGAAGTTGCACGACTGGCTTTGCGATGTGCGGAGGAGCGCCATCTTTCATGAAAATGATTCTATCCAGATATGTATACTGTTGAAGAGTTGGAATGATCTGACTGCGCAAAAGACTCGCATACCGTTTACCATCAGAGGTACAGGTAACAGGGCCCACAAGACCAATCTCCTAGAAAGAAAAAAATGGCCCTATCATAAACGATTCCGTCATCCCGCACCACATAGTTACCTTTGTCGAATGCACCGGTACTGATGTAGTTGCGAATGGGTTTTCCTTTACTCTTATCCTGCAATTTTGTGTGTTGACAAACCTGTGGAGGTGGAAATGGGCTTCATCTGTCCACAAAATGTTCAATGGCCATTCATTGTCCACTTCCATGGGAGCGAAAAATTCTAGAGCAAAACACCTCTCTTCCTGTCAGGTCAGCAGGAAAGAACGCCTAAACATGAGTCATTTTGTATGGATGCAATGCAGGATTTGCACATCACTGCTCATCCCTTCCTCTAACGTTGGGGCAACATCTTCTACCACTACTGACGTCGAAGAAATTCATTTCCTCCTTCTGCCAGATTTCACTTCAAAAAAACCTGTTTCATCAAACTTCTGAATCATATTCTTTAAACCCTTTTCAGAAATCGTACGACAGCCTGTTTTCATTCCCTTTAAAGACCGGACTTTCTTTAGAGCTTCAGGCGCTCAGTCGTCGTTCTTGTAGAACAGCTTCACAAGAAGAGCTCCAAACATCATTGAGTGAATCATGACAAGCTACCCAGATAAGATATATTTTATACCACCAGCAATGTGCCGTGCGCATACGTGTCTTTTAATTAATTTGCAGAGTATGTCGCTTAATAAGCCATTTATTGATAAATTTTGGATTTTTTTAATTATGCCAAAGTGTATCACCCTTCTTCTAGTATGTGCAGTTCAAATTTGAAGTCATTCTGATTAGTGGTTCTTTTATTGCAACCTTTTGAAAGTGGAACTTTAATTATGGACACCGTATATATATATACATATATATATATATATATATATATATATATATATATATATATATATATATATATATATATATATGTGTGTGTGTGTGTGTGTGTATATATAATCAGTAGGTACCGGGGTCATTATCTCTAGTGTAGCGAGAAAGTATATCGTAGCGCTGCAAAACAACCTTTCATTTTACTATACTTTATATTAATTTTAATGTGTTATGCGTAAAGTAGTTTCTAATAACAATTACACTGTGAGTTTGTTTACAGAGAAAAATAAATGAAGTTTAAAGCGTAACATAACTGTATTCAGCATTGCTTTTTTAGACTGAATACCGTATGTAATATATCCTTGAGATGAGAGAGAATTTAATTTTCGTGTTAATCAAAATAAAACATATTTTTCATGCTTTCTCTTTCTTTAAGCATTCCTTTAATGGATACTACCAGATATTTTGTACTTATATTTTGTTATTTTTGTTGTTTTACTGCAAGTACCTTAATTAAGTCTCACACTTATGATGTTCTTTGATAATTTTTAATGTTTGTTAAGTGCACAAAATGTTTATTTTGGTCTGTTATTACTGACATTTCTGCAAAATATATTAATAAATCTGTACTGTTAATGCAATTAGCATTTTTAGTGAACTTTAACTCTTAATTTCCCTACATCTTAATAACATACTTAAGAATTTGAGCACCACTCTGTATAAATGTAAATATTCTGCTCTGTCACTGTGTATATATGCTCTAAATATCGTACAATGTATGCAAAATACTATTTAAATTGTTGCTCCTGTTCTTAGTTTCTTGCAATTTTAGCCGAAATGCCGTGTAAAACTATGTACAGTCGAGGATTATTTTGAATATTGTAGGAAAGGGCTAATTCTACATACGATTGTTTCGAGCACTTAAATTTTGTTTCCAAGAAATAGAAGTAGAATAACATCACTAAAGGTCAATAATTTTTCAATTATTACTTTTTCTTTCGTTTTACTCACGCTTCGGTGAGAGTGTCCAAAAAGAGTCTTATGTTATATATATATCTGTATATATATATATATATATATATATATAAATATATATATATATATATATATTTAATTACTTTAATATTTCCTTAAAAACCTCCTCTCTCCAATTTTAATTCCTTAAAATCTTTTTTCCAGTCTCTAAATGTCTTAATCAAAGGAGCGTTCTCGATTTAAAATTCTTTCGATACATTTCCTAAATCTTTCTATTCTATAGATGTAAATTTTCTGTCTATTCGCAGGCAAATGGCTCCGCGTTAATTCGCTGAGTAAGTTTGTTGTTCTTTGGGAAAATTTTTTCTGTCTTCGCTCTTTGGTGCAACTCTGTTCGAGCAGAGTGTTTTTTCTGGTTTTCTCTTGTCTGTTGTTGACTAGGAAAGATGTCCATTTTAGCAGTTCTAAAATAAAGTTTTAATTAGACTTGTTCTGTTCTCTTTAATGATGCCCGACTGCATCGTTATTACTGTTAGCTGCATTAACCTTCTCCTTGCCCAGTAGCCCGGACATGTAAAAATAATATGGTTACATAATTATTGTGACTAGAGAAAATAATTGTTACATATATATATATATATATATATATATATATATATATATATATATATATATATGTATATATATATATATACGTAAGATGGGTGAGATTCATCAAAAAAGAACAACAGATTTTATTGACAATAAAATCTGTTGTTCATTTTTGACAATACAACAGGCAAAAAACTCGAGAACAACTTTCACACACTTTTTAAGTGGGAATTTCTCAGGTAAAAAACCACAAATAATCCCTAAGCACATTGGATCATGTGATAAAAATACCCATGTTTAAAGAGAACTCGTTTACTATTAGTTAAAGAAGTACAGACAGAGGATGGATGAAGTCCATAAGGTGTCTGAAGGGAAAAATCAGAATTACCCTGCAAACCTGAATAACGTAATTTATGAGCAGAAAAGGCGGGAAAAGAAAAGTGTGAGATAATGAAATCAAAAGGGGACCAAAGACAGAAGTTATTAAATTAAAATTAAAATATCTAAATAAGGGATTTTAATATTACATATTTATTTATTTGTGTGTGTGTGTGTGTGCGTGTGTGTGTGAGTTTGTGTAGCTTGTAATAGCCGAAAATATTTGATGTATTAGATAATACCAGTAATGTTTAATGTCAAACCAGAAGGACATCCCAAAGAGTTTTTATACACAGAAACCGTTAACGAAATGTAGCTTCCAACCTCATTTATGTTAGAAAACAGAAATGCCTTTTTTCCTCTTTAATATGAATATAGTAGAATTCCAGCTTAATGAAATTGTGCTAAAAATTTGTATTTCTCTAATATGTGTAATATTACTGGTTATAATAGAGAAAAGCAAAGTTTTAATTTCTGCAACATACAGTATAATTATTACTGATAAAACATGTAAAGTGGTTTTTGAATGGTATATTTCTCATTATCATAATCATTTGAAATTTGTTTTATATAGTGTATAAAACAAAGGTTACTTCTAATTCCTTTTCTTCTAATCTTAAAATACCTTAATCATGTTTTTAAAAGAGCTATTATAGCTACTTTGTCAGAAAAAGTAATATTTTTCGTATTAATTTTGTATTTTTCTTTATATTTTCCTCGAAATCTTGCGGTAAGAACTTTTTTTATATTCTAGTTTTTAATATATCCTGTCCAAAATTGTCTAATATGTAGAAAATGAATGCACATGGAACATTTTGAACCAAGTACCTTTCAAAATAATTAATAACTTCTAAAATACTGCATTAATAAAGTGATATTAAAGAATAACCATATTTACATGGATAAAATTTTGACATGAAAACACATTTTTAAGCAGATAGAGTAAAAACAAAACATATTTGTTTCAAATTTCTACTGCTGCTTTAATAACAATGTGATATCACACGTGAAACAATATTTACATATATCGCCGAATGGAAATGATGTTGGATCTTAAATGTAACTGAACATTGATAGCCACAATGATTTGTAATATTCATTATTTCTAAAAAAATATTTAAAATGTTTTCAAGATTCTATAGAAAAAAAATTTCCAGGGCAAAAGTTTAACACTCCTTTCCATTCGAATGTATATCTTTTATGACTTCTGAATGAAACATATTCATAAATAAACATGCATTAATATTCTTTCTATACATCATTCCGAATTTGAGTAACTGAGGAATCAATTACTATAGCTGATTTAGTAAAGAAAATGAGTTAAAATAATTATGTAAATGAGATATTTTCACAATTTATAATAAAATATGTAAAAACAAAATTTCAGTAATATTACTCTTAACGACTATTAAATCATCTTATAATGATCTAGATAGAAATCAGAGAAATGCATAATAGCTTTTAAAGTACACTAAAATGGCTTTTTTTGTAAGAATGCTATTTGAATTGTTCATTTTTGAATAAAGTTACGTTAAAATTGATAATTATATTTTTTGTTTGTATCAAGTAACATACTAATATACATATATAGAGATATGTTTAATTTTACCGATCATTTGCCAGTACCTTAATATTTGTACAAATCACACAAATCCTATTTTATTTTTGAAATTATACTAGTTATAGAAATATTTTCAATTGACCAATATACATACAATACACCAATAATTATTCATCAAATACTGCTATATAAATAGATTAACAATATACATTATCAATTGTCGTGTAGCTCTCGTTTAAATTTAGGTATTTTCCTATGATCAAATTTATAGTGGTTATTTATTTCTTTTAGTCAGAAAGACTATATATTATTTGGGTTGAGTTGTGTAGATATTTTAAGTTTAAATTCAACCACAAGAGACTACAGACTTAAAAGAAAAAGTAAACTAATACTCTAAATTAAGAGTGACTGAAATCAGCTTTAGAATAAAAATAAGTCAATTTATTATATATTACTAATGTACAAGGTTTTGATTACGTTTCATAAGCTCTACTTTTCAACATGATGAATTTGGTGCCCCACTAGTTTAGAGTTGACAATAATAATTTCCTATCACTTAGCTAAATATATATAAGAGAAAGGACATAATCTGAATTTCAAATACTTAAAATAAGTACCTTTGTGGGTTTATATGGTGTGCCAAGGTGGTACCCCGGTCCGACGCTCTTATGAAATGACGTAGATACTTTGCGTGTTATCTCAACTGATGAGACGGCAGCGTTGACTCTAAATTCACTTCTGGTCTGGGGCCTTCTAAATAACTCGGGGTGTTACTGAAAAGCGGATGACCTGGACGCTTCTGCTCGCTGCGAGATGTCGAGGTCTTTCTTGGGCTCCACTCCTTTTATCCCCGTACTCCATCCTCGAGTCTTGAACACTTGCCGTCGAACTGTCGACCTTCGAACTCTGACATTCGAACTTCTCGACTTCTCGAACACTGACTGTCAGACTTGTCTCCTCGACTCGACTGCCGAACCCCTCCCTTTTTAGACTTTTTTTTAATTTTATGTATTTTTCATCAGTGTCCATTCTTATCTCTCTTCATCCAATCAGGAGAACTGCAAAACTCCAATTGGTCTCTTTAACCCCGCCTTGAAACCGCAAACGTGGAAAAACCTTATCCCTTCAAATTGGGCACTGTCTCTTAGGGACTCATGAATAACTCCACAAAGGTACATTCTTATTTGGTGTCATGTACGGTGAAGTGATTCTAATCTGGGACTGGGATCAGAACCCAGCCTGAGGATCCCGTACACGACGAAAAAAATCCGTTGAATATATTTTATATTTCTCTGTCTTTTACAAAAGATGTGATGAGGTCAGATTTAGATTCCAAGCATTTAACTTCTCTTATTAATTAATCAATTATATTACTGTTCTAAATCGCCTTATCACAACGACCACCATTGCATCAATCATAATTATAGGTGAACGGAATGATTCATTAACATTATGATGCTCCTTTACTTCCCATTTTCAATGGAATAAGTGGAATTTCTCGAAAGAAAAAATATGAGTCTTTAAAAAATAATCAGAAAATTGCTTGCTTGATTAAAATAATGTAGAATTATCATTTAAGAAGTATATAATATATAAATATTTTTATCTAACATTTGCAGAAATAGAACGAAACATATTACATAACATAGACAGATATAAAAATGAAATTTTATCTGAGTAGAAATGAATTTCTAAAATGGAACTTCAAACGGAGAAAACATTCAGTATACAGGAATTTCCTTTCAAATGTAAAACTTATTCTCTCTTTCCTATAAAATCCACACCCGATAGCATGTAATTACTTTTGTTTTGCTCTGCTGCACACTTGAACATCCTCTATCCTTTCGTGCGTGGGTGAGAGGATTTAACTTTGATGATTTCATACATCACGCTGTAATAAAAACTTATGGAACATGACAGCTATCATTATTCCCTCTCCGTAAAAAGAACAGATGATGACAAATGGTACTGGAATTTCGATGTTTTCTTTAAAGAATGTAATCTTTGTAAGGTATAATCGGTATTAGCAAGATAAAACTTTCTCAAGTATTCGAGAAATGTTGAAAGGATCACGGTTAATATCAACAAAGTAAAAGGAATTTTAGTATGAACAAAGTGCATAAGTTCACACAAGAAATTAAATTGTTTCCATTTTAAGGGTCTAATATGCAATGTTAGAAAGAAATAAGTTTCCCACTATAGAAGTTTTAGAATGTGTCTCTGAAAATAAAAAGTGACTATAAATAATTGAAATGATGCTCTTGACATGCATTAAATAAAAAGGTTTCGTTCAGAAATTTCCTAAGAGGTGGCGCTGTATTATTCAGAAGTATATTTAAAATATTTTATAAATGTGGAGTTATGTATAAAGTAATATTAAAACTGTTCAGTATATTTCATATACTGGAATATGGCATATATAAAATCACTGGAAACAACTAACCCTGCTCATACTGCCATGCGGTGAAAGACTGCTTTCTGCATCAACGCTAAAAGAACGTTATATGCTTTCGTCCTCTACTTGGGATAATGTCTAGTCACCCAGTTCTTTCAAATGTCTGTATCATCTTGAGTAGGGCACCCGCAGGCATTGGACCTCTTTTCCATTACAAATGCAACTGATTTCTGCTGGTTCTATCTAAACAGTTTTACCTGAAGTGCCTTTTCTTGCAACGTAGATATCATTTGCACAGAGTAAAATTATGCTCTTGTAGAATTCGCTGTTTTTTATTCAAAGATAAATAATACCAGGAATTCCTTGTAACGCAAATGATATTTATTAGTTTCAATGTATGCAAATAAATACTATTTGTGTTATAGTACTACTAGATTTGTTTCAAAATTTTATTGAACAAATATTAAGAGCATCATATGAATTACCTGTAGATCACACTTTTATTTTATCTCATTTAGATAAATAAAACTCATTTTAGAATCCTTATGAATTGACATACATTTCTTGCTAACACTGTATTTCAAAGAGTGGTTATTGCAAGCAAAAAATATTTATTTATGTTCCTTTAAATAAAAAAACATAATTTTAAATATTAAGAAAACATTAATCTATACATAAAGTTTAGACACGGTAAAATATAAATATTATTAATATAATACTTTCAGTATGTCTGTGAAATTCTTACGAATAATATATTTATGTTTGTTGTTGGATGCAAATTCTTTTTAAGATATTCAATGAAATAGAGAGAATCAAATATTTTAGATTTGTAGTGACGCAAAATATTTTCCGAATCATGCTATATATAGTTACAAATGTAAAGACGACTGAATGCATATTACATTTTTTTTGCTGGCATAGCCTGTGTGCATGGTATACAATTCCTTTTATTTTTGTAAATTTTTATCTCTTACATGCAAAACATTTAATATGTAACCAAATTTTATACCCAAATCATATATGATGTAAAGATTTCTCCGGAAACCTTTGTTGATATTTTTGTGGGAATCATTCCTTTCTATATCTCTTAATGTAAAAAGATTTCCGTGCAGTATTTTTATTGGATCAAAAATATCTCCCAATCGGGATGTGTTTGTCGAAATGAGGACGTTAAAATTCATTTCTAAAAATGTTCAGGCTTTGCAAAGTTGAAATGTCTTCTTCAGGAATGTCTTTTCATAATATAAATCTCTTACAAGTATAAAAAAAACTACACATATATTTTTATTTAGACGTAAAAATACCTTTTACTTCGGAATAAAGGAAATCTGCTTTCACAAAGTCATTTTGACTATTTCTATATTTTTAAAACAAATAGTATGTTTTAAAAATCTCTTTCTGCCCTTTTTAAATGTCTGAACAATATGCACACATGTTCAGACACATGCACACGTACACACACACTCTCTCTCTCTCACTCACACACACACACACACACACACACATATATATGAAAGAGAGAGAGGCGGGCGTGAGTTAGTACCACACGGGGGTAGCACAGATACAGGTGGGAATCACATTATAGGGCTATAATCACTTTCTTTATACAATATATTAATTTGCGTGTAAGTAAATTGCACATTCCTAATACAGGAAACTGGTATTTGAGGTACGTATAACTCTAATAATCCAGGAATATATCAAGCTATTAGTATCCCGTTTTGAAGAGTTTATCTCTCAATAAAGCTGGAAAAATCGAATATTTTGTTTCTTTCATTGCGATAACGAAAACAGTTACTTTTATTTCCAAACATGTATTTTCCTTTTAACATTCTTTCAATTTTGTTTCCAATCTAAAAATAAACACACTTAGTACAAATTACTATATTCACTGATACAATCTAAAATTTGCACAGACCATGCAGTCATATTTAGAATTATATCATTTTTTAAATACTCATACATTTCATTTATCAAATATTAAGCAATTAAGTTTTAAAATCATTGTAGACATTTAGTTTTAAATATAAATGCTATTATTATTTTACAGTAAAAACAAAGTTATGTTTCATTCTTCATTACTGCAGCTTAATTTCATGTTAGAGAAATAAATTGGTAAAATAAATACACTTATTACAAACCATATTCACTGATAAAAACGAAAATTTATCCTTTTTGTTTTGTTATTTTAACTTAGTTTCAGAAGCGAAATATTTTTTAAGAAAAACTACTTAAGAATCATTGCACTAATAAAATTGTTTTAAATATTTAATAATAACGAATGCATATATACATATACATACATACATGCATGTATATATATATATGTATATATATATATATATATATATATATATATATATATATATATATATATGTATATATATATACATATATAAATAAATATATATATATATATATATATATATATATATATATATATATATATATATATATATATATATATATATATATATATATATATATATATATATATATATATATATATATACATGTATTTATAAAGTATGTATATATATACATATATAAATATATATATATATATATATATATATATATATATATATATATATATATATATATATATATATTTATATATATATATATATGTATATATATATATATGTATATATATATATATATATATATATATATATATATATATATATATATATATATATATATATATATATATATATATATATATATATATATGTATATACACCGAACAGCCATTACACGCTATTAATAACAGGTAGGGTCACCTTTAGCCCTCTAAATTGCCAGCACCCGGCGTGACATCGACTCCACAAGGTGATGATAAGTAATCTGAGGTAACTGGTGCTAAAAGTTCTCCAACTTGTCCTGAAATTCCTGCACATTGCGAGGGAGTACAGTGGGAGCACGAATTTGATTTTCCAGGTGGGTCTAAATGCTCTATTGGATTAGTGTCAGGTGAATTTAGAAGCAAATACATGAGTGGAAAGTCACTGGAATGTTCCCTGAATCACTCCTTGAAGATTTGACCCTTATGACATGGTTAATTATCCTGTTGGCAACTATCCTCCACTGGAAACACTATTGTCATGAATGGGTGTACCTTGTCTGCAACGATATTCACGTAACAAGCAGGCGTCAGGGGTTGTTCTATGGAGATTATGGGTTATAATGTGCTCCATGATATCATAGGCCACACTATAATACGCCCACCACTAGCTTGTCTCCGTCCAACTGTGAATCCGAGAGCCAGGGTTTACTTTGGAAATTAGCGCATACACAGCAATGTACGCTGCTCAATGTGTTGAGAAACACAAAATAGCTGGTGGGGGTTTCGGTTGTTATAGCTCTTCATTCAGTGAACAATGTGGTTTCATTTACACTCTCCTCTGGAATGAATGTGCCGTGGCCGACACACTTTTGGAGTCGTTTTACCATCCATATACTACTTTCGCTATGTGTTCATAACAACTGCCCACTAAACGTGACGTTTTTGATATTGATATTCCCAATCACCAAGCCAAAACGATTTATCCTTTATCACAGTCCGATTAATCAGCTGCTTTTCTATTATGTCACTATGTTTGGAAAGAGAATACATAGTTTCTTTATATACTCCAACATCAGCCACTCACACGAAGTAATTTCATTAATTTTTTTCTTCGGCGAGCTCATTGTTACAAATGGAGGGTGTTCATAATGTAATGGCTCTTCGGTGTATCTCTCTCTCTCTCTATCTATCTATCTATCTATCTATCTATCTATCTATATATATATATATATATATATATATATATATATATATATATATACATGTATCCGAATTCGTATCGCATTATATATGTATAGATACAATATATATTTATATATAATGTAATACGAATACTTTTCTATCTGAATTTTGCATATTTTTTCAATTATGCGTATTTTAAGAATGGTACGTATTCTGAAATTGAGCACACTGATTATGTTATATATATAATTTCTGGTTAATATTGTTAATAATGGAATATCGCTTTTAATTATATTGTATTAATTATATTGTAAGAGTTACAAAAAAGTAAATCTTATTCTACCTCTTTAATGATGTGTCCTTGAAAAATATTTCTTACTACCCTGACTATCCATACAGATGATTTATGCCATTCATACATATTTCTTACATCAAAGTATATCACTCCAATAACGAAGCTATCTTTCATATAAACAATTCAATAAAATATTTGATATATTTGGCGATTAGATATTACAGATTCTCGACCTTAATCTTACCTATTTTTTTAAAAAATAATCTGGTTTACCAGTTCCATTTCCTTTCCGAAAACGATTAAAGGAGTGAAGTATTTCATTATAAGTAAAAACGAAATGGTGTACTTTAAGAATAAATAAACGCACAAAGGATTTAATCTGTTTGACACCGGATATAACGTTATTAGTTGAGAATTTTACGCTGTCTTAAAAATAGATTACAGCTTTACTCATTTTTCTTTTAGTGATTTTCAACAATCTTCTGATAGTGTTAATCAAGCCTGTAAGGTGTTTTTATCAACACTGCAGTGCTTATCTTTTAACCTTTATATAACGTTATTAGCTGACGATTTTCCGTTTTCTTAAAAATAGATTTAAGCTTTATTGATTTTTCTTTTAGTGACTTTCCACATTTTTCTCATACAATTTATCAAGTTTGTTAGATTTTTTAATCGCATTGCAATTATTTTACATGTGTATTCAATGATACATTTTGTTCTATATGTTAAAATTTTATAGGTATAAATCTTATGTTGTATTACTAGCTTAGTACGTTTTGAATAAAATTAATATAAAGATATAAACTATTGCTATCCTAGTGTTCAATACCTATAACGTATATAAAAATTCATGTTTTTTTTCTGTGAGCTTTAAAAGATGGTTTTATCGATTGTTGCTATATAGCAACAATAGAAAAAATACCATTTACTGGTAGAATCCAATCAAATGAAAAACTAAATTTAATTTTCTTATCAAAGTTCTATTTTATTTGTGATCAAATTATCATGCTAATATCCGAATTAAACTTTTGATATATTAAAGAAAATTGAGATATAGAAGATTTGTCAGAAAGGTAGATTCAAAATTTTTATGTGAAAATTGTTTTTATGTTGTGGGGTTCATAATACTTATAAGGATATACCTATTTTAGGGAGTAGAAAATATACTTTTTTTTTCAATTAATTCTATGCTTTTTAAAATGTTTTACATGCTAGATATTATGTAATCTAATATGTAAAAAAAAGTTTTTTACTTCGCGATTGTTAAGATAGAAAGGCTATAAATTTAAGAAACAAATGGACAGAAGGGCCCAAGAAGTCTGTTAAATTTTAATAACATATTTGTGTTTTTAGGTACAAAAATAATGTATACTATTATAAAAATATTGTATATTTATTATCATATCTATTTTATAATGTTAAAAGAAATACCCTTGATGTTTTACAGTTTACTCTGTTATTTCGAATTATCTTGTTAGTAGGAAAATAGCGTTAAATCTGAATAAAAATTAGGAGAAGAGAAAACCATAAAAACACTTTTTTCTTCAAGAAGTATGTTTGAATCTTTTACCAATTTGTGTTCATAAAAGTTTTAAAAGTAGAATGATAAAAACATATTTTGGTGAGCTTTTATGTTGATTAAGAGTTAATATTCGATAAATTTCTGCACTCCCTAAAATTAAATTCTTTCTGACTAAAATACAACTTCCACAAAGAATGGAATTGATTCTTTCCCAAACACCATTTAGTAAATTAAAAAAAATAATGCTAAATATGTTTTTATAGTTTCTGTTTCGAAGAAAAATGTGATATAATTTTATTCCTGATTGTAACTACCTATGGAATATGGAAACATATCTACGTCTACTTATGACATATTGTTAACCATTTCCCAGGTTTCTCTAAAGAATTCAAACTGTAATTTGTAAAATAAATGAAAAGATTTCAGGTATTTTTTAGGAATTAGGAATTTTCAAAATTCTTATTTAAAATTATAAAAATATAAAACGAATTTTTTTTATTGAATAATCAATCTGAACGTTTTAATTATGTTTCTTACTGAAACCTAGTAGTGACGAAGAAATGGAGTTTGTTGGTTTCAATTTCTGATCCACATTTCTATATTATATTTTAAATATTTTGTAATTATAATGATACGAGTCGTTCTAGGGAAGAGAAATCACAATTTTGAAGGAGTTGAGGCATATTTTGAAATTTCAGAGAAATTTTTTTTTTTATTATATCAATGAATGAGAGCTATTATGAGACTGGTATTATGCTGAAATATGCATGCTGAATTATGCTGAATTAGCTATTCTAAGGACAGTTTTAAAATTAATAAACTTTGAGGATTTCCCACTGAAACCTAGTAGTGACGAAGAAGTGGAGTTTGTCGGTTTCAATTTCTGATCAACATTTCTATATTATATTTTAAATATTTTGTAATTATGATAATACGAGTCATTCTAGAGAAGAGAAATCACAATTTTGAAAGAGTTGAAGCATATTTTGAAATTTCAGCGAAATGTTTTTGTCATATCAATCAATGAGAGCTATTATAAGACTCGTATTATGCTGAAATATGCTGAATTAGCTATTCTAAGGATAGTTTTAAGATTAATAAACTTTGAGGACTTCCCAACTACTATGTTTATCCTTACATATATCTGTTTATTCTACCATTAAAAATAGCATCATATAACTTGGTCAATCAGGATATTTTCCATACTATAAAACAAACTAAAATACATTTATGAAAATATTATTCATATAGTTTTATCAATTTTTCTAAATTTACCTTTTTGAAATGGTTGACAGCATATACCCTTTCTAATAGATAACCTTAATAAACTCAACACTGTTACTGCAATGGGTATTGATTGCAGAGCGTTGGGAAGGAACATCGTCTAGAGAAAATGGTAAGAGCTTTTTAAATATCAAACATTCCGTCATGTTCATTTTTTAAAAGGCGGCAATAAGAACTTCTGCTTTGTGGTCGATGGAAGTAAAATGAAAGTACTTAAAAAATAAAACTTTATAGTCTTTTGGGTTGTAAAGTTAAGAGAGCCTTTAAAAAGCCTATTTTATTCCCTTCTCATTTATTTTTCAAATACTTTTACTAGAGAAAAGTATGCGGTAAAATATTTACTTCAATATAACCTCAAAATTGCCCATCGAAAATTGCAACAACTGAAAAGATTGAAGTAATATTTCTTAGGCATGTATCTAAAAAATTAATTTTATTACTGGTAATTTATCGTTACTTACATAATATGCTACAAACTATACGTTTATGAAAATATTTAATATAGTACATTGGGGAGATGGTATTCTTTGTACAGAAACTAAGATTTAAATGTATTGAATAACTGCTATAATATTACAGGGAGACTTTCTTTTATATAAATTTCTTTAATATTTTAGGCTAAAAATAGATAGAGGTAGTTTGTAAAAATATATTGAGAAGGGTTTTTTTTTTATCAGGAAATACATATATGTCGAGACATAGGTTTCGATCGGCTTGATAAAAGGGAACTGTATTTCATGTACTTTAACATGTTTGCATGAAAATTATCAATCACTTTGAAATACATTTTTCTCTAAGACATCATATTACATAATATTTCAATTTAAAATTGTCATATCTAGCTGTTTGAAAACTAATACAAATAGCGACAATACAAATATAAAGAATTCATATATGACTTATTAAGCACTGTGTTAGAAATTAAAACTAATTAATGAAAAAATAAATGCTATAAAATATCTACAGTTGCAGGGCTTATTATTTTTTTTAACAAAAAGGACAGATTATATCACAGATCTACAATCTTTAAGGAGTCTCAGGTCTTTACAGCTTTATAAATATGTATTACACATTTATTGTATAAGTTAAAATGATATAACGTATTCAGAAAAAGTGTAATTTCAAAAGTAATTTGTCAATATTTCATTTAAATTTAGAATGTTGTTGAAAACTATGCAGTGATATAAGATTTCAGTTATCTTTAAGTATAATTATATTTATAAAAGAGAAATAAAGATAAAAAATAATTTTTACAAAGAGAAATTTATAGTAAAAAAATCAAACTTTACTATTACATTTTAAATATGTTATTCAGTTTTACACACTAGTGTAATATTGTAGTACTAGTGTAGTATAGGAATATTGATTACGAATAAACATTAAAATAGTAACTATGATGTATTTAGCCTAACAATGAATTGGATAATAATTTTCTAGTGTTTTTTAAAGTTTTACCTTTGAAATATATGGGCCTATTTAATAGCCAAACGCAGTTGTATATGACATTTTAATCATACAAAGTACAAGCTTAATAGATTGAATTAAAGAAAATAAATTTAGGTATTAAAATAGATTTTTACAAAAGGAAATAAATATAGGTATAAAAATAGATTTTTAGAAAAGGAAATACATCAAGAGAGTTGGAAATAGTTGTATGAATTGAACGAATGCTAATTTCTCAATTCAAATCATTTTTCAAATTCTTCACACATTTTTAAAAGTAGGGAAATATCTAAAAAAACATTTTTATATTTAAAGAAAATTTAAGTTTATTGTTATTCCTTTATTATAAGGGTTTCTAAATTTCATGTTTTAAAAATGTTTACAATATAAAATCCTACGATATATTTATTTTACCTCATTTTAACTATAGTCTTGAAACTTATTAATCATGAAAGAAATATCAGCTTATTTTTGAAAAATAATAAAATTTTTAAAAAATATTAGGTTAATTGATCAAAATCCCTTAGTTTCGTCAATACTGTAGTAAAAATATGTGTTTAAATATGTAAGCTGCATATATGAAAAGATAACAAAAAATCAGGTTTAAAAACTGATTTACTTTACCTACTAAATATTTTAGTCTTTCATCCCCAGCAGGGTGAAATGATTTATGACATTGAAAGTGGGTCTCAGTTTAAGAACATGTTTGTAGGACACTAACGCCAATATTTGTTTTCACACAAAGAAATCTATTGAAATCATATGTACTGTTCTATATAGATTTTGACAACAACAGAACAATCGAGTAATCTTGCTTGAAAATTGTCATTTATAATCCTTTTGAGATGGAGGCATGATTTATAAAGTAAAACATTGCTACAACAATATCTGATGCAACGATGCTTTTTTCTATAATGATAACATTTAGCTGTCCCGGTGGAATTACATGTAATTCAACGTTATTGTACCCTTAACCCTCTAAGCGGTTCACATGTACAATTCCTCCAAACCTATAAAGTGTTAAAAACGTATAATTTTTTACCTCCAAAAAGGGATGTAATGTACATTTTTGCTTTAGTGTTTTCCCCCATGGAGTTTTGCGGTAGGAGGGTCAGGTCGATTGTTTAGGAACTGTACCCCTCTTTGACATTTATTGAGTGATGCACCCTACCCCATGAGGCACAAAGACGCTGATAGCTTTTCATAGCTCTGTAAATCTCTATTTCGAAGTATTTCGTTCGCGGTAACAGATGCATCTCTAATTGCACCAGTTAAATATCTTGGATGACTTTCGTAAAAAATATAAATAAGTCTCTCAAAGAATATTTTTATTTGTACTTTTAGAATCCTTTATTTCTTATGGGATGATATTCGAGACTCGACGAGCTTTATGAGTTAAAAATTAGCAATCTATAATATCTATTGATATATCTATTTATAACCGGAACTACAGGGACAATAACGAGGGTGGATTTCCCGTATTCCATTCTAGTCGACAAAGGGTGAAGGAAAAATCATAGAACCTTTTGGCCACTGACACAGTTAACCTTTAGCGTATATTTTGGAGACTTTTTTTCTCGATGTGTTCCACTCGGAGGGTTAACGATATTCCTTTCAGCAATAAACCCATGTAAAATGAAATTTTTCTTCGACTCAGCGGTATTTCTTATCTTTCTACAACATACACCAATTTCCAAAAATCGGAGAATCTATTCACACTTTGTTTTTCTACTTATTAGAAAAAAAAATAAAATGAAGCAATAAAAAATAAAGGATTTTTTCAATAAATTAATTTATTAATGAAGTGAATTTTATTGCTTGCCCGTAATTTTTAAAATAAATCTTTTATATTTTAACTATTACTTTAAAGTTTCATTCTATGTTTTCAAATTTTTATTACTGTGTTATAATAAACGTACCAAACTAACCATAATTTAAGTATTATAAATTAAAATGCACTATTGAAATCTTCTCTTGTGTGGAGTGTTTTATTTTAATTTATCGTTATCTAGCCTTTAGATATAACAATACATCTTTCTATAATGATAAATTTTTCGATAGTCTATGCATTGTTGTATGGAGGTTTAACAGCATATACATTTCTATTTTCAGATATTTTAGACTTTATTCCAATCATATTAGATTTTAGTTTATAATTTTATAAGGAGAAATATTTTAAAGCTGTATTTTTACTTGGAAGACAAGCAATAATTTATTAAAATGATTCTCAATTAAATCACGGATCATTATTGACGCTCTGTTTAACTAAAATTTCCCGTATTATATCTAAAATATTTTGCTAACAAAATATTCAAATACGAAAAGCTGGTTTTCATAATTTTTCTTTTTCTTCACATTATATACATCGTTTTTTCACATTTCATACATAGAAAAATTCAAAGCATTATACATCAAAGTATATTCAAGACTCAGGAATTTTTCATGTGTAATTTTAGTCAGTCTTATAATTAATTATACATTACCATAGGAAGGAAATGAGTATAGGTATTTTTCCGAGTAAAATAATTATACTGTAGTTTATTTTTAAAGCAATTTCTTCCAGTATTTTTGAAGACTATTAATTCCATTTCCTATTTTTTATCCAAGATTAGCTGTCAACACAGTCACCATAGAACAATTCGTAATTAATTTTACACATACTTGAAAATGAAAAAATATAATCTTCAGAAAATCAAAGCTAAACAAGTATTTAAAAAATAATTTGATGCTTTAAAACGTATGCTTAATCTAATGGCTTTATCTGATTATGATTGCCTTTATAAGAAATTCAATCGAAAGCTAGTAAAACGGGATTTTTAACACAACTTGAACCAGAAAGGCAGCTATATTTATAAAGCCCATAACCACTGAGTAATATTCAAATTTGTCATTTAAATTTGCTCTAATAAGGACTGAATTCCCAGGACATTATTAGATGTGGAGATATCCATATTCAACTTAGGATGTAATTTTGTAAGGTAAAAGATCACCCAACACGATTAAATACAGCGTGTTGAAATCGTGGTAATAGAATTTAATTACATCATTTATCCCCCAAAGTGACCTTTCCATACACTTTGCACTACATAAAAGAGTTATTTATCCTTAAGGCGGAGGTAACTGGAGATGGTCTGTCTGTTATTCATTTAAATACTATAGATATTTTCTACGAAAACAATGAATATTTCAATGAAAATTATTTTTATTATCAGTATTTTTATTATTATATCAATCGATTCCATAAGAAAAGTCTTCCTCCTTAAGGCGACTTTAATCTGTTCATTATTCACTTAAAAGAAATGTTATAGACATTTTATACGTTAACAATGAATATATTCATTCTTGTTAATATGTTAATATTTTTCATAAATGCTTATGGTAGCAAATAATTCGTTGCAAGTTCTATAAAGTATATCATATAAGTAAATATTGCACCGTTATGAACAAAAGAAACATGTTTTTGATAAAGCTTCTTTTGAAGCACCAACTAATAACTTTTAAAAAATAATATTTTATCTTAAAACTTTTAACCCGATATACATAAATGTATTGCTAATGACTATCAAATTTTCTGAGAAGTACATTTAAAATAAAATAAATTAGTTTTAAAATATCACTGTCGCTTTCACTATTCCTTATTCATTTATACCCATTCAATAATATGAAACTTTTGTCTTTCTTCCATTGGTCTAGAAATGTCTGAAGTATTTATAGTTAGTAGTTTTTGGATTTCTTAACATTTGTGAACTAAAAGTAAACGGTTTTCTCTTATAACATTTTCAGTCAATAAACATATTGAAAGAAAATAGTTCAATGACTTCAAATTTTAAAGAATTATTTTGTCTTTGAAAGGAGAGTATCATATTTAGAATAGCGAAATACTATTCGTTGTAAGTAGAAACGGGTTTAAATAAATTCTCTAGTAGTAGTTCTATCAGACTTTTTAATGTAAAGTGTAATGAGTGTAAATATTTTATTCTTAATTGTTAACTTCTAAATAAAAGTGAGTTATCATATATTATTATTTGAATTAACATTGTATTATACACTTCTTACCAAAATTTTAAAATACAATGGTTTAAGTCTTTCTGTACATTAGTATATATGCCTTATTTTATCGTTTGAATACTTAAAATAATTTGATAAAGTTTTCATTTTTATGTGCGAAATAATCCAAATTAAGGCAAAGCATTAATATTATTTGTCTTGTATGGCATATGTTACAACATATCATTCAAAGATTATTATTGATATAATTTATTTTAAAATTTCAGTTTCACAGAAGAATTTTTATGTTTGAAAACTTCCAACATAAAGTTCTTAAAATACGTGAAGCGTTTCATACATCATCTTTCTGTAATAGTTTTGAGATGCACTGATCTTGAAAAGACTTTTACTGTATCATATTCTTAAAAGTCTGACTTATTTATCGATAAATTTGAGCTTTGAAGATTAAGGATAACAAAGTAGTTTTCATAAAATATTTTTCTGAAATATATCAGAGATATGACTATTGTTGTTCATTGTAAAAATTGTTATGTTTACAAACTGCTAAGCTAAAAGATATTTTATTAAAGCTTTAAAACAAATTTCTATTATAAAATACCCACACCATCACTTTAAGCCATTCTTTAAGTTAAAACAATTATCTATATATTTCTATATATAAAACTTTTTCTGTTGTTTTAAAGAAAATCAACTGTTTTTAAAGCTGTCTAATGTTTTAAACGTATGGTTATGATCTTGATTTTTATGTAATAAAGGAAAAGCAATTTATCTTACATTTTTATGAGCCTTAAACTAAGCGTTAATTCCATAACCTGCAGTAAAGCTTTCACGCAAAACTGTAGTATGAAACTTAGTTTATAAGTAAATAAGATATATTTAAAAATCTCCCTGAATAAACTTTTGTATGTTTATGGTTTAGTGCGTATACATTAGTAGAATTCCAAGACTATGCAAATATATAGAAAAAGAATTATGTTTTTATCTAAAATATACAGGTTTTAAAAGTTCATTTATTCTTCTGACCAAATGACTACGGTTCATAAATAAAAAATATATAAGACACTGCAAAAACATATTAAAATAGCTTCAGAAACAAAAAACGAAAGTTAAATGACTCATAGATCATCACGAAATTTTTCACGAAATCTTCAGCAACATAACAAAAAGGAATCAATTTCTTTTTTGCATTTAGCTTTATAATGATTTTACTTTCAATAAACCAATGGTGTATTAAGTCCCGGGAAGTATTTAATTTTTGTTGTTTCATTTATATAATGAACTCACTAGTAAAAAGCTTAAAATTGTTTATCTATTTCTGTCGATAGAGTTAATAATTTCCTCTTTTTATAACACCAATCTACATGAAAAATGCTAATATACTAAATATTTTAGAAAATTCAACGAATAGAGCTAACAGCTGATTAAACATTTATAAATTTCCACATTTTTTCGTGAAATAGATTCATTCCAAGAATTTTATGTTTTGAAACCACTTATGGTAAAGGAAATGTTATAAGATCAATAAAATAAAATTTTACTTTTAAAAGTACATTGAATAAAAAGTATGCACTACTTTATATTGCTCTGGTATCAATTTCAAAGCATCAACAGTTTATAAAAATTTAAAGAGAGATATATATACTACTGATAGATTTTAAAATATTAAAAACGATATGAATGCAATAAAGAATAAGATACGATAAAAATATTTTAGACTATCTATTCTTGCTTTCACTTGATTTAAGAGTATTCATTGAAAAAAGGATTTTTTCAAATACGTTTCAATAAGTTTATTTAATAGAGAAAAACTTATAAATTTTAGTTTTATTTTAGGTAAGTTTATTCTTTAGGAAGTAATGTGTGTTTGAAAATGGGTTTTTGAGATTTTCGATGCATCGTAAATATTAGTTTAGAAGATTTAAACGTACAATCCTTTTCTAGAGACACTGTAGTATTTTGGAATAGAAGAATATAGAAACTCTTCAATATGTAGGGGATATGACTACTAGTAATTTGTTTTCAGATTTGTTTCAAAATTGTTGCAATTCTGTTATGTAAAATGAAAGAATATTTATTATCTTGAAATATAGACCTCCCAATACAATTCAATAAAAAAGCTCGATTTGTAGTTCATTTTGCTCTACATAAATTTTTGCTTAGGTTGTACCTTTATAGGCGAGTATATATTGCACGGTATTAAGGGAAACGTCTCGCAAAGACTTGTTTCACAGAAAGTTTTATAGATGCACAAAATTAATAGTTATAACAGAGACAATGAAAAAAAAGAGCCAATTTCATTACCAATTATTTCTAATGGAATCAGAATTTGCTACATAGATAAGAAATTTGCCATATAGAAAAATGCTTATGAAACCACTTGGTTTCAATTCCTTATTATATAAATTTTACGTTTTGAAACAGTTTGTTTTTATCGGTTTTAGCCTATTGTCCTGTTTAATAGACAACTTATAGTGTACTGATATAGAATACTTTTCACTGTCACAGAATTGTAATTTTTTTTACTTCTATGTCAGCGTCTTATTTAGATTACAGATCAGATTTCCTATATAAAATATAAAGTAATTCGAAATTTGTTATATGTAATCTATTCAGGTTTGATAGAAATGAATAACTTTATAATTTTTTTAATTCAAACAACATAAGCAAGTTGGTATAAAATGGATTACTATAACAAATAAGAATTTTTTAGTAATCATTCATTCACAAATGATCAAAAAAATTGCACGCCTGAAAATTGAAAAATATTAAATCTATGATCTCTGTATATATACTACATTTTGATGTGAAGAAAAGAGGTTTATTGTATCTTATCCGTAAAAAATGCACAGAAGACTATCAGAAACTAAAAAAGAAATTTTCAACCAAATATTCGATTTTACAAGCTAATATAACCTAAAATTCTAAATGGGAATTTAACTATCCAATTTTTTAAGCTCTAGAGCACTAACGATTACTTCATACTTAGAAATATTTTTGGCTAGTATTAGAAAGAAAAATCGTCAGTAATGAATTTTAAACTAGGAAAAAGTCTCATTAGCGCCCCATATTACATCATCGTAAAATCATCGTAAAGAAAACCTGTATAACAATTTCGAAGAACAGCTGAAGATAAACTCTGCCATTAATATACTTGTCATAGTTCCCACCAAAATAAAGTCCATTTGTAAGATGTCGCCTAAAACGATTAGATCTGCTATTACTTATGCCATATCACTCATTTTTCAAAGCAAAGTTCCTCAACTCGTTTCCTGGTCAACATTTTTGTTCATTTCTTTAGACATAAATTATCGGATTAAAACTTGAAGCAGGATTTACACATTAATGAAGTTGTTGCAAAGTTAAAGAATTTGTCAGGCTTATTATATTTATTAATTAATAGAACTTATAAAAGAAAATATACTCGATTTTACTTCAAAGAACGTATGCATTTATGTTGTAAAATAATTGTAATTTTGTATGAAAGACATATGCTTGCTTATTTTCTTAATAACTAGAATTACAAGATTGAAAAATAAGAATGGGTATCAATAAGTGATGCACATAATTTTGAACGGCATAGTAAAAAATGTAATTGAGCATAGAGTGAAATATAAATGAAAGTAGTAGAAATCACTGTTTTTATGCAGAAATGCCATTAATGTTGAGACATTTGCTGCAGCGTTGAATCAATTTGGAAATTCTAGTCTCATAGAATTTCACTGGCTGCGGATAGAACTACTGTCGTACTGCCCATTTGAGGTCATCATCATAGTAAAATTTCTTTATGATGAGGAATCCCTTTATGGGTCCAAACTGACAAAAATAACAGAGTGGGAAGTGCAATCAGTAGGGTAGCTGTTCCAAAACTTCCAATCCTCATCCCTACAGTTTTGCACAAGCTTGGAGAAACACAAACTAATAAAAATAATAGGGTGGGAAGTGCAATCAGTAGGGTAGCTGTTCTTCCCATCCGCATCCCTGCAGTTTTGCTCAAATTTGGAAAAACACATGCAAACCAGCGTTGTATTGCAACAGTCAAATGCTTCTATATGTCACTCTACACTTATCACAAATAGTACATTGCAGTTCCATCAGCGTTTCATATACGTTTAATAATTGACAACTATCCAAAGTTGATGAAATAATAACAAAAGCCATGTTAACAGCAATTAATGCACTTTAACGGTATATAGAATCATCAAGATCTCCTTACCATTGATGCAGACAGTTGCGCCCTCTATCTTAACTATCCAAATTTTTACCAAATAATTTTGAGCTAAAATATATATTGGTTTTATTTTTTGTACTCCTTTGAGTGGTAAAGTTATATCTATAAAATCTAAATTTAAAAAAAATAATTTTTACTATTTTGCAATTGAGTACAAATTACGACACCTCACTATTACTGCTAGGGTGCAAGAGTTATACAAAATTGAGTTATTAAGTTCGTATGAGGAGGAAAAAAAAGTCGTGAAGTATAGGTAGAATAGCTTTTGCTTTTCTATTCAGAAGATTGTTTTATGAATGCCATGGAACGAATAACATGAACATAGTTGAATATATGTAGGTATAATATTTAAGAATGAAATTGTAAAGCAATTGAACTACCAACTATAAAAATTCAGGCCTTAAGTCTCAATCTAAAATCTTATAAAAAAAACAATCTGCATCAACTGAGAGGATAGTTTTTATAAATCATCTAGAAAGAAAAGTAAAGCGAATTACAACACACCTTATGTAAGCCCGTCTTCTGTAAAGTCTACATTCAAAATCCGTTTGCCGTTAATTCTACAAATGACAGAGAATTTTAGACAGAAAATCACGAAATATAGACTTTTAATGCATTACTAAACAAATTCACTTTCTCTAGCAAGGGAAGCGGTAAGGTTAAGAATCTGTCCTATAATAATTTATCATTTTAGTTAATGTGGATCACCGATTTACTTCATAAGCATATCTAAATATTTTCCTTCCAAGTTTTAACTCCTGTTTATATTTTATTTATATACCTTTTGTATATACCGAATAATGATGGCTTCATTCAACAATATAATAAATAAGGGTAAAAGGTTCACTTCTTCAAAGCTTTGAATGTTCATAAATGACTATCGTAGTGCAACTTAACTTTATTTAAATGAGCCTCAGAAATAAATTTCATTGAGAATTTATTTGTGCTTGGGTGGGGAGGATATATGACGTAGATCTATCTTCAACTAAAATATTTCTCCCAATTTAAAAGTGCTTACTAATAAAACGGCTTCCCACTTCATTAGCTATCCACCAAAACATCATAGAAATCATCAGTTTTATATCATACTTTATAATTATTTCATGTAATATTTGTCATTTGGAAGCTATTTCTTAAATTATTTTCAAAGTTTAATCTTTAAAAATGATTTCAGAAAAGAAAAAGAAAATGTACCTTTCCCTTAAAAGTGAAGCATTTGAAAAAAATCAGGTAAAAGTTAACACGAGTGAGCTATTGTTTCATGTTAAATTGTGCATTTAAAAGAGAAGTCATATAATGTTTTTAAAAATTAAACATTTTAAACACGTTTTATGAGAAAGTTGCCTTGTCACTTCGTAGAGAATAATGGTACATTTTTAATAACTGAGATGTGACTTTCAGTTTTTTAAGATAAACATTGCATCTGAAAACTCTTAAAAGCATTTAGATGTCTTAAATTTCGAATGTATGACTCTCTCTTTATTTGTTACGCACATACAGTCACATATGTATTTATAACACAATAACAAATATACATACACCCCCCACGCACCCCCCATATATATATATATATATATATATATATATATATATATAATATAGCTTTAATTTATTAACTGTAGTACATTTTAAGTATATTTTACTGAAAATTTACATATTTTGTCATCTGAAGGTATTTTAAGTTTAAATTAGATTAACTAATGGTAACAATGTCAGTTACATATAACACTGACATTATTCATCGAATAGCTTCAGAATGTAAATTGTGATAGAGAAATAATAATTTTTCTGTATTCTCGTTTATTATAAAAATTACTTAAGTGTAAACTATTCAAGAATGTATTTTGTCGGGTCATCCATATGGAAGTACATATTTTTTTTTGTGCAAGCAAGTATGTCATTTGAAAGTCAGTTAACATTATCGTTTAGTAAACCTTTTGTAAAATTAAATGTAATACTTTATGTTCGCCATAGAAAGTAACTTCACTTTTATTGCTAGATCTCTTTGATAGATAAATGTACCGCTATAAGATCTGAAACATCAATCTAATCTAATTTTTAGCTAGTGTTTTCCGAAAACAACCATGAGAGTTAGCCATTACGTTGGCCTTAAAATTTTACAACTGTTTCTTTCGGGAAATTACATTTCCCTTTTCTCGAGAAATAAAGTTACCTATCTTTCTAACAATTTGAATGCGAAGAAGGTGCCATTCTATAATTGTTTTTTTCTCGATAATGTTCCTTTAAGATTTAATGTTTGTTGCCATACTTTTTAAAAGCATCTTTTATAATGTCTCCAATATTTTCCCCTGATACCGATTTAAAAATATGCTTCATTTTTAACTGCCTTATGTAGAGTGTTTTACGTATAAAAGGTGTTAAAAGTAATAAAGAAGAATGTTTATGGTTTTACTTTAATGCATAAAAATTGTAATATTTAAGATACAGTACCAAATTAAGAGTGCAATACAATTAAGTTACAGTACAATTAAGATACAGTACAAACACGATTAACACTTATATGAAATGGTTTTAGATATTATTTTATAAAATTTAAACCACGATTGATGTTGAATTTAATTGTTGACCTATAGCTATTCTGATTGAAGTGAGAGTCTGAGGTCCAGATTTTGGTGGCTATTTTAAACTATTTTTTCCTGTTTTGCTCTAACAAATTCACTTATATCTTACACAACATATTATAACTTTCTGAGCTTACGTGCAGACTTTAGACAACTTCAAAGAAGGTTTATTTTGGAGCGCTACGGTCTACTGTTTTGCTACACGAGAGTTAAACTTCAAAGAATGGAAGTAATTATGAAACTAGAATAAAGCGTAATTACGGACACCTTTTATGTATTTTCTAACTTTTTTAAATAATTAAGTTTAATACTTAAAATAGTGTTGTGTTAATGAAAATATATCTTGTATTATCATTTAGTGTTATCTGTAATAAAATGTAGTTGTAGTTCGTTAACTATACCCAGAAAAGTACAGTGAAGAAAGCTACTTAAAGGATTTCAATCTAGTAGAAATTTTAAGTACTATGTTAGAAGTATGTTCAGGTTTATAACTTGATGTACACAAATGGCGCATCATTAGGATGCGTTACTGAGTTCCGTATATACACAAATATATATTTTAACAATAATGATATTGTCGTGAAATTCTTAAACAGTATGATTACTAGGAAAGCTTGTTTGCACAGAACGGTACTAAACTTATCAAATTGTAATCTAGGTGTATATATCTGGAAGCGTATAAGTACCTATTAAGTGATTACTCAAACAAACACAGAATTTCTCTGAGTTGCAGATTTGAAATTCAAATTATTCTAAGGATTTAGAGAGAAAACGGTTAATTTGGAGACTCGTATTTGCCGTATTTGTGAAAGGAGATACATATGTGCTTTGACATTAGTTGGTAACTACTAATTGCGATAAAGAACTAAATGGCCCTTTAAATTAAAAATATATTCAATAAATATACAAATATATCTTGATAATATATAACTCCTCGTTACACAAATGTTAGACTAAACAAATTCTACGAATTTTTCATTCTACTCTAGTAAATGAAAATATGAATGGTTTTGATTATTTGACTGCATTATGCAGTTAAAGAATTAGATTTAAATTACGCAATTAATTTAAAATATTTTCAATAATACAATTTTTAATTTAAACGATATAATTTTTTTAATATAATTTATTTATAAAATTTTGCATAACCCGTTACTAACCAACCCAACTTTTTGCTTCTTTTCAAAACGTATTTATAGAAATAAAGAGCAAAATGTAGGAATATTTTACTAAATGCACAAATAGCTTTGTTTTCATTATAGAAATATAAATGAGATTTGAATCTAAACAGTATTTACGATTTTTGAATATTATGTTTATACATAAATATATACTTAGTTTTGCTCATTTATCTGTGCTATTAAATTGCTGTACTGGATTGTATACAATTTATATAGATCATAACCAATCAATTCAAATATTTGCCATTTCTTCAAAGTAAAATGAGGGCTCAGAATGTAAGAATATTGCATATATACACAAATAAGTGTTGATAATATATACATACTCACTGCAAGCAATTGCACTACATATAACATGAGACATCCATCAAAATAATTTCTACAATTTTTCCATTTTGCTCTAATAAAATAAACTATGAATAGTTTTTCTCATTCAATTGCATTATTAAGTTTAAGAGTTAGATTTAATTCAATTTGTATACCTCGTAACCAACCAATTCAATTTTTTACTTTTTTTCAAAATTTATTTATGACAGTAAAAAGTAGAATTCAGGAAATACGTTAGCTCTAACAATATATTTTTTAGATATTTTTACAAAAATTATTGATATTATCAAAGTTGAGGTTATCATAAGAGAAAAATTGTCAGTACATATTTAAATGAAATATTTGTTTTGAGGGAAATAACGAGCAAGTACGTCCTCTAATTTCTACAGAATATTTTAATAACCTGGAATAAAGCAACTTTTTCTTCTCCCTTTGTAAAATTTGCATCATGTCGTAAGCGTATTACTTAATGAGATTATTTCTGAGGTTACAACTTTCTGCATTGTCTTCTGATCTTCCGCAAACAACTATTTGAGACTAAAATAGCTTGTTCATGAAAAAGAGGAAGCTATTTACATTGCCTGGCCTAATTAGAGTATGAAAGATTTAGTTATCTGGTAACGGTAAACTTTAATTAGTACAGAAGTCACAGATATGATCATGTTTGGAAATGTTTAAAAGATTACAAACAAACAAATACTTTTACATCGTTTCCTATTAAAATGTATGCGTAGGAGTTTTATTATTAAATTAATAGAAACGATGAGAAATTTTAAGTTATTGGGTTAGAAATAGTAAACCAAATATGTATTCTAATGCATAAAAAGTTTATTAATTTTTGGACACCCAGAAAGTGTTGTCTGTCAAAAAACATGATTTCTTTTCTCGCATACTAAAAACATATTCAATTACGCTTGTTTTAAGAAAGCTTGTATTGAGGAATTTTTAAAAAGTTACTAACGAAGGGCAATTGTATTCAATATTTTTAAGCTTACAAAGTTATATTTTTGGCCATTGAAATTATATTCATAAAAATTAGGTAGTAAGTATTATCATAATCCTGTAGAATATGGTAATAAAAAGTGTGTTATTGTATAGAAACAGTTTATGCGCACAAAGTTTATGTTTTTGTTCTTACTGTATTTATACTTTTAATAAAATCTAGATGTCACTCAGTAAGGATTCATGAGAAATTTCATAGACTTCTAATACAGAAACTTTAAACATAGGTTTAAACATTGTCTTGGTGTAAATACACTATATCCGTAAACAAGAATTACTTATTCTCTGGTATTTAGTTTAATAAATACCACTTTTGGGAGAGTGGTAAACAGAGGTGATTAACTAATTTGCATAGGATTAAATAGAGTAAACAAAGTATAAATTCCAATGCCTAAATTACTTATCATCTCTTGAACACGCCAGAAGTGTTGTCTTTCAAAAAGCAGAATTTTTTTTTTCTCGCATGATAAGAGGAAATTCAAATATACTTGTTCTACAAATGCTTGCGTCTATCTTTTAAACATACGAGGTAGAAAAAGTAAGAAATAGCATAAAGAATGTTTAAGCTTGCATAGTTCTTTTTATATCTATCTTAATTACACTACACATAACAGTGCGTAACAGTGCACATTACAGTGTACATTACAGTGCATAAATGTTGAAATCAAGTATTATTTGTTCTCTAGAATTTAGTTTAATAAATATTGCTTTTCTGTAATCAATGAACATATATTACCAGTAGCTTAATAAAATTACTTTGATGCACTGTAACTAATATTAATTCCTTTTTTTGCAAAAACGCAAAAAATTTAGTCAAAATGAAAATTACCAATACAGATTACTAATAAGGATACAGTTTTTATATTTAATAATTTTAATAATTCATCAGCTTAAGTTATTGAGATGTTACACTTTATTTTAATAAACCTATTTTTAATATTTTTCTAAATCTTCGCCTCACAGTTACTTACAGGAACAACGGTAGAACGCAAATAGTTTATAGAAAGATATTTCTTTCTGAACTCATCAGTTCCCCATCCTTCTTCCCTCTTAAAAATTCATCAGGCCGTGCCATGTGTCATGACGGCATGTGCCCATGTAATATAGCTTTAATGAAGTCAAAAGTTGCGTTAAATTTGTCATCCTATATAAAAAAAAATCTCTGAAGAGTTATGGAATGGAAAGTTTTTTATGTGCATTTTCGAATGTCATCAAGCATATTTTGTTGCATAGTATGCATACATATAGATGGCTAATTATTGAATCAACAGCAGATAAAAAGTAATGCAAGCAGAATCAAATTAGTTTAAACTCTAATTTAAGTTGGTTTTAAAGGTCACAGCTGCACCACTACGTGGTTGGAATTAATTTAGAAAGTCAATAAGAGAACAACAAATAATTCGTAAATTAACGGATTTTGCACACACATAATATAAAAAGAATCTAAAAAAAGCACGGTATATATATACAATTGTTGCAGATTTAATTTTATGTTTTTATGCTACTTTTCCATTCCGTTGTAGTAATTTTCTGAATTGCAAGATATCACGTTTCTCTTAATTTATTGTTTTAATTTATTAGCATTATTTCTATTGCTTGCTTAAAATTTTTACTGCATACAATATTTTTAATTTGATTCTTATTTTACCCTCTCATTTATGTTTATTTACTGTAGGATATAATAATTTTAATTGTGATAGTTTGTCTGATAATGAATTTTTAAAACAGAGTATACACATCAAATTAATTAGCTCATATATAAAGAAATGCACATAAAAATTAAAACACATACATATTATATTTTGTGAAAGCATACCGATAATTTGTCATACTTACTTTGATTTACTTTTATCACGCAAATTCTTAAGAAATGTTTGTAATAATTTTAGGATTTTATTAATGCAAAATAAAATGGTTTATTTTATTAGAAGTTTAATTTTTCATTCTCGGATTTTAAACGGAATGATTATGTATTCTTAAAATCTTTACATAAATATATTTCTTTTTCTCGTCTCAAAATATTCATTTTTTGCTATGCCTCTCTTCATAAAACTTTCTGGAAAACATAATCTGTAACTTAGAGATAAGATAATTATGTAAAAAATAAAAAAAAAATTGAAAAAAGAAAATAAATAACTAAATTTTAAAAAAGTAGGAAAGTGAAAAGCGTAGTGCTTTTGCGGAAAATCTCATGTTTTTTTATTAAACGTGTTTACATTTCAGACATATTCTTAATGTGTTAAGTATTTTTTTTTGTGTTTGTGTAATACTTGTGTTGTGAATGTTCGAGTAAAGGAAATAATTTTGTTGTAGTGTACTTACAACACTAACACCAGTGTTCGTTTACAAAGGGGAAATACAGTAAAAATATGATACCTTACTTTAGATCAGGGGTCGGCAACCTGTTTGTCCTTAAGGGCGCAATATTAAATTTGAAAATCACCGAGGGTGCATATTTTACAGATAATCAACAGGTATAAATAGGCATAAAAAAACAGATTTTTTATAACTTTATTTTGTTGGTGGCATACATAATGATACATATAATTCAGTGTGAAACTTGGGTGTCCATATTTTCAGCTAATTTCTTATAATTGGGTATTGCAACGTGTTTATAGCTGAAACTATTTCTTTTTTATTTTTAAATTCTTCAAAAAGTGAATCAGCAGCTTCTAACATGGCTTTTTCACTATTTCTCCATCTGTAAATGGTTTTTTATTCTTAGCTAGCAAATGCGATATTTTATATGACGCGATCATTACTGCTTTATGTTGTTGCAGTGGTTTAGTAAAAAAACTTTGCTGGTTAGTTATTGAAGATTTTAAAGAAATAATTTTTTCCTTCTAATTTCGGAGTTCTTTGGATAGTCACTATCAAAATTGGTATGAACGGTCTTAAAATGTCGTTCAATATTACTTTCATTGGGAATCGCAACACTATTATTACACAACAAACAAATACACTTCCCTTTGTAATCAACGAAACAATATAGATGTTCCCACTCATCGTTAAAATAATATGTTCTTTTTCTTTTACATTTATCCATGAAGGGTTTTGAATGAAAAGAATTATTTCGGATTACTTAGTAGTTTTAAATACATGGTCTACGCGTGGTATATTCGAAATACGATCACACACTAACAAATAATACGTGCGTGTTATTATATACGCTCAAGGTTAGCAAACTGCTAATCTATGCACAATCCTAAACTCAACTGACTACTTGCTGTATATCGCCGTTTGACAAGAGTAAGTAAATCGCTCTGGTTATCATACATTTACATTAGTTCAGCGAGGGCGCATTAAAAATTTTTCGGGGGCGCCATGGCGCCCCCGAAAAACTTTTTTAAACACAAAACGCCGCGTTGCCTACCCCTGCTTTAGATTAAGACATTTATTCTGTACACTATTTACAAATTGATATACTTGATCACCATAAAACATAACCAGCAATTATTTATATTTTATATTTACACCATAATTATTACAATTCTCTTTAGTTATGCTTTATTCCTTAATCAAAATGTTGAATTATTAACTGAGGCCTAAATAACCGTCATGAATATGTTAAATCTGTTTTACCTCCAGTAAAAGCACAGGGAAGCAGGCAGGGACTTTCCTCATGGAGTGTGTCGGTTCGCGCGTTCAGGCGCACGTGACGTCGGTGCTGGCGAGCAGGGCTTGGGATTTTGATGTCCAGCTACTATTGAATCCCGACTTCGACTTCTTTTTCTTAACTCTCTTTCCCAACTCATCACCTCGATTTTAACACCTCTTTTTCTTCTTTGCCAATCGCTTGTTGGTGAAATTTTCCCAAATCTGCACCCCCTTCGGGAGTGTAGGTTGGCTCATTAAAATAGCCTCATTTGTGAAAGCCGACCTTATTTTTGCCCCTGCCTCCATAACTCACGTTTACATCTGTGTGTGAACTTGACCGTTACGCTTGTGCCATTCCGTGAGCTATAACTTCTCCGCAGGGGTCCTTAAAACTCGAAGTCAACAATTGCATCTAAATTCTTCTTAGAAATTTCTTCCACAGCTGTGAATGCACGTGCTGACAATCGGGGAAAAGTACCTCGGTTCACACCTAATAGTGATGCTCTTTTTAGCTAAAAAAGATGAATAAAAACTTTGTTGGAGAGTCGATGATCCTATAAACTTTTATTTTCCATCACTCAATTATTATTGAGGCGTGTACGCCAAAGTAACTGATGTACCCGAAATTATGCTAAATATATGTATGTACCGTAATAAAGTCTAAAGTTTGTGGTAATGTCGCGAGGTATTACTCACTGATTCATTTAGAGAATGATAACCTCACATGTGTGAACACATTTTCACTTATTTGACATTTTTACTGACATATCTTGTTATTTCTTAGTTTATTTTGGTTTGTGTCATATCTGTCTTAATTTATGTAATAATATAGTTTAACCACTAGTTTAAATTTTGTGTTTTATGTTTTAATTTTAGTAACTTGCACACTGGCCTTTCTCATTCCACTATATACTTTTCATTTACTTATAGTAGATTTGTTTCCATTTTTGCTTCCTTCAGGGTTTTACCTTTTATTTTTAGCTTTATATTTCGTTTTAATTCTGAACTTTTGTGTTTGGATATCTTTCTCGTGTTTTTCTTTTTCTTTTTCATTATTTTATTTTATTGGTTTTATTAGATTTATATTTTATATTTTTGTTCTCAGAACAATTGGAGGAGAAAGGTTAAAACTCGTTCAAATCCCAGACACAGAGCTAATACTGTGATAATATATATATATATATATATATATATATATATATATATATATATATATATATATATATATATATATATATATATACATATATATATCTGTGTGTATTATATGTATATATATTATATGTAATATTAATATCCCTTATTCACATATTTTAATATTAATTTAATAACTTTTGTTCATAAAGTACGTTGGGGGTTTGCGCGGTAATTCTGATTTTTCCCTCCTGACGAGATATAGACTTAATTCAGCGTCTGTCTGTACTACTTTAGCCAATAGGTAGCGCGTTCTCTTTAAACACAGGTATTTTTTATCACGGGATCAATTGTGCTTAGGGATTATTCGTATTCCTTTTACCTGAGATATCCCTACTTCAAAATTGTGTGTGCAGGTCTGGGTGTACGATGTTGTAAAAGTGCTTGCCTATTGTATGGGTTTCACGTATCTCACCAGAAATAAACTGTGTTGTGAATTTGAATGTGCCTCACCCATATTACACACACACATATATATATATATATATATATATATATATATATATATATATATATATATATATATATATATATATATATATATCATATTTCCGAAGTATAACATAATTGTAAACCATATTTTCCGACTGAAGGAGCAATAAATTTACAAACAAATATTTTCATAATAAATGAATTCAATATAACTCATAGATTCTATAATTTTATCTTATATTTTATAGAGAATAAATATGCGTTCTACAAATTCTAAAGATTGAACTTTTATTAATTATGAAAAGACAATTCACTTACCAGAAGTTTTGTAAACTTTAGATAGACTGGCTGGATGGAATTTTTTTTCCATTATAGGAAGAGTTTACTATTCTTACAGTAACATCACATTAAAAAGAAAGTTCCCACAATGAAAAATAGTGGTAACATATCAAGTGGTACATTTTTCTTACAGAAATCGGAAGATGGAAAAAAGGAGTCTTTTACGTGATCAATTTTTTTAGAGACTTTGCGTAGATAACCTTCCTATAAGGAATGAAGTGTTAAATTCATGTTTTATTTATTTAGGAATGAAGGAAATATAATGAATATAAAACTACTAATGCTTTTTTCTGTAAGAAAAAGGAAACAAAGAGTTCAGTTTATATTTCTTATCCAACATCCATAATTCATCCATCATACTTTATACATTAAAAAATGAGAGAGTAGCTAGAGTAAAATTAAACCTTCAACCACCCACGAATCATATTTTATTGATGTTGAAGATCAAATGGGCCATTAAATGCTTTGAGGGAAGAAAAGTAAAATTTGATTGCAAGACAACATTGATGATTTTTATAAATATAAATTTTATAAAAGAAATTTATGGATTATTTCAGTTGAAATTCTATATTGTAGCTTTTTCTAGAAGTGTAGTTAAACTCCTGGAAATGGAGGGTAAAGCTAGTCATGAATACACTTCTGGTATTTGAAATTAAAAACTAATTGGATTACGATCTGTACAAACTGTTGAAAAGTATATAAGTAAATTAAAAGGGAATGACAATTATTTTATATTAGATGTCAGTAGTTTCACACTTAAAAACTTGTTATAATTTTTTTCTCTATCATTGAATAATAATTGAAAATTAAACAAACATATTGAAAACATTATTATAATTATATTGAAGATTAAACAAAAAGGTTATTAATATTATCTTTTAAATTAAAAGAAAATATGGACTCTTATATATATATATATATATATATATATATATACATATATATACATATATATATATATATATATATATATATATATATATATATATATATATATATATATATATATATATATATATATATATATACAATGAATAATCTATTCTTTTGGTGAATTTAAAATTTACAGTCAATTTGTCTAGTTGAACATAAGTCCTCGTAATAAAAACGCTTCAGAGTACAATATTTCATGACTCGATAAACAGACTTCTAGAGCCTGATACTATATCATAATTCTCAAATACCTCATGAATAGTTAGATATTTTTTGCTGAATTACCCCCTAATCTAGATAAATTTTATTTCAGACGTTCGTAAAAATTCAATCCAATGACGCTACACATTTTATTCAAAAGAATACGTTTTATTTTGTGAGGAAAAATCTCTAGGCTTTCTAAATTGCATTTTAGTTTCAGGACAAACAATCATTCTAAAAATAAAATGAAAATGAATTGTGTGCATGTTATGGTTTTGCATTTTGCATATAATCATGCATATTTGTAAGTATTTAAAAATTTTTAATATATAAATTAGATAATTAATTTTAGAAACACTTTTATAAATTTTAGCTTAGAAGTAAGATTAATATATTGAAATGAGGTCTATGATTAGTTATATATACACACACACACACACACACACACACACACACATGTATATATCTTGATCCAGTGTTAAGGCGAATGGAATAATTAGTCCTTCTTAGTAAAACACTTCTTTATTTAACATGGAGTTTCCATTTCAGTCGTCGCTTGAGCCATTTGCATTTATTCGTGGCTAAGATAAGTGTGGAATGTGTTGACAGCTCCAAGTCCATGCGCTAACTGATACTTCTCGCTTGATTACTCATCAACTTCCTGTGAAATATCTCTACGCTTGACCGCATTACGTCAAAAGTTTAAGCAAGCGTGGGTCTTTTTCATTTATTTTATTATTATCAAAGAGTTTCCTTTTAAAATCGTTTATAACTCACGGAATTTCCAACTACCCCTTTTTTAGACCTGACACACACACACACACACACAGAGATATATACATATATATATATATATATATATATATATATATATATATATATATAGAGAGAGAGAGAGAGAGAGAGAGAGAGAGGGGGAGAGAGATAGATAGATATATAACATTAAAATACACACACTCATATATATGCACATAATCTAAGAAAAAATAAAAATACTCTAAAATTTAATAAATTTATGATTTTTTAGAGAATAGTATAATTTTACAGCTAAATGGCTTTTGATTACAAATGGGTATAGAATTTTGGAATAGTGTATATTACGATTGAATAATTTAGGACGAAGTACATAAAATACAAGTTCGTATAAGATCCAGGTCGTTACTTAAAAGCTGAAACTTTTCAATCTGTAGCATTATTTCTTTATAGATACATTTAAATAAGCATTTAAAGAAATTAGAGATAAGCCTAAAAGGCAGATATACCATTGGATAGATTGAATTAAATTATTGAGGTAAAATGAATCTTTCAGTTAAAGCATATCGCTTCAAAATAGATATTCGTACTCAATGTTTTTACTAGTTCGTGTATCTAGATAGTTATTGACGAATTTCAATAATATAGATTTCACTGATAAAAATTTTCGTAAATGATTAAAGGAGTTATTAAACAGACGATTAGTTTACGTGATTTTATTTAAATGAATTACTTAGTAGTATTATTTATTTTTGGATATTCACCTGTCATAGATCATGAAATTGAGCTGTAGATCTATTTTTCTAAATATATTTCAAACATAGATTTGTAAGTGAGTATGTTTGAGTTCTACTTTTTCTGCATAGAAACGCTTCCTAAACTAGAATGAATTTTGAAAGTAAAAGTACTGCTCTATTTTTCATATCTATTATATTAAATTATTACCATTTCTAACAAATATTAACTACTTTTTAAATCTTGAGATTAAAAAGTTTTTTCTTAAATGAAGAAGTGTGAGAAGGCAAGCATGTTATAGTTTAATTGTTATCTCAAAAAATACACAGGTAAAAAATATTTAAATTTTTAAAAGAAATTTAGTCAAACAAAAATGTTATGTACGTTACTGTAAACATCTGTACTATCAGAAAGTGGATAAAATTAAGCTAACAGTTCAATTTAGGATACATCAAAGAAATATTAGATTTCTGTAGTGAAGAAAAACGCGGATCTTAGGGATTTTTATACTTTTGCTAAGATTTTTTATCTTTGAACGTTATTGAAACTTTAGCAAATGAAAGAATAAATTTGCTATTATGTGCTTAAACGCAGTTTGTTTTAGATTAATTCATGCCACTATGTGCCTTATTTTTAAAACATCAAAAACTGTTTCTTCAAGCAGTTAGAAATATTTAGTTACATGATTGATCATTATAAAATAAATCAGTTTAAACTATATTATCTATCATTTCCCTTCATTTGATGGAAAAAACCTTGGATATTTAAAACTGCTGTTGCGGTTTTATTGTTGTGAAATTGTTGTAGATGCTTAATTATTTAAAGAGAGATTTTATTGAACTGTAATTTAAAGAGCAGGAACTCTTTTAAGGGTTGTGTTATTAATATTTTTTTATTAATTTTGATTTTCCCAGTTTTCGTTTTTCCTATGTTACAGCAATCCGAATTCTTTGTCTTAATAATAAAGACCTAGCTAGAGATTTTCAAAATTGTTTAATAAATTCAAGCATGATATTTATTTCTAGGTTGAAATAAGATTTCGTTTCCTACAAGATTTTTAAACTATTGCTGTAAAGATATATATTTTTAGACTACAATTATTGTTCAGGATATCTAGAATAAAAATTAAAAGCCTACTATTATCTAATTTGAATGAAGATCAAGAAAAGTAAATGGTTTAAAAGAAAATAATATTTATAGATTATATTCATGTATTAAGTATATGTCACTTATTTAATACATTACTATGTATTTAATGGGTCAAAAAATCTAAATTTATATTTTAATATTTTATATCATGTATCTACATTTGTCTTTTAGATAAAAGAGATAAATTCTTTATCACCAAAACATTCCTATGAACAACTTTTTTCATTTTGGCACAACAGCTATAAATTTAAATGAGCTATACAAATTTACTAATTTGTGTTAGTTATCTAAAAAGTGTAGTTTATGCAAGAAAAAAAATAAAAGGAATTATTGGTATTTGCTATTTACAGCTGTTAAGTGTAACTGGATAGTTGAAGATTTTATATTATGAATGTAAAATAAAAGTTTTGTGTTTCGCAGAAAAATATTTAAGTTTGTTTAATATTTAAGTTTGTTTATTATTGTTATTTAAGTTTGTTTTAAACATTAGGGAATTTATAGAAAAAAAAAGAGTTTCCTCTATTATTCTTTATTCTGTTTCTAATTTGTTGTAAAGAAACTTTATTACAATTGTACATTTTGCAAGTTCCTCTATATAAATATTTTATCAAGAAAATTCTCTTAAAACACAAAAGTTCGATGTACTAATTTCTACCCTTTAAATATACTTTAACTTTTATGCTCTTGGACTCAAGTTATA
>CM063502.1:132178972-132193972 GCA_032207245.1 Pardosa pseudoannulata | reverse complement strand
AATCATTAAAATCCAGAGCAGTAAATAAACTAAAAGAGGTACAAATTAATTGATACTTCTTCAATATTATATTATATTTAATTTTGTCCATATAAAATAACAAGATTAGTGCTGTCGTTTACATGAGTAATAAATAACTTTTGACATATTGTATTTGACATATAGTAAGGAAAGTATACGCCCCATGTATATCTATCTCTCTCTCTCTCTCTCTCTCTCTATATATATATATATATATATATATATATATATATATATATATATATATATATATATATATATATGTGTGTGTGTGTGTAATAATATCAATATCTAAGCCCTAAAGTGTATCCAAAATTATACCTTTTCCCCATTCATTATTCTAGTTCTTAATTTCTTCTCTTTATATTAACCATATTTCCCAGCCATCCAATTTAAACGATATGAGGATGTTTTTATTCCTTCAGATGAACTCTGAAATTCTTTCTTTGATTCTCAAAGCAAAAAATGATATGGCCGGCATTTTTATTAGGAAGTTATAACTCTCCCAGGAAAATCTGTAACGATCAGCAATAATGCTCATCTGAAACGCCACACTTTAGCAGATATCTCTAATCAAAGGTTACTGTCTATAAGCAATCAACTGTTGCGTCAGCATTTTCCTACAACTCTAAAGCACACATGGTATTTAGTCGTCTCTCGCTAAAGGTTGCCGTTGCCACATGTAAGAGAGAGAGCGTTCTGACACCTTCCGTTTCAGATGCCTTTGGATTCCGTGCTATTTTTATCGGATGAAATAAAAGATTACGTACGGCCACGACGACTGATGTATTTCTTTCGAACAGGCGATTAGCGGGATTTTTGGCAGCCCAACATGCCCGGGCTGAGGAAAATAATAGGGGCAATTTGAAAAGAAGTTGGTCAGGTGTAAATTTGGGGTGGTTTTTCCCCCGTTGATCCCCAAGTCCTTATATATATATATATATATATATATATATATATATATATATATATATATATATATATATATATATATATATATATATATATATATACTCTACTTTTAAAGAAGAAGTATATTTTATACTTATCCGGGATAAGTGAAAAAGAATTATTGAATCAATTGTAACCATATTGTAATATAATTGAGAAAAGATAACAAAATAGTAGCAGCATAACATTCATGTCCGTTATTCTTAAATGACATCGCCACTCTGATATGAATGCCTTTCTAACATGGGTGGTTATATATTTCATCCTCTGACCCATCTCTCCTGGAATTATATGCATATACTTACAAATACATAGTCCAGAAAAAAATTCTTTCTGAACTTTTACTGATCATAAATGCAGGTAAAGGTACATTCTTCCTAGAGAAGAAAATCAGGTCACTAATTAGAATATTTAGAATTAAAATCATGAAGCAAAAAAAGTGATGGACACCTGTAATTTAACTAGAAAATTAGACCTAGACTACATATCCTGCGAATTCATTTTTGTATTTTATAGCAAATAAGGCCTTGTATTTACGAAAAACACAACTTTAATTAGCATTTTATATATGACGCGATCCTCTCTCCAGGACAGTTTATCTAAGAATTTCTACCCAGGCGCACTTTTAATTATAGGAAAGCTCTTCTGCTTTAAAAGAAAATTATTTAACAACTGATTTTCTTTCTTCACGCTTTTCTTGTAATTAATAAGACGATAAACAGTTAGAATTATGAGGAAAAAATTAATTAAATTTCTATCTTTTTTTGTAATGCATTCCCACCTTAGTATTTCTGACATAATATTTTAAATCAAGTTTCTTTTGAAGTGGGATAAAATGTTCTTCTTTTATAATAATGAACTGATTGGATTGAAATTCTGAGGTCAGCGCCGTTAGATATTCTGTGTTATATAATTTTTTTGCAATTAAACGAAAAGGATGTATATTTTTGAGTTAGAATCGAAAATAATTTAATTCTATATATTTATATATATTCATATAAATTTTGTATCCTCATAATAATGAACACCTTTATTTTATCAATGAAATAAATTTAGATTTAGCTTATATTTCTACAAGTATACTACGAGACTGAAAATTAACAAATTTGACACCATTTGTCGAAAACTGAAATTATTCCGATTTATGATGAGAAAAAAAAATTCTTCAGCGTGGTATCGAAATCGGTCCACTAGCATAAAAGTTCATCCTTTTTACCACCACACCTCATACAGGAGTAATTGGAGGTGGAAAGACGATGACATTAGTTAGAAAATCGAAATTTAATAAACTATTTTTTCTATAATGATACATTTTCATTGAAGATACATTAGTTCAAATTTCAGCTTTGTGGGAGACCTCGAAGTTAGGAAGATATTAACATACCAGAGATTCAGGCATATGTAGGCATACGATGCAATTAAAATAGAATAAAGTAAAAATATACAAAGTAAAAGAAGACAGACTTAACATGACAAGCATTAACATATCAAGAACGTTTTCCTTTACTTCTTCAAGTAGAATCTATCAAAAAAGTTAACCCTTAAATGCCTTGTGTTGCCTCTTGACAACATAGCCAATTTAGTCTTCTAAAATACTATTAGAATAATATTGAAGCCCTAATACCTAATGTTGTCAATAAAATACACAGTGAAAATGTTATTAAACAAGTTTTCCACATGTAAATGGTACCTTTACTCCTTTTAAGAATATAGATAGATTTATTCGTTTATTCATTTGCTGTATGATCTTTTCGTGCTTATTGGAAGCTTGAAAATACACTTTTTTGTTCTTCAGTGCTCAAGTAAAAATTATTACATGAAAAGGTAACGTATGTAGTCCATTTTTATGACTTTCTTTAGACATCTGACTGTAAAATATTCGCTGTAACCAGATTTTCTGTTTGTTGCCAGTTGGCAACAATGGGCATAAAGTTTTACTAACCTTAGAGGAAAATAAGCAGTTTTGGTTTTATTTTCTGCTATATTCTAGAGAAATAGTTATTTTTCTAGTAGTTTATTCTTTTAAAATTTATATACAGTGATCTTATGCCATTCTCAAACATTGTGACAAAAGCTTTTGTGGATGCAAATAGTTTATTTTTGCAGTAGTTTATAATCGTAATTATTTTTTTTAAATATATGTACAGTCAAATTTATGACGTCTTCAAAGGTTGTGACAAAGTCTTTTGTGGATAATTTACACTCATATTGTCAAGTATCGTAAAGTAAACAATTTATTTTCTATTCCACATTGATTTTTGTAATGTTTGTCAATATAAATTGTATTGTCATAAGAATTAATTATTTTTAAATATATCCTGTGGGGATTTCTTATGATAGTTATTAAAATTCATGTGTGCTTGATAATTTTAAATTTTATCAAAAAAATTAAATTTTCAATTATTCCTTGCCTGTGATGCCCGAAATCAGTTTGGGCAACACAGATGCTCCAATTTTGGAATTCTCGACCTGAAATCAGGCAAGAGAAAAACTTTTTCAATTCCATGAAGCCCGAAATCGGTTAGTCCAATGCATAATATTTAATTTGCTATTTTCCCAATAGATAGAAATACTTTCCAGCTAAAATATTGGCAATTTCACGCCACTCGTCACTATTTCTTAGATACCGTAAAGGATTTGTGAAATTCAAAGGAATCTTAGGGACATGGAATTCATGTCAGTTGATATAAATAATAATATTGTTCTATTAGTTTATTATACTAATCCAGAAAATTATATCATTAGATTTATTTTTCTCGAATTTGAAAAAAATTACAGTAATCCATTAACATTTTCGTTACATGTAAAAATATTGAAAATAATGGTTATTTCGCTTAAAATGTTGTTCTTTTTTTTCAAAAATAATCTATTTCTAAAGTTTTGATGATAACAACGAACAAAAATAAGAGAAAAGATTTTCTAGTTTTGGCCCGTTTTTCTCAAATATATTTCACAGGAAAGGGGTTAAAGCCCAAAAACTGTTTTTTAAACAGTAAATTAAACTTAAGATAAAGTATGATTTGTTAAAGTATTTTCCCATTATTTATAAAAGAAAGGAAAACCAAAAATTTTTTTAACTAGTTTATAAATGATCGGGTATTTAAGAGTTAAAACAATAAACTATAAATTATGACATCTGTTTTATAACATGTATTTTCTACAATTGCTTACCCATCAATTTAATTCTGTGTACCTTAACAACACCGTATCAAAAAAGGTTTTTTGAAATGTTAGAATATACCATTTCAAACATGTATAAATAATTAAAATCTTCTAAAGCTTAAACAGAAACATTTATTAGCAAAGAATACTTTACTGGAAACAAAAAATCAACCATACTTATAAATATTTTCAATTCTTTTGCACAAAATTTATCTTTAGTTAGATTCACATTCTTTACATATTGAATATGAATCTAACTAACTATGGACTTAATCCCCTTCTAGCCTCTCTAATTTTTTTTAAAATTTGACAAATCCATATTTTACTTCAGAATAATCAAGGGAGAAATGAAACCTCTAAATGAAAATCAAACCTGGTATTGTCATTTGATATTACTGATTACTTTATTGATTGTCATTTGATATTATATGATTACTTTAAGAGAAAATTAAGTTAGTTGCAGTTATTAAGGGTAGTAACAATCAATGCCGTCCCTTGGTAGTAGGAAATTAGGTGACTGCCTATGGTGTTAAATTCTCACATTTCTAAATGTTTGAGTAGTACTAGAGTGCATAAAATATCCCTTAAATCTCTATAAGTATCATCAATACCTAGCAGTTCATTTTCTCAGGATGATTTCCATTTTGGTAATAAAACCATCTAAAGGTTTTGATTTCGTTGCTTAAATCAATCAGCATAAGGTGTCGCGCATACGGATTCTGTTGCCTTTCTGTTGTAACATAGCACAGGATGGCTTGGTTTTAAGTGTTATTCTCTTAAATTAGTTATATGTCATCTTTATAATATGTTTATTTTAAAATTATTTTTTTAAAATATTTTTAAGGCTTGGAGGGGGGGGGGAGATGCCATTTTTTTTTGGTGATGAAAATAGCCCTCCCTGACGTTGATCAGTCTTTTAAAGCTCATTATGAAAATGACATTAATTTTCGTGTATGCTATACAAATTCAAAACAGTGGTACAATTGGTTAAAGGAGCACTACTTTTCAATGCAAGACATTTTTTCATTTAATCCCAATTTCGATTCCTAACAGAATCGATTGTACAATCTGCGTGGGAGTTTCTGGGATTATTTCCAGTACAACACATATTTGAGCACAGTGCACAAGCAAGAGCTCTAAGTAGGCAACCTTTTCTCCTAAATGAGTACAATTTTAGCACACCTGTCATGCACTTGAGACAACTGCAAGAGGAGGAAGAAAACCACAGGCCTACCTTTTTCTGAGAAAATAGAAATTTCCAACACTTTTCATTAGAAAAGAATCTTCTAGAAGTTTTACACAAATAGTTAAAAATAAGGTGAATTTTTAAATTGGAATAGACTGACTGAAATATGAAAGGCCGAAGAATCTGTAAACTTTCATGAATAAAGCTATTTTTATAGCTGAAATTTTGGGTTGAATTTCATTTGAAGCATAAAAAATATGTTTATTTTCATAAGCAGTGTTTTCATATTTATTTATTTAAGAATCATAAAATTAGATGAGGGAAATTGGAAAGCTATTAAAATACGAATGTCTGCTTATCAATGAAATATTATATAATCTACATTACCGTCATATTATTTAAAGTCATATTAAATTTACAGACCTCGATATTAATTTATAATTATTAATAAATAGGATTTTATGACAAGGTTTAAGAGAATTTTCGTTAGTTCAAAATAGAATATTTTTAAGTACTTAGATAATCTGTCAAAATGGCATGCCGTGATGAAAATATTCAACTTACATTTTTGTGGTTTAATGGTTAAAATATTTTTAAGTAAAGAATAATTTAGTTATTTCCTGTCAAGAACTTCGCTTTAACTATTCAAAAATTGGTACTTATCTGACTATATCAAAAATTTAAAAATGTGGGTGTATAGTTTTATATTTACGTAAACAGTTACGAAACACGATGAAGACAGCCTGTAGTTATGTGCATATCCAGAAAGGAAAGCATATTGATCCTTAAAATTCTGTCTTGCTGGGTATGGAATATGTAAAATAATTTTCATAAGTTTGGTTCCTCTAATGGTAAAATAGTCGTAATGCCTACGCATTTCTATTAATACTAAGTGCGTTCTGTCTGAAGAATTTATTCACCTGTATGGTGCAATGAATTTTTATATAGTAAGTATTATTTTAAAAACATATTCTAGAAATCAATGATTTGTGTATAATACCGTTTGTGTCTTTTTGAAGTAGTACCTTTTAGTTTTTTTATAAAGTTGTCACACTCAGAGACTCTATACAATTGTTAATTTAACTGTGAAATTCTAATACCAAACAGAAATAGTGTTAAAGAACAATGGACAATAGTAATATATAAACTACAAAATGCTAAAACTAAAGGCATTCAATATCCTTCTGAAAAATTTATACATTGTCATAATATGAAATACATTATTTAAAAGTAATACACCACTAAAAGTATACAGTTTTTAATATGTGAAGGGTTACTTGTTTTCGAGACCATACATAGAGCATACAAAAGAAAATTAATGATATAATTGTACTTTAAAAGCTTTTAAATCACAGTGTCTATCTTGTAGACTTACCATTTTCGCATAATACTAATTTTAAAAACGCTAAAGGCTTATATCACGCCGGCGTGTACTATTCATGAATAATATGTACCACCTGATGGTCAAAGACGTAAATTTTAGCGACGGCGTGAACGTGTTAAGAGGATTTTTTTTTCATGAAGATGTTAATCTTCCTGTACCCGAATTAGTTAGAGGAGCGTGTGCTAGATTTTCTTAGTACAGGGAATCGGAATGCCGCATCTTAAAAGATTAGATTTAGCTGCATATTTCACTCATTTACATTGCTGCCTGATATCGACTCTCTGCATCACACCACCCTACGACCCTGATTAGCTTTGTCCGTGTTAACACTAGAGCCACGGGATCGGTCATTTTGAACCAAAAGCTATTTTGTGTCCAATTTTCTCAAAAAGTTGCTGACGAAACTGAAATAAATTTCTTGAAATTTTCTAATTTTATACCCATAAATATCTAAGAAAATATAATATTGAACAATCTCTGCATATGCGATAAATGGTTCATTACTAAGCTTCGAAATGTGGAAACAAAACTATAGATATTTGTTCTAACTGTAAAATACCGATATGTAGAAAAAGTACAATATATAAATATATAATATATACATATATATATAATAATATATATATATATATATATATATATATATATATATATATATATATATATATATATATATATATATATATATATATATATATATATATATATATATATATATATATATATATATATCACGTTCCTAGTGATCAAGGAAAGAAGACACATATTAGTTCCTGTATAAAACTTTATTGTATTCCTTCTGTGTATGGATAAGCCATTTAGATATACTTTGTTCACAATTTGGGACGACATGCGTGGAGGATGTTAACAGCCCGAGTCACCGCTCAGAAGTGACTTTTTGAAGTTGCTTACCTAAACCGTCATTTTTTATTATATATATATATATATATATATATATATATATATATATATATATATATATATATATATATATATATATATATATATAATATATATATATATATATATATATATATATATATATATATATATACATATATATATATATATATATATATATATATATATATATATATATATATATATATATATATATATATATATATATATATATATATATATATATATATATATATATACAGATAGATATATATATATAGATATATATACATATATATATATATATACGTATGCGATTTTATATATATATATATATATATATATATATATATATATATATATATATATATATATATATATATATATATATATATATATATATATATATATATATATATATATATATATATATATATATATATATATAAAGTTTCCTAAATTGCGCTTGAACTTTCTAAGAAACTTTGACTCGTGAGAAACTAAATAATAAATTAAAGTTGTCTATATATTTTCTAACTATATATACTTTTCGATATTGTAATACATTGTTTCTTTTATTAATTATTATAATAATTTAATGTCTAAAATTAAATAAACATCATTGCTTATAAATACAGTCTACTTTTTGAATACAACACGGATTCATATTCATGGAGGTAAGTTTGACCCAGCCCTCGGTTTTAAGTATAGAAAACTGTGTAAGAAACCTTGACTTGTCAGAAACTAAATAATAAATTAATGTTGTCCATATATTTTCTAACTATATATACTTTTTAGATATTATAAAACTTTATTTTTTATGAATTATTATAAAAATTTAATGTCTAAAAATAAATAAACATCATTGCTCATAAATACAGTCTACTTTTTAAATAACAACTGGGATTCATATTAATCGGGTTATATTTAACTCTGGAAACTCTCGCGGTTTTAGTGTAAAGGATGTAATTGAACGTTGAATAGTTTATAAATTAAAATTAAAGATATTTTGTCCCCTTTATGTAAAACAAAGTGGCGAGTTGTATGTAATAAGAAATCAAAGATATATTTATAGCATAGTTTGGCAAGACCACTTTATCACTCATAACCTTAAATAGTTTGTTGGTATGCTGCTTCCTTTCCCAAGTAAGTGAACATTGTATTCTTGAGCAAAATTTTATTAATTACAATTTGAAAGCAAATATTTTAAAAAATTGCTTGGTACTTTTATTTGTTTGCATAACTTACTTGTTGCTATAACCCTCCCGTTTGTTTTATGTAAAAATATTAACAAAGTGAAAAAAAAACATTTTGTGAAAGAAGCTGGGACTTGTTTTCATATTTGTAACGTCATGTTTATTTTCACGTTTGTTACTAAAATTTACCAAAAAAAACGAACGAGAAGAACAAATATTTATTTAATTATAAATAATTCTTCATACATTTACACAAATGACTTTTTTTACTTAGCTAACACTTTAGTTAATAACAATAACTTTTTCAGAAAAAGAATATCTATCAGTGTTCCAGCAGTTGAAAAGTAATTAATATTAAATTACCAAGTTTACATTTTTGGGGAATTCAAGTGTCTCTTGGAGCAATTTAAGTAAGGTAAGACAATTAGTTTTGTTTTTCGAAGCATGCTGCATTCAAATGAGTGAAATGTTTTGTGCTTATTTTAAGATAGTAGTATTTTAATTATATATTTTCAAAGTCTTTGTTAGTCATCTTATTATAATTTTACTTTAATATATTTTTTTAATTAAATTACTATTGCGGATAACTTAGATTTGTGCTTTTTTAAGAACTTATTTTTATCTCTATACCTCTAAGGAAGGATATTACCATACACGATAGGTAAGTAAATTGTAAGTTTTCTTCAATTATTTACCATCGATTAGAAATAAAAGTTTATGTCCTATCTATGAAAATAAAATTTGAAATTTCTAAAAGGGTAAAAGATAAGTAGCATTTAAGAAGGATACACACAAATTATATAAATAAATATTAAAGATAAAAGGAGTCCTGATTTCAAAAATTAAATGTATCAAATGCAAAGATCGAGAGAAGAATGCGACAAATTGTGAATTTATTGTGAAAGCACAAATAATTTTATACAGAAATTTCTAGGTAGTTACAAAATCCCCTGAGAGATGGTGCTGCAATCGCTCTATTGCGCAGTTTCTATAAATAGTGTTCGGAAACCGGGAGCGATCGATTCTATTAACAGTAGTATTTTCTTGTCCTCAATATCGTGCTTAATATCACTTATTTCTCCATGCCTATCAATAGTATTTCTGATGTATAAGGCTTGGTACAGGCACATCAAATAATACCTACTTGTATGATTGACTGTGCGAGTGATTGATTCATAAACAGAGCTACGAAATTTAACTGGCTGCAATTGGAATTCCCAATACTCTGAATAGATTTTTTGTATTTAATAAATTGATTTTTTCTGTGACAATGGTCGACAATGGTTAATGTAACATCAAATTACAGCCTAGTTTTAACTAAGGCCATATGTTTTCGTCCCAGATGTGGTGTGAGAACCGCTTTCTGCCCGTATTATTTTTTCTAAGTAAGCTTGGATCAGTACTTACTCTCATGCTTTAAATTCTCATGTTTGTTAATTTTTTTCTTTTGATGATTCCAAATTATGCTTTTCGATCTTATCTTTTCCCTTTCTGAGGTTAAGGTAGTAGCTGCTTCTCTATTTATGCATATTAGTACTTGAACTGCTAGTAAACAGCAAGAAATAAACTTATTAACAAATTATATGAAAAAACGTTAAATACACATTTCCAGATTTTTATCAATTTTCAGGATAAGTTTCTCCTACTAAACCTTCATTTTAAATTCACTAATACGTAGCCAATATACTTTATTGTAGGTTACTTTTTCACAGATAACTTAGTTTTCCACTATCACGATTAAAGTAATGCACTTCAAAATAAATTTATGTGGCTATACTCGGTGTAAACTCAATAGGCACTTCAAGGTCACTGATTTTTCCCCGATGACCAATTGTAACTATGGTAACGACAGTTGGGGAAAGACTTTACTCTTTTTTCCCACTGTGTCATGCATCGTGGGAACATGCACTGTGTCATGCATCGTGTGGAGAGGTAAACTTTCTATTCCAAAATTGCACTGTATTAACTATTTTATGATTTTACAAGAATTTAAAGAGGTCTTAATGCAATAACAATATTTTGTTTTATTTTATTAGGTATTTAAATATTTATGGTCTGTTGACCAATTTTTAGAAAGTGAAAATTTCTTTAGAAGGTACAGATTCCTAATGTTTTAGTAAGAATTCTAAATTAAAATAAATTTTTGTATTTTTACAAGAACATCTATGATTTATTATAAACTTTTTATACATATTGTTAAACTTTTCTTTATGTAAATAGTTTTATGCACAACTGAAAATTTTAACTTTGCTTATACTTAGTAATTTGTTAAAAAACTGTAGTCAAATTTATTTTAAAAAGCTTTAAAAACTAAATAAAAAATATTTCCTGTTTTTTAGTTAAACGGCATTTTAAAGGCAGAAAAGGTTTGTCACACACACTTTTGTCGAAATCATCTAATTCTGTTACGCGCCTTTTATGTGAATTTTTTTTTTTAATATTGTCGCAGTTCCGGATCGGCACAAATTCTTTTAGAAATACCACGGGCATCAGCAGTTGCTTGTTGAGTTTGCGAAAACAATTCCAAAACTGTAGCAACTGGATTGGATTCAACAAGACCTTTCAAGTACCTGTATACGTTAAATATCAGTATTTTGGACTGTTTTCTAACATCAAAACTAGCCATTACAGGAAATATTTTATGAAGTAAAAAATTAATAATAAACATTAAAAATAAATATGAAGCAAAATTTAAATAAAACAATGAATTAAAAGATAAAAAATGAGAGTGTAATATCAGATAAGCGCAAAATAAATATCTACGAGAAGAAAGAAAAGCAAGAACGTATTGGAATCAAATCCTCAACTGAAGTGCTGAAAATAAGTATGAATGCATATGCTTCTTGGTCGTTACCATAGTAACCGATGACTGGGGAAACGAGAAAATGTGACCTTGAAGCGCCAATAGATTTTACATGGACTATAGTAGTAGGCAGAGAAGTATGTGGGGAAAGGCACTATTCCTTCCGCACATATTCAGTTTACGAGATCTCATATTGTTTGGATTTATCCCGATTATATTCTGTCTTAATTCTTTTTTCCGGTTTTTTATTATATTTTTCTTTGTTATAATTTTCGATTGTTTTTATTTTCCGACCTATTTCGTTTAAAAATTAGTGTAAACAATAATGATAGCACTTACTAATATCAATGTTTTTGGACGAAACCAAGTGCATTTTTTAAACATTGTGTTTGGAAGGAAAAGCAGAAATTATTTCAGAAATATTACTGTTACCATCAGTTTTCTAGAATTTATTACAGAAAACAACTTACAGGCTACGTTACGGAGACCTACAAAATATTTGTTAATTATTGTTACTAATGGCACTAAGAGTAATAATAGGCTAAAGGAGAACTGTATCCTTGTTTTCAATTGATATTACATGATAAATGATTAAACTACATTCAATGGAAACGTTATGATATTATTTTCAAAAATGAAAAAAGGAGTTGGATTTAATTTACAAATATTTTACTCGATTTTTTTGTAATTAACTTTCAAAGATATATTAGAACCAATATTATATATTTTTGCATTCTCTATTAAAAAATAAAATATTACATTTTTTAATAATGGGAATTTGTTTTGGTCTTATTGAATTACATTCCTTAAACCTTTTATATGTCAGTGTTTCCATAAGGAAATATATATATATTAAAATTCAGTTGAAAACAGTTTCTCTAAAACTGCGTATATATATATATATATATATATATATATATATATATATATATATATATATATATATATATATATATATATATATATATATATATATATATATATATATATATATATATATATAATATATATATATATATATATATATATATATATATATGTGTGTGTGTGTGTGTGTGTGTGTGTGTAAAATATATCAAGAATTAATGCTTCTAGAGTTCTTCAAAATTCTCCCAGTTTCCGTTCAAGCTTTCTTATCCAAACCTTTCCAGTCACTTAAATTGAAATCAAAGACATGATTAATTGAGATTGCTTTCCTACCACACTTCTCAAACCTAAATACTTAATAAATAACTAGTGCGGTTAGTCACTTCTTTTCATTTTTAACTCAGCTGTCAATTATCTCAGAAAAAAACCACATATCTTTGAAATCTTTATGACGTTGTATGTAATTTTCCTGCTAGGAATGTTTTAAGAAGCGCTAAAGAATTTAGTCTCATTCTCCTGTGAAATTATCTACGTGATTCCTCCCCCACGTTATATATATAACTTAATTATTACCAGATCAAAAGTTGTTGAGAGAAAGTATTCAACAATTAATAATATAAACAAACGAAATCTCGATTGTTCCATTTGTCTTAATTTATTAACCTCGGAAAATAATCTTAATTTTTCCTTCTTCTCGGTAATGTTTTAACCTTGAAATCACAATATTTAAAGGTAAGTATTCTCGCTCATTAATAATGTATTAGATTTGAAGAATTTAAATGCTGTTATTTCGATATATTTCGAAGAGTTATATTCCACGTAAAAGGTAAGAATTTATGTTTACGGATCTGTTTTATATAATTTATGTAATCTAACTATTAGCAAATACCTATTCTAACAATTATTTTTGTATAATTACTAATATGAGGAGATTTTAAATTTTCAGTTCTAGTCAGGAATATTTTTCCTAATTTATATATCTTAAGTCAAACTAAATTTGGCTCTTAATATTTTAGATCTACCGTCACTACACTAACTTATTTGAAATAGAATAATGCTATTTAATTAAATGGCATTATTCGATTTCAAATACATATTTGCTTCAAATTTATTATTATTTATTTATTTCGATTTCAAATATATATTTGACGATACATATTTGCTAAAGGATAATAGATATGGCTGAAACTGTAATCTTAATATTTGATGATATTTTTCTTCTTAGCTCTTATTACAACTTATCTACAGCCAGATAAAATTAAACTTCATATAAAATTCTAAAAAAAAGGTAAAATATTTATATGTATTTGAAAATAAAAATTAATTGAAAGTTAAAATAAAATGCACAACTAAAGATAGTTTTATTTCACAAAGTGCATCCATTTTACTTTTAAAGGTTAAATAAATGTGTTTAAAGTTTTTCAATTACTATTATTTTTTTATATGCGGCTTTTAAAAATATTTAATGAAAGTGGAATTTTGATTTTAGATATATACATGCTTTTATTTTATGGTTTAGTATAATATATTGAGCTTTTACAAACAGTTCTATTTTAGCTTGTTGAACACTATCTCATATCAAAACTATGTATACGTGCTGCCATAAATAATCAGCATTGTCTGAAAGTTATTCCTCCAGCTTGAAATGCTATCCGAGACAGTGTGAACCTATGCCGCCTGTTATAGCAAATTTCACAGCAATATTAGACATAATTCTATCCTCTCTCAATTTTTAATGACTTCTGATAAAGTCATCCAGATTGCCGTTAAGCGCAGGAGATTTAGACATGAACTCTATGCTATCGAAAATATTGTGCAATTGATCTCAAAAAGTCTTGAGCAGTCACTACTAGTATACTATAAACCTCATTGATTCTTCCGATACGTACTGCTGCACCTATGCTGATATCCTACTACTTTTAACTTAAATTAATCCCTCGATTACAATTTCAATTCTTTTTGTCTGCTTATTAAACTATTATCATTTTTCTTTACTTTGTTCTTAATCTGTCCTAAATTTTAGCAAACATCTGTTATACATGTTCTTACTGTTCTTAATGCCACTTGGTCAAACCACGTATGATTGTGTCATACGCTATTAGTATTAAGGCAAAGGGGTGCTCCTTTCGTTTTAGCGATCACTTCAAGGGTGAAAGTACGGATTTTTCTCAAGTGGATCCTCGTAATTTTGAAGCAGGAACCAAGGAAAAGACCCATAAGCTTGGTCTGCCACCCTCAGAGCTATTGATTGAGAACTTGGAGGATAGTGTGACCACGAACATATTTTACGTGCCATAGTCACCTTTAACGGCGGATCTTAGGCCGGCTCGGGATCCGAATCCGCAACCCTCCAGTTACCAGATCGTTGCCTTTGCCGACAGAGCTCTGTATTAGACACTCACACATACATACACACACATACACATACATACACACACATTCATATATATATATATATGTATATATATATATGTATATATATGTATATACATACATATATATATACATATATATATATATATATATATAT
>CM063502.1:132171472-132173972 GCA_032207245.1 Pardosa pseudoannulata | reverse complement strand
AATAACAAATAAATTAAGAAAATTTTCACAGAAGAGGCTCTTATTTACATAACATTCAAAAAACCCTAAACAATGATAATACACAGTACCTTAGGTATGCACATAGGTATGATGTTTAATATTACGCCAGATCCGTGATCTCTATTCGGGAACAAACCTAGATATATCTGCACTTAACGCTTAAGCACTTCATATTGCTAAACAGCGATGAGTTAAAGAAAACTATTTCATCGGAAGGGCAACTGGAAAGTCATGCAAGAGTGAGGCGAAAAGAACCAAAACGTTTCGATTATGAAACGAACCAGAAGAACCAGATTTCATCCTCGCCTGTCCATTTATATCACTTCCACCACTTCGACAGCCAGATAAGCCCTGAATTCGCTATAAGTCACATAATAGCTTCGAAGTACTGATACACTATATAGTTTACATATCTAACAGGGTCAACGCTAAGCGTGGCGAAGAGACGCACAGAACTACTTACTGTCAAACTAATCATTGCAACTTTAATGGCAATGGTTAGCTTGCATCAAAGTGGTGCATTAGTGAATCAAAGTTGCATCAAAGTGCATTAGCGAAGTGCATTAGTGCATCAAAGTGGTATAAAAATATCTACACTATTTTTTTAAATTGCAATGCAATTTTAATAGATGTTTATTTAGTATAATGCCATAAAATCAGTGATTGTGTTAAAATAACGAGCGAGTCTTGCATTTCGGGGAATAGGCTAATAAAATTTCTTTATTGTTTCAAGTTATTACCATACGTTTTTTACGTTTGATAAAAAAAATGCAGTAGATAGCTACATTTTCTTGGACAAAAAGAATCTGTTGGACTTTAAAAATATTTCTTGTACATACAATATTGTTATCCACCCTTTCATAAACTCCAGAAAAAAGTTAAAGCAGAAAATATAAAAGTCTTCTAGTTTTCAGCGATTGGTTAAGACAATGAATTAATGTTTCTGTGCAGTAATCATTACTCTTGACACGTAAGAAAAAATATTTTCATTTGATTGTTAAAAGACGTTTGCGAAGATTCCTTTCACACTTGACAAATTTAAATACGTTTTGTTTCGGTAACATAATACGTGGACTGAATATTTAATTCTTAAACTAATCGTTCTCAATTTCTTCTTATTTTACTTATGAGGAAAAATATTACAGTGTTATACTTCTACAAACACAGAAAGTTTAGCTCTATTTCTCAATTATCTTTCCTGTTACCGACCATTCTATTTTTAGCTGGTTAAATTTGTTTTACACATGTAACAGTAATATATTTCTTTGAATAATGGTGATTGGTTACATTTCAGTGATATTTTTAGCTAACGAGCTTGAAATATCTTTAGAGCACGTAATTCAAAGAACAAAAATAGATCCGTTATATTATGACGCCTAAAAATAATCTCAATACTTTAACAAATTTACTACTCTCTGTTTAAATAAGGGACATAGAAAGGTCTTTAGCCACCAATGAATATTTCATAATATACCGTTAATATTCAGTTTTAATAAAAAAGCCTGAGAACATTTTGATACCAGTTTCAGAGATGTTGAATTTACATATTCAGTAGATTATTTTTAAATTTCCCCATAAAGCAGGAAGATGTACATTTTTGTTTATTCTAAGCTTAAATAAAATTTAATCTGTATAAAAAAATAAGGGTTAACACATTTCAATGTAAGATTATTTTAAGCAATTTTACAACCAGCATTCTTGGGTAAACGAAAATATCATTTTTGTAGAAATTTAACTGAGGCATATACATAATGGATTATGATCATATCAAAAATTAAATTCCTAACAACCCATAAAATATATATTTATAAACTCACTTGTCTGTGGCTAGAGGTCAGAAATTTAATCTTTTAATGGGAAAAGACTACAGAGCTTCCCTAAATTCTAAACACAAAATTTACTCTGTTGATTATAGAAATATTTTAATGCTGTAAGGGTTTATGCAAGAAAAAAAACAGAGGAAAGTTTTAAATTTACCTATAAAAATCTTTAAATATATTTAGCAATGCATTAAGAATGGATTGCGATTGCGCATTGATTTTCCAAAAGTCTCGATTGACATGTAAGCATTACACAGGTAAGCAACGTTTCATCTGGTAAATATGTCAAATTATATTTTATACATCAAAAAATAAAAAAACACACATTTTACATCTCGTAAATTGGAAATTTACTTTTATTTGTTTAAATTCATAGAATAAACCATACGCACGAATGATAGATTGAAAAATGATGGACTTCCAATAGAAAGTGTTAATTAATTGTGAAAGTGTCAGTAGAAGAGAAAGTTATATGCAGTGTAGAACATAGTCCATAGAAATTGATACTACAGTGGTCTTTACAATTAGGGTTTCCCAAGTCTACGCTACATAGGATAGTGCCTAAGGATATTAAAGCATAAAACTGAAAATTGTTCCCGCCCTCACTTTACAAGTTAAGAAGGATAGTTTTGGTGAGAAATGGGTTAGAAATTGAGGTT
>CM063502.1:132166472-132168972 GCA_032207245.1 Pardosa pseudoannulata | reverse complement strand
TAAGAAAATGTAAAATGGTATGGGATATAAATATGGTTTCATATATAATATTTACATTTTATTGAGTATTACATTAAGTGTTATTAACTATACATTAAGTATTAAGTATATTTCTTCAACATTGTAACAAATTTTCTGTTATTATCTAACACATTTATTATCTATTATTAATGTTATTGTCATCATCATTATTATTATTATTGAAATTTATTTACTACTTTATTGAAATTTATTTACCAGAAAATGTAAAATGGTATGGGATATAAATATGGCTTCAGATATAATATTTACATTTTATTGAGTATTACATTAAGTGTTATTAACTGTACATTAAATATTAAGTATATTTACTTCAACATTGTAACAAATTTTCTGTTATTATATAACACATTTATTATCTATTATTAATATTGTTGTCATTATCATTATTATTATTATTGAAATTGATTTACCACCATTTTCTGCTTAAATATTTCTTCTTTTTATTATTAAAATTTATTTACCACCATTATCTGCTTAAAAATGTCTTTCCAATATTTCTTTCTTCAAAAAATATCATTTTATCATAACTATATTTTCACATTTAATATAAATTATTTAGAAGCATATTGTTTCACTAAATGTATAATGAATGTAACTTGATTCTTCATATTGTCTAATTAATTACAGCATTGGTTTCATAGTGTATTTGCTTTTGGGTTATCAGCATTCTTTATACAAACAAGGATTTCGTAGTATGAATATTTTGAAGCGTATCTCATCGCTAGGCAAATAAAAAACTGTCATGGTAGCCTAATTCTTTTAGTCGGGATAAAAACGAATAAAATACACCAAAATCTGTTAAACAAACAGTATTTTTAACTTGTGATTTAATGGACGCGATATTTAATCATTTTCCCAATTCGTTACTAACATTGAAAAAAATCTGAAAGATATTTGCATTATCATTTCAAATGTTTATATTTCTAACAGTTTTCTTTCAGAACTGTGTATTACTTTAAAGAATATTTTTACAGAATGAACATTGGGAATTTTTTGAATCATCGAGATGTGAATCTTTCTTTTCCCGGTTTGCATACTGAAATCCAAATTTTAGCATTATAATTTGTATTATTATATTGCAACTTAAAAACTCTTTTTTTGTTTCTTTTATTTTAAACAGTCCCAAATGCCTTTGAATTCTCAATTGAATAAATTTTTCGGAGCCCACACCGTATCAATCCAAGTTAAAATATTAACAAAATAATTTGAATATGGGCAGTGACAATTATTTTTATAATGTAACTTTCATCTTTTAAAATATTTTAATGGTACCCATAGATTTTGCATAATTCTTAATGCATGCTAAAAGTGATAGTAACCTTTAAATTTTAAATAAAATTGTACGAAAGTTTGGGAAATATTTCAATTGATATAAAATATAGGAAATAGTCTTAATTCAGTTAAAAAATTATATGTATTTAAAAATATATATTATCCCTTAAATTTATATATTGTATCGCAGTCTGCATGATAATTTAATTTTTTATGCAACCAACAACTATTGTAATCTGAAAACTGGATTTTACAGTATGAGTAATACAGAAATCTTTTTGGTGTAAAGAGCAAAAAAGTTCATAAAATTAAAAAAAAATACAGGATGAAGGAAAAAATATATAATCATTCATTAAAACTTACCTAACTGTTTAATTATCCGACTGCATAAAATAGGAATTCATTTTATACTTAATACAAATATAAACACACAAAAAATTTAATTATATCTATTCATTAGGTTTTTAAAAATCATATGGATAGTGATGTAACGTAGTTTAAATTATTTTACTTTAATTATTCTTTATTTTTATAGTAAATTCTATGGGATAATTTCCTAATTTTTTAACAGATGACTCAAATCTTAAATATCTCACAAATTGGGTATTTTTTAAGTATTTAGAAATAGATACTCTTTAAGCATTCACCAGTTTCTTTTAGAAGGTATAAGACTCCTTAAAAGGTTCGCTGATATTAGCGAAATATAAGTTTTAAACAGTTACGTAATCTGAGTGCTTTTTTAAACTGTGTTTTTCAAAGAAAATATACTGTTACTATTGCAAGGTTTCACAGATATTTCTCTGTATCTAAACGAAATCTTGAATTGAGTGTTATTAAATACCAGGAAAATTTAAAGAAAGGCAGAATTATTTGAAAAAAATCACGAGTATTTAAAAAAAATGTAGTTCATGAATAGAAATATCAATTTTCTGTTATTGTATAAACTATTTTTAGTTTATAAATAGATCTATTGTAGATGAGTAAATAGATATCTTGTAGAAATCTATATACTTTCTTTTTATGAAACTACACAATTGAGCAACAGACTAAAACTTCATTCTATCTTCACGTAAATAAATGGCTAAAATAAGGCAGGAAAATTAAAATCCCTAAATTAATGCACTCAACTACACTTTATAGAAATTTTATTCTTCAAAAATCTTTAATTTCTTTAAAACGTATTTAA
>CM063502.1:132126472-132161472 GCA_032207245.1 Pardosa pseudoannulata | reverse complement strand
AAGTACCTAGTGCTTACAGAGGAATGCCAGAAGCTGTATTCAAAATCCTGGACTTCAGCACTGAAATATATTTTATGACCTATTCAGGTATCGTCAGTCTATTTAAGTTTTGAAAAATAGTTTTAAACGAACTGAATTACCTGGAATCGCCCGGGTGAAAATACGATTTGATTATTTTGTTTAGATTAAAATTGAACATTTTGACTGTAAGTGAATAGTGCAAAATTTTACGAACATCCGATAAAACTAATTGTAATTAATTAACATACAAAAGAAACATTTTAAATCCAAAGTTTGAGTGTACACTGTTATGAGTTTGTCCAGAGATTAAACAAAGAAAATATAAGGAATTCGAAGTTTTGTGCAATGCTCGGATTAATAGTTATGTAAAACATTATATATATTAATTATGAGGCAAAGTACATAAAGTCAAAAGTGAAATGTCGTTACTTTCAATTTCCAAATTCCTTTAGGAAATTTTTTTTAATCTTGCTTGACTGATTTCCAATACATTATTCTTCCGATATACAAGGAAAAGATGGTCCCCCTAAAATTCATAATTTTTAAGAAAAATATGTGAAGCTGAGTAAATTTTCTTATTACATACACATATTTGAAAAAAATCAATCCCGTTCCAATAAAAATGTACAAATCAACTTTGAGCGTTTTAAAAACTCTTAAAAATATATGGAAATATATTTTTTTAATTATACAACTAGAGAGAGGAAATTCTGGAGTTTTCAAGGGCGTGAGAAAGTACTGAATAGAACAGTAACGATAGTGTAAAAGACAATTTAAAAATTTGCTTTGTGAAAAGGTTTCAAAATGAAACTTTCGAAAAAATTATTTAAAGAAAAATATACACTGTGTGATGGAAAAATAATTAGGTTATACGATTCAGTCCGAAATTTTAATCTAACTTCTTTTAGAGCCGACAGATAAGATTTTTAAGATGTCCGAGACTCTCGAAGAGTTGTTTCGCGAAGAATCGCTGAAAAATCCACTTGAAAGGGAAAAGACCTGAGTTCTCTGAAGGTTTTGATTAATAACTCCGTTATAGTCATAGTAAAATTTAAATTAGACAGTAACCTTTCTGTTGTTAAGATCTAGTGTTCCAAATATAATCGAAATTGGAACACAACTCTATACGAAGATACAGGTCTAACCTACAGACACTCTTTTTAATATAGATAGTATATATAAAATTATCTCCATTAAATATTTAAAATGTTCACCTGTAGCAAAGATTAATCAAACTCAGTTTTGAAACAAACATTTAAAAAAATTAATATTATTTATTGATTACGAAATGTAATATCTTACATTCAAAAAAGTTCCTTTTTAGACTTAAATTTGAAAAGTTATTACATTGAATTTGCTTTTCAATACACGTTATAAAGAGAGAAAAAAAAATAGAGAGCTTTCGCATCTATTTTTGTATATTAAAGTAATGTTGATTTTATTCCCAGCATAAACGTGTATACGGATATTTTCTGCACTTCTAATAATGTCCAAATAGGTATGCACATTCATGTGATAATAAACGCTAACAAAATATTAAAATGAATGTAAATAGTGTTAATTGTGAATAAAATGTAAAATGAAACTTCATTTATTAGTTGAATATTTTTTTTAATATTACTTATAATTATATATAGAAATAATTATTAGCATGTTTAAAGCATTTAAATTCCGAAATATTTATAAATTTCGTAATGAAAAATAAGTTTTGCAAATGAACCTTGATATGTCCTCGAGTTTTATGATAAGAAAAAGAATAGTGATTATTTTTCTTTCTCCGCAATATATACTTTGCTTGAGTGAAAAGTATATAAATGTTAAAAGCAGGAATTCCCTTTTATAAACTAATTGAGAAATTTCCTTATTACACCTGTAGAAAATAGAACAGTTTTTCGCTGTAATATTTTATATAATCCATGATATTTTAGTCCTGAAGAATTTTACTGGCGTAAGTTCAAATAGATTGCTTGATATAAAAACTCTTAGCAATACTTTCTAAAAGGAAATACTGCAAAACAACTTGTTTCAAATGTTTGCACTTCTTTCGATTATGATGGAAAACTCTAAGGCTAGTTTAAAAAATATAATCTAAAAGTAGCATTCTACTCTATATTGGGAACAGACTTGGGAAAAAAATGAAAAATCAATGGAAAGAGGTGTCCTTTATCAGTACACTTTGAGAAGATTAAGTATAAGAAAACCTATATTTTATCAAAATACAGATATTTCTGTAGAGTGAAAAATTGTATCATTTTCTCGACGAACTGTTTAAAGGGAATTACAGTTTGAAGAATTCACTAGTATCACATGAAATTTATAAATATCCCCGACCTTTATCAAAATACATTTTTTAAATATTTGAACTGAAAATGAAAATATTGATTTTATAAAATTTAATATCTAAACATTTTACACAATAATAATGTAGCAGTCAATTATAAAATTTGTATTCTGAGATTGTGGAAAATTTTTGTGTCTGTGAATATGACATATTTAAAATTAATTTTATTATATATTTAAATGTGAAAATTTTCCTTTTTATTTTTTTTCTTTGTGTAGAAATATTTTTAAATTTTACCTTTCCAAATTAGAGTTGCCTAAAATTTTACCCACATAAAGTAAAAAATTAAAAGGTGGTTGCAAATAACAGCTTTGTTTAGATTTTGCTAATGAAACAACAATAAATATTAGAATATTTATATTTTGATTTGTGTTTATATATTTATTTGTAAATGAATAAAGATAGGGATGATCATCTTTATGCCATATTTGTGCACATACAATTTTGTATGTATATATATGTGTGTGTACCTGTTATATATCCATTCCTAAGTACCTAGATCAATATTCATGAAATTTTAAACGGTGATTACTGTAAACCATAGAAATTTTTAAAGCTGGTCTAATTGATCAAATTTTAACCCTTCGCCTGTAGAATTTGAGAAATGTGTTCCAAAAAGGACATTTTTTTCTCGAGGAATTATCTCTATCTATTGGGAAAAGGCAAAATGAAATATTATGCATTGGGCCTACCTTTTTTCTCTTGCCCTAACTCAGGTCGGGCATCCTAAAATTGGTGCATTTGCGTAACCCAAACTAATTTCTAACGTCACAGGCAAGAGATTATTAATTTCACGATGGATATATAATGCTTTCTTCCTGGATCAGGTTCAGTGCTGATATATAGCACACATTATTATTTTAAGGACTTGTTCAAATAATTAATGTTTTTTTAAGAAACTTATTTTGTGTGATAGTGTTTAAAGTATTTTTTAAGTGGATATAACTTTTGATATAGCTTTTTTTCTATGTGTAGTTTAGTTATTTGTTTTTTTAATGTGTTTTTATTGGGCAAATTTCTTTATTTATATTTAGATTGTGATATATTTTCTGAGTTAAAACATTCCATTGCAAAACGTAACGAGTGATCATTTGCAAAAGTAAAAGTATTTGATATTTTTTATGTCTCGTGCTTAGGATAAGGGCCGGTCTGATCAAAGTCGTTTAACTGCTAACCGCGATTAACTCATGTCGCCAACCAATGGTGGTCGCAATTCTCCGTTTAAACAGAGATTAATCCCGGTTAGCCATTAAATAACTTTGGTGAGACCGGCCCTTTATTCGCATTAGAAACAAATTTAGCTATTTCAGCAATTACTATGCAGGAATGGCAACAATCTTATTATCTCTAGGTGACTCTCGTGAGATCGGGCCTTGATATTTTTTTATATTATGTTTTATGTTTTTTGCTTAGGATAAGTCTGACTGAAGGCATTTGGAGCTAATCAGCGGTTTATTTACTGCAAAACTTTAGCAATAATCTGATTATCACTTTCCCACTTTGATAGAATCGGGACTTGATATATTTATTTTATTTTATATATTTTATTATAGGTACCTTACTTTGCTTTAAGTAATGTCTCAGAAAATGCATTTACATTTTCTTTAACTCTATGCAAGGATAATGTTATATGTAGTGTTTTAAGTTTATCAAAAAAGTTAAAGTTAAATGTGTTAATCCGTTTATGAACTGAGTTGCTTGGCTATCAAAATTCTTCATATTGTTAATGTAATATATTCTAAAATCTTAATTAAATTGAAATAAATATAAACTCTCATTTGGAAACCATAAATACTCAGAAAGAAGGCTAGGTGAGGATTGCCTAATTCTAAATATACTATAGAAAGAAATAATGTGGTATAACTTTATTTTCTTTTGCATAGTGTACATAGCAACACACAACTTTGAATGTGTATATACTTGCGAATGTGTATATACTTGTGAATTCTTACTATACATTTTGCAATGTTTAATTTTTTTTCTTTCCAGGAAATCTCTTGGTTATGATTGTGGTGATAATGCACAGAAGAATGAGAACAATAACGAACTTCTTTTTGACAAACTTGGCAGTTGCTGATCTATGTGTTGGATTATTTTGCGTTTATCAAAATTTATCCTTTTATCTAACAACACATTGGGCTTTTGGAGAGTTTCTCTGCAAAATGTATCATTTTATACATAGTTTAAGCTACACTGCCTCCATTGCTATTTTAATTGTCATATCAGTCGAGAGATATGTTGCCATTGTTCATCCAATGCTCAGTAAACAGGTAATATATACTTTTGTATTTCTTCTTCAGAAACATAAAATAACTTATTAAGCATAAAATATTAACACAATTTTTTATGTTTTTCTACAGCAATTTCCCTAGACTGGGCTATGTACCGATATATTGAGAAACATTAATATAACGTACTGCATCGGGACACTGATTTCCAAATTTTTTATTTCAGCTATGTGTCGCAATGGAAATGTCAATATAACTATATCGATTAAAGATTCTCCGCCGATCTCTAATGTGAAATCTTTCCGATATTTTTAGTTAGTGCTAGGGATGATAGAGCATTCGTGGTATAACAATCCCGATATAGAAATATTAAGATTTCTTGATTTCCAGTAATAGCACATGCATGAAATAACCTGATCGCCTATTTATTTACACCTTAAAATCGTTGTCCCGGTTGCGGGCACGTGCAGGCGTTATACAAAATTTGACAGTTAATACATAAAGTGAATTGCATCTAATTACTAAATATACAGTTTCGTTAATACCCCAAAATCAATAGCTATTTGTATTTTTATAGTAAAATGAAAATTATATTCAAGTATTTTCTTCCATATTACTACTTAAAGTCACATAAAATAAAACTTAAACGTTTGACTTGTTTATATCACTTTCTTCTTCATAACAGTTAATGAAGAATAATTATTTTAGAGAATAAATTATTTTGTATAATATTACCTGCTGTCAAAGGAAACTTCTTTTGAAAAATTTTTTAAAAAATGTTTTTAAGTATATTTTATAATTATATAATGTAATAAAGCATAAAATAAACTTAACAACTATTAAAATATAGTTTGTTACATCGATATTTCTTTTAGTTTGGATAAAAGCTGGTTATATATTACAAAGTAATATTTTAAACATCGCCCATTCCTACCTCACATTATGTATATTTTTAAAAAATAGTTCTTCTTAGAGGAAATATTATTCAATTAGTAAGAATATGTGAATTAAATAAGCAGGAAAAGAGTGAAAATTATTAAACATTTAGAAGCCACAAATTAAATTATATTTATACTTTTTATCTAATTGCATTTCATTTTAAACTATGTTTTTACGGGGTGTCCATAAAATGTCTTACGGGGTGTCATAAAAGGACGTTTTGATCTTTAATAATTTATAAAAGAATGAAAATATATTTAATGACTTTATTGGTTATATATATTTAAAAAATTTTGTATAAATTATCAATTCATTTCTACCTTTTGTCTACCTACGCCTTTTGTCGTGTGGAGACTATAATGACGGTAGTCAATTGACGCCAGTACCAAATAATTTATAAATTAATGAAGATATATTTAATTAATGACATTATTGGTTATATATATTTGAAAAATTTTATTAAAATTATCAATGCGTTCCTACATGTGCGCCTTTTGTCCTATGGAGACTATAATGACAGTAGTCAATACACGCCAGTACCGGAAAAAACATTAATAAAATAATGTAGAACTAATAAATAAAAATGCATTTTTATAGATTATTAAACATAAAAATTTTTCAAATGGTGCGGAGGATGACGGCATGCATATTCATACCTGACGAGAAATCGAGCACTGTCTTATTATTCAACGAGCAATGAAAGTCCCATATGTGGAAGCGCGTAAATAAGTGCTATAATACTCTTTGTGTCTAATCCTTTATGTTATTAATTTAAATCTATCTTTTCTCCATCATTTGAAGAATTGCTAAACATCAAAATGAGTCAGACCTTATAGAGACGTTATCCATTCACGAGCAAAATAGAAAGTGAGGAAAATGAAGAATATTAATATTTCATCTAAATTTTTATGCTAGACAACTTTTCTAATAGTTTTTCTTTTAAACTCAGGAAATTACTTTTATTGGTTTTATGCCGAACCCTTCACTAAACAGGATGGAAGAAATACATGGAGTTTTACACAAAATGCGTTGAAAATGCACAAATGTGGATTGAAAATAACCATATTCTCTTAGGGGGATAATTTTACAAGCATGTATCATAACTATTTTTTTTAACCAGGTTCAATTACTTGTGTTATTAATTTAATCTCTTTTTCAGGATAAATTTTACCAACCTGTGTTAAACGTAATATAGAATGAGATAAAATGTTCTATAACTTTTATATACAAACTGAAGTGTAGAGTACATATATTTTTACTTATAATGTGTTAATAGAAATTTAAATTCCATTTATACAAGTAAACATAACACATTAAAGGATATGAGGCTGGATTATCATAAAATATTAGTTAAATGTACGATACACAATACTTTTAAAAAGGGTGTCGAAAGAAAAGGTGTTCGTAAAGAAAGTTTCGAAATATTTCCTTGCAATTGGATTCTGATTTAGACATAGTGCAGACACAAAAAGGAAAAAGGAAAAATATTTAATTTTTCCTTTTACTCGTATCCGACTCATCATACTATTAACATTAATGTATATGTTTTCATACAGAACTGCTATGACACCAATATCGTGTAGAAGCGATTTGTAAAAGAGAATATGTATAAAATATAACATCTAAACCATACCTAAACATAAGAAATATTACTATCTTACACGTTAAAGAAAATTTAAGCTTTATCTTAACATTTTGTTTGTATATTTTGTATTTAAAATATAAATAACATTTGATGTACCTTAAAAGTGAAATGCAGTTGATTTATTTTATATTTCTGCGAAAATGGAAATTTAGCATAGAGCTTTTATTGGAAGGAAAGATTATATATTACTTATTCTGTAAATGTCATACCCTAACTTCCTCATATATGCCTTATGATTTTTTCCATTTTGTTGTAAATGAGATATTTAATCAGTTATCTTATGAATTCTTAATATTTGTGAAGAAAAATGAAAGAAATCATTGATATATAATTTTATATGTGCACCCCTAAACGTCCACTTAAAAATAGCATTGGGCAATTTGGCATAGATTACTTTAGGCAGTCATTATTTAATTTTATGTAAAGATATAGAAAAAAAAAATAAATTCCAATAAATGATCGATTTTTAAAATTAGCTTATTCTGAAAGCTATCGAACGTCTCAATACCTAAACACATATACACACATCTTATTATGATATAAACTTTTATTTCCCAAATTCATAATACAGCAATTCATTTGATTTTAGGTTATGACTTTAAGGCGATTAAGAATAGTTAGTGCAACAGTATGGCTTGTGAGTGCAGCTTATTGTAGTCCTCGCTTGATCATGTATGGAACAACTCAAGTACCATCTGTTTCTGGAGACATGGAGACGATATGCATCTTGAAACGTTCTTTTTATGATTCCAAGACTTACGATCTAGTTAACTTTATTGTATGTTTTGTAATACCTCTTGTTGTTATAACAGTGTTATATTTTGTGATTTGCCTTCGTTTGTGGAGAAGTAATCAAGTGTCTAAACATTATAGTAACACTACATTTACTGCAAGAGCTACAATTGCTACTCGAGCCCGGGCACAATCATCAAGCCACCCAGAAGAACTGCACAGCATGACAAGTCGAAATTCATTCGAATTTCAGGATTCAAAGGCACATACTCTTAGTAGAAATAATTTAAGAACTTCGGATATAATAGTTCACGATGGACAATACACAATGACCTTGAAACGCCAGCGATGCCCTAGCAATGAGCTACACCCAACTACTTGTAAAGGTCCAAAAAATCATGTACTCAAATCTCGTCGGAAGGTCATTCGATTATTAGTCTCTGTAGTCCTCACATTTGCATTTTGCAACTTGCCCTTTCATGCTAGGAAACTATGGCAAAACTGGTCTCCGAGATACGATGGCACGAGTAATACATCAATAATATTGACTATTACTACCACATTAATCCTGTATATGAACTCGGGTATCAATCCCTTTTTATATGCTATATTATCGGAAAATTTTCGCGCATCTATGGTGGATGTCTTATTATGTAAACTAAATAGAATGCATAAAAGTAGGGCCACAACCAGATCTCTCATCAGAAATGAAATGAATTCAATCACCGTACGTAGTATAAGCATTTCCCAGGACGATGTCGATAAAAAGTAGCTTAAGAGTATGGGTGATAATAAAACAATATTTTCACGTATAGATCTCTTGATAAAAGTTTCGAGAGGTGACAAAAATTTTATCACATAAATTAACATTATATTTTAAAGTGTAAGTATAAGATTTTACAATTTAATTACTATGCGTAACATATATGCTAATACACGAGCTTTATTCTTATGATGCGCCTTGTTTGTCTATTTTTGCCCCACAAGCAATACGCATGTACGAATATGTAAAAACCCTATAATCTAGACGACTGATAGAAGCAGGTAAAGTATTTTTAATTTTGTTTTGCTCGTCTGGATTTACTTTTGTTTTCAGAGATATTTTGAATATTTTATGTAAATGATTGGAAAAAAACTAAGATTGATAATCTAGAAATCCATGGATAAATATAAATTTAAACGGCTATGAGAAATAAATGTTATGCTTGATTATTTATATAATATTAGTAATCTTGATATCATTATGATTTAAAATAAAACGAGTTAGAAAATTATTTTTATTTTTCCAAAATATGAAAAAAAAGGAAATTTTCTAAAAATCCCATGCTGTCTCATTCACTTTTGAAACAATTATATTTTACTTTCCTTTTCAGATCAAATGATCTAATATAAGTAAATCAAATACTACACTCTATTAAGAAATAGCATTTCTACATTAGTGAATGCTATTTTCCAACAGTTTGCAGCAATGTGATAAAACTAAAATTCTCTAACAGCACACAAGTATTATTGGTCGTCCGGTATCTCTATATACAGAATGCCTTTGGTACATTGACTGGACAATGGAGATTTTGACCGGAAGTCGAAGGGAACACGTGTGCTATTAAGGTTAATGTTAAGTAACGTTTATGCTTATTAATGCAGTATGCATTATATACATATTTCCTATGGTGTTACATTAAGGTAATCTTGTATTATTGTGCTGTGATAAGAAAGGTATATATGGTTTGAAATTGAGAGCTCTTTAGTTTATATTCCATTGCTAAGAAAAATCTTCAATTTATGCATGGATTTAATAAAATGATGGTTTTGCTACAAATGTCGTACCCCATTTCCGATGAAAGAGAGAAACATCATTAAGTTACTACCTTCACGATACATTCTAAACACATATATTGTGTGTACATCCATAGCTTTTCCCTCATTTACATCTTAAACATCACCAGAATCTCCAGAAAACAAGTAAGCTTGTAATGTTATCTTTAGAATTATGTGCATTTAGAGCTACATGTTATAATATTTTGATTCCATATCATCTGAATGCCAGTTATTGTCATTTAAAACTTAAACATCCTATCATTTACGCTCATATTTATTATATATACCTGAGAACAACTAACTTATTTTATGAAACAATGTAAAAAAATCATTAAAAATCGGAATATTTTATGGAGTGTGGTGCTATTAGATGTGGACAACTTACAAACGAAACAGAATAATAAAAGCTGATATTGTCCAAGTTTTATTCACTTTGAAATGAAATAGCCTACTTAGTCTTTCTACTGGTGCTTTATTTTATATTCAAGAAATATTTGTTATGAAATAATGAGTTCTGAGAGTAAAAAAATTTGTATACTAAACAAACTCATTTTTATAATCAACTGAAATTCATTATTTTCGTCATCTAAATGTTGCTCAAGATTTCATGCGCACACATTGCAGTTAATATGTAGTAATTTTAGCATACGAAGGTAAATAAAATATTTAAGAGTCATAGTGAATAGTAGATTTTTAGGGAGAATTTTGAATTGCATATTTTATTCCCACCGATTTTTTTATAAGCCAAAGAAGCAGTCTTTTTCCTGCGTTATGTTATTATTAATTTAAAAACTTTGTTTAATTTTACGTCATAAAATCATCTATAAAAGTGAAAAATAGTTTAAGAATTCAAACTATTCATCATGAAACATTCCCAAAGAAATTTTTAAGCTCGTAATGGACATTTTGCTGCCCTAACAAATATATATACCAATACACACACTTACACATACATACACTCACATACACACACACACAATCCCACACATATGTAAATATATGTACATATATATATATATATATATATATATATATATATATATATATATATATATATATATATATATATATATATATATTATATATACATATATATATATATATATATATATATATATATATGTATATATATATATATATATATGTATATATATATATATATATATATATATATATATATATATATACATATAACATATATATACATTATATATAATATATATATATACATATATATATATACATATATTATATATATATATATATATACATATATATATATATATACATATATATATATACATATATATATATACATACATATATATATATACATACATATATATATATATATATATATATATATATATATATATATATATATATATATATATATATATATATATATATATATATATATATATATATATATATATATATATATATATATATATATATATATATATATATATATATATATATACGTTTATACAATATGAAAGATTATGAAAGCATATGAAAGTTTAGTGTAGAAAATTACACTAATATATATCCGTTTATGCTACATCCTATTATTTAGAATTATTATCAAGGAATAATAACTACAAATTACCAATTTAAAGAGTATAATTTTAAATTACATTAACATTATTAGTTAAGATACTCATAATCTTATAAATCGGGATTAAATCGTGATTTTTTTCCACTGAACGTGAAAGATCTATTATAGAACAAATTAAAAATCAATAGAAACTGCCATTTTGCATAAAAAACCGACACATGATTCGAGATTTTAATATTTTGCATGAAAATTAACATTCATTCCTTTGTAAGAGCCAAAATATGAAATTTAGAAATTCTTTAATAGAGAATGAAAAAGATGCTGTCGTTGATACATTTATAAGCCCTCTTTATGAAACCTAGAGTAAATATTCTGTGCAGTTTCTTGTGTTAAAGTAAATATGTTTAAAAAAATTCTAATCCAAGTTCAAATGGAATAAAATGAGAACATTAAATAATCTCATCAAATAAAAATGATATGTTTAAATATGTACTGACATATGTACAACTTCGAGTAGCTATATATTCAAACTTACACTATTCGGTGACCTGTGCTTTGATCTACCTAAAATGCTACCAAACTTGGTATAGAGATAAGTAAAGAGAAAAGTAAAGATAAGTAAAGAGAGAAAAAAAATTCAGTAATCAAAAATTAATTCTAGTTTCTAAAATAGCAGGTAGGGCTTTTGTGATGTTAAAGAATGTTAAAACTATTACAAAAATATTACATTCAAAATTACAATTAAATGTCGAGGAATTCGACAATAATCAATATAACCGCCATTCACAAGACACTACACAGTGTATATATTTTGGAGATCAAATTACTTGCGCTGTTATCGCATTCGAAAGCAACGGTTTTATTTTGTTTTGATAAACGTGTTTTAAGCTAATTTCCTCATATTTAGATACAACAATGAATACACTTATGAACTTTTTTATCAAATATTTTATCAAATATCCTGTATCACATGTCGTCATTAGTTTCCACACCCAGTTTGGTAGATAAATCGAGATATAAATGTTTCTGAATAGTATCAGTTTAAAAAAAGTTCATACTGTATTTAAAATCGTTCAGAAAGGAAGGATTTTGTCATTGGAAGGATCATTGGAATTGGTATTGTGATTATTTCGTAATGTGTTAGTGTGAGGAAGACATAAAACCTTTGATGTTACCAGTGAAATCATTGAAATTCCATAAAAATGCTAAAAACTGATGTTTTCGAAATTTCCGATAAATGTTACACTACTATACTATCGGCGAAAAAGATATTGTCGGAATAAAATCCTGAAGTTTAGGAGAAATTATTGAACAATAAATGTGTTTAGCCATATTTTTCTGATGCAATTTTGAACAAAATTATAGAAACTATATGAATTTCTAATATATGAATTAAAAAATTTGCAGTAAAATTTGATGTACGAGACACTGTCTAAAAATCCTATTACATACGTTGAATTATTTTGTATATATCCCCACTTATGTTATACATAAGAAATATCGATAAATATTTCAAATAACCTTTCAGTAATTATTTCTCAGCGTGCATACTTGAGGGAAAATAATATAAAAAATAAAAATAAGGATTCCTTTTAGTTTTAGTTACATTTCGAAAATACTTTAAAGTGCTTTTTATACAAAGATTATTATACATGTGCACCCAGATAGCAAATTTAGTTTGCAGCAAACTTGCAGCAGTGTTGCTTTGAAAGCCTGCACACTTGCAGCAAGATCACCGTGGCAACTCTGCAAATTTGATACAACTGCAGACTGACGACTGCAGAAGACGACTGCACTTTGAAGACTGCAGCAAATCTAAGAATTTTTGGCTTTCTTTAAGGTTGTCATGACAAGGTTGCCTCAGTTTTTTAGCAAAATAGCGTTGCAAAGGAATAGTCACTTTATGATCTACTTGCAGGAAATCTGCTGCAAATTTGTTGCTTCAAATTTGTTATGACAGGCTAGTATCCAGAAAAAATCAAATTTGCTGCAAGTATACATGCTACTGGGCATATTATTTTCAGATTTCTTCATGAACATGGGAAAGTTCATAGATTCATTGAAATGTATCCCCATTACTTTACATTTCAATAAATGATACTATGCTTAATGTAAGCAATCTAATATGACTCACGGAGGTTTTCATAGGTATTTATTAAATAGTTAAATAAGTAAAAGCCACGATTATGGCATACTGTTCATCATAGCATCTCAAACTGTGATCAATTACTCCTACCATTGTTGTTAGATTAAATACAAGTGGTAGAGTAAAATTTATAACAAATGAAGTCTAAGCTTTTGTGAAATAATTTATTGGTATCTATGTTAATGAAAGACATTAAAATTTGTTAAACACGCCTCGGGATATTTTAGTTACTACACACTTGTATGTTATCTTGGAATTTCTGTATGAACATTTGAGAAATAGATTAATTAGAATAATCTCTCGTCCTTTGCATTTCAATAAATGATAAGGCGCTTAATGTAAGCACTCTAATATGCCACACGGCGATTTTCTTAGGCATTTATTAATCACTCAAATGTAAAATCAACGATTATGCCACAACGTTCATCATATTATTTTAGATTGTTTTAAATTACTCCTACCATCGTTGTTTGATTTAATATCAGTGGCAGAGCAAAATTTATATCACATGAAATCCCCTTTTGAGAAATGATTTATAAGTAGCGATGTTAATGAGTGACATTAAAATTTGCTTAACACGCCTCGGGATATTTTTAAAGAGTGAAGGTCGAGAACATAATTTCTATCTGAAGGGAATGAGTAATTACTACCCTGATTAACAAATAGAGTAACATATGATATAAAATTGCGTTATCGTTGTAAATTATTCTTTATCGCAGAAAGTTTATAATTTTGAAAGACGTTTTCGCTAACCAGATGTGGGATTTGCAGATTAATTTATAACAGTAAACTGCACATAATTTTATTCTTTGTTTTAAAAATATTTAAGGAGTTACACTTTATTAGAACGCATGTTGTAAATTTAATGCTAAATTTGAATTATATAAATAATTGTGAATAATTATGCCTAGAGGATGCTCTTTAATGAGTATCGTAACAAAGATATTCTAAACTACCTATAAAAATTATTTTCTTCTTAGATAAGCATTAAAGAAAACAGAGTATATGGTGTTTATCTGCTTCATGAAATATATTACAATACGTATTCACATATTGCACCACATATTCCATCTATTGGATAATTGACCCTTATTCAACGAATTCATTTTGAAAGAGAATAAATATTGTCTGGTGTTTCAAGGAAAATGTTATTGTCTTCCCATTTTAAGTACAATAAAAGTCTAATTAAAATAATTATTTTTCATTTAGTGCTTATTTTATGTCTTGGGTAGATTAATATATGCTTTTTCAATTCAAAAAATATAACCACTCATCAAGTTAAGTTTGAATAATATGATGAAATCTATAGGTAAGTGTGCTCTTATTTTACATAAAAACAACAGTAAATATTATTAAAATGTTAATAAGTTCTACGAGTCATTTATTAAAATCACGGTAAAATTTTATAAAATTTTATTTATGTAATATAAAAATTATGGAGCTGAATATTGTGTAAATATAATATAAATAACAGCAGTTTTTAAAATTACTGTGTTGTTAAATTATGTTTTTTCTATTATTTTAACGGAAATCTTTCCAAACAAGTTATAAGCAAATGTGTATTAAACACATAAACGTATAAAATTGTGATATACTAATTAGTTTGATCAACAGAATATTTATTAGCGTAAGAAACATTCTTAATAACATTTTCGTAATCTTCCAAATCAGAAATATTTTTTAAACTCCGAGAATGAGGTATTAGGTTTTATATTTAATATTGTCGCAATTAATCTACTGCCAAAACTTCAAATAAAATGTCTAAAAGGAATTAATTATATTCAGTAAGTAGTATATTTATTTACGTTTCGACATCCAACTAACAATCTTTATGAAATTACTAAGGAAATTCAAAGGGAAGCTTATGTTTATAACTGTTTACAAAATATTAAATCTCAAATTGCAGTTTCGTCGGTTTTTCATCATTTCTGTACAAAACAGAAAAAGATATAAAGTTCTATTCAAAATTATTTTGTACATAATGCTTGTTAAACAAATTGGTCCCGATTGTTAAATATTTGAGGATTTTGGAAGGTGCTACATTTTTTCCATAGTATTTGAATAGTTATATCTTCCCTGAATAATGTTTTGTGGCTTATATTTATATTTGTGAAGTGAGACCAACAGTTTTAATTTCCAGTTGACTCCTTCGATTGTGTTTAGTTCTTCATTGATTCTCAATATTAAGTCGTATTTTTCTAGATTATTGTATAACTGTACCGCGTGTGTTGTGGGCAAATAGAAGATAATATTATTTGTGTTCGAGTCTTCTGAATGTCAAAATAGGTGTGTATTATTTATTTATATGACAAATGAATACTTAATGTTTTAAGAAATTATTTTATTTATATGCCCATGCATATGTTCAACTGGCGCATGCATATACACGTAATATTTTCTAATACTGGTTTATTGGTAAAATGTCCAACTACACCATACACATGTCATCATGTGATCAAACTGTTACTAATAATTGACAAATTGGAGGTCTGCGTTTTAATTTTAAACACAGTTTTCATTTGGACTTTATTCTTTATTTATATGCTTTTATTTATCTTGACATCCCGAAAAGTGTTACATGCTATAGATACTGGCATGTATAGAGTGATTCATTTGGAGCAAGCGTTCATATTTCAAACACGATTGATGAAACTTATATGTTTCTTAACAGCTTTTACAGTCAAGACACGTTTTAAAGTTGAATAATTCGAAAACAAATAAAGATAAAAAAGACTCGGTTTAAAGCAATCAGATGAAAATAAAATTAGATTTGTTTCTTTTGTTTTAACGGAAAATATATTGCAACATTAATTCTGCTGGGACTGAAAAGTGGAGCTAAAATTCTTTGTTTGAGTATCAGGTGACTTACAAATTGAGTAGAGTTTCAATTTATCCCAGAAATATTCATAGCGATTACCTGCAAAACGACAAACTGCAACGTTCACAGCAGTAAGCAACATTTCTTTTTTTTCATGGCAAGCGCATGTTGCTGTGTAATTCTACTTCTTGCAAGACCTTGCCAAAGAACCTGTAGCTTGAAATATCTCAATCATTTTGGTCAATACAAAAATGCTTTTTTTATAACCTCACACATTCACTAAGGATGAATTTCTAGGGATACAGCTTCGACAACCATTATATAAAAACAGATTCTTTTAAACTATCTACTGCTTTGTATAATCAGATGACAGAAAGCCTATAACATCCTCTAGAAGTAAAAACGAACTAATAAAGACATTTGTTGCTTTTATTACAAACCTGCTTCATTTCCATCTGAGTCAATATTTACAACCTTTTTTTGTAGAAGACGTAATAAAAATGTTTTTAATTATTTGTGGCACACCTTAAAATATAATATTAAAGTAATACACAATAAAGAACTGTTTGAAAAAATACGGAAACAGTTTGGGTAAAAATACAACTTCAAGGTTAATGAAACGAATGTATAGTACAACTAACATATTGATAGTATTCATGCATACCTGTTCTTTGTCTAGCAATCCACTGAAAAAAAGTATAGTTGGACCTCATTATGTAAATAATATTTGAAATTTTAAAGGTGTATTTTTTGCGACTTTCATTACAGAAGATTTTTTATTTTCCTTTACCGATTTCTAAAAAAAAAAATTACCAACTCTGGAAAATAAAAATCACGAGTCTTGATAGACACCTTTAGAACAGTAACAAGGACGTTCTTATAAAACTAAAATACTGAATCTAGTGTAGTGAAATTGGGGATAAAAACAAATGCTGCAATAAGTTAATAAACAAGAACCGACTCCCAGAGTTAAAAGAAAAACTTATAGCATAAAAAGAATGCAAGATTTCTATCGGTCGTAACAGAAAAGCAGTAGCATGCTTGAAACACTGATACAGGGAGGTATAAAAAAAGAAAATAGTAATGTTAAATACCAAATTTCTTGCTAATGATACGATGTTATCTATGATAGTGGTTTTAACTATTTTCCAAACTATTATCTTGCTTAACTATTTGTCTTGCTGCACACTTGAGAATTTTTCTCAATGCACAAGACTGCCGTAACACAGAGTTCAAGAATTACTTATGAGGGGTAAAACCGCATATATTAATATTTGTTTGTTGTCGACTTATTGAATTTTAAATTTTGAAGTGATTTTAGAATTACCTAGTACATTATTTATGATTTCATTCCCAGAAAACACCTCACACTTTTCAAGGAATAAAAGCTCAAAGTTCTTTGCTGGAAATTTTTTTGAAAAAATAGTAATAATTCTTTTTAGTGTAATTACCTAAAATGTTAAATAATAAAAATATCTTTTATATATGTATTAGTATTTTTATACTTTAATTTTTATTTTAGAGATTTTATAGATTTCATTAATAAACTAATTATTTAAAATATATATTATTGGATATCTTGCTTATATTTAAATTTTTACATTTTACATTAATTACCCTTCTCCATTGTGTCTTTGACTTAAGCTGAATAAATTATAAATTATTTTACGTATTCAGTACCTATTACTTACATTTTATTTTATAATTCTTATTTCCCGTAGAAGTGCTAGTACCTGTTGAATGCTATTCAAGATTTTATTTTCCAAACCAGTTGTGGTAATTCAAAAATTTATAATTTTTCAAACCCTGTAAATGGATTTATAAAGAATCATACAGATGTATATGCATGCGCATGTTGAGGAATATATGTGATGTGTGTCGGCCTCAAATTTGACTCTTTATTTTTAAAAGAAAATTATGTTCCGAGCTATAATTATGTAACAGTTCATTTATATCATGTATTTAGAAAAGAAAAGTACTTGAGTGTTTTATAAATCGATATAAGTATCGATGTGTAATAGAACCAAATTTAAACGTCCATCTGAAAAATATTCCTTTATTTTATGTCTTATCTTGATATTTGGAAATAAAATGTTTCAATGTACAATGTGTGATTTTATTGCAGTACTCTTCACTCAACAGTTTGGTTTATTCGTTAATTCGTTATTTTAAATCAGTTGCTTATACTTTCTACAGAGTTAAATTTATGTATAAATCAATTCTGTGCTATCTCACATTAAGAGAAATTGCATGAATTAAACTACATTGTGTTTATATATACACATTTAATAAGTCATAAATATATGTAAAAAGTTTAGTGTTTTTAAATGTTTCTTGTTATTTCTAGAAAAGGGAAGAAAATTTTATCCACTGTTTTGATATTTATTTAGAATTATCATCATCGCAATACATTTACCTCAAATTCTTGAAAACGAAATTGTAAAAGAAAGTGTTAATCATTTAAAGGAGAGATAAAATCCCGAAAATCACCATATGTTTCAAAAAACTAAAATCATATAATCAACCAACAGTATTTTCGTATTACATCAAATAAACTTACATTTATCAAAACCATATTTCGAACTATTAGTTTCCTATCTTCAGAGTAGGAATTCTAGAGAAGCATATGTTTTTCCTAATCTGAAATGATTGGAATTGCTTTAGGATATTTTGGATAAGATAGAACCATAAACGAAAATGGAATTTCAGAAGCACGTTGAACACATTTACAAAAGTTTATTTCTATAATGCTTTAATTAAAGCTCATCACGAAATAGAGTTTCTGTTACAACATTATGGGAAAAATAATCTTGTTATCTTAAAAGATCGTGTGGATATATGTTATAGGCAGAATTATTTTCTCAGATACCTACTAAAAAATTTGAGTAGTTATGCTTTTACTTTGTATTTAACAGGAACAGAAGGTATGTAAAGCTAAAACTTCGTTTTTTATGTTAAATTTTTTTTAAATTAGAAAAACACAATCATTTACAACCGTGTTACTGTATGTATTATACTTCTGAAGAAAATCGAATTAAAAGAAAAACACAATAACACCACATATCAAAGCAAAGCAGTAATTAACTCAGATTTTATGAGAGAAAAAACATACAAATCAATAAAATGCCCCCGAGATTGAAATGATAGGCATACACTTATGACTTCTCTTATTTTTAATAAATCATTACTTGGAGTTCCATTATAGTTTATTTACACTTTATACTTATTGGTTAAATATATTGTTCTATTTTATTTCTGTTTACTTTAATTATCATATTAAGACTGCAATCATAGGGTCAAACGCTTGGAATAAAGAACATCATGGCATCTGAATAAATATTAAATACTGAACCAAAAATGGTGACTTTACTTTCGCTAACTTTCCCAGCTTCCTACCAAATGATAGCCGAATTGGTAGCGAGACACTCTTCGACAACTATGTTTGTTGGTTACAATTCAACTACTAGAATTGATGTTTATAAACGTTCAGAATGGGTTTTAAGCAGTAAGTCTCGGTCTCATTAGACCACGTATAGCAAAACAGTAGGGAGTTTCGATTCATACCAAACCACACCATGTGTTTTTCCACTCTTGCCATTTTCCTTCTTCTCATCCTGAAAGGACAAATAATCCGAAGAAATCTCTCCCTGATTCAACAGGTGGGATAGGGATAAATTTTGCCTTGTTCATCGTGGTTAATCTCAAGTTGAAATTGCAAGCTAGAAGTCTTTTGACATCGTGAGGCCCTTGAGAGCCCATAGAAGCAAGCATTCCATTGATGTAACTCCATGTTAAATATACAAAAGATAGTAACACATTATTTGAATTTTAATTTAAGCTACTTTGATATTTTCCCATGACTAAACCTTTCGTGGAAATTTGTGAAAGGTTGTTTTAAAGTACTTGGGATTTAAGGTACTTACAACGTGATACTTTGGGCATTTAATTTCGGTTAATATATACAATGTTAATTCAATGGGAACTCAATTCTTCAGCTGGATTTAACTTACAAAAGGCAACAGTTTTAAAACATAGGTAATAAACTTCCATATCCTTTGTATATATGAATACTATTAAGGATATTTAACTACTCTTGTAAAATTTGATGTGTTGATAGACATTACAAAGAGTTTTAATAATTGTTGACACTATTACCAAATATTATACACATATAAATTGAAGATTTAGTAATTAATCACATTGGAATTTTAACTTGATTTTAGCTAGGTTTTATGAAAAATAGCTTTTGGGTGTAATGTTTGTTATTGTTTAAAATCCTTTATAGATTCGAAAGACACATATACCAAACTCTCTCAATATATATAGATAAATGAATATGTGTATCCTTTTTAAATTTAGATGCCATTTAAGTTATTAAAATTCAAAATAAAGTTAAGAAAATCCGAATTTCTCCGAAAGATAAACGTAGATATATAAAGAAATTTTCTATAAGCTAAATATTAAATAAATACGCAAAATAATTTCAAAATATGTAAAAAAAAAATTTAAGTAATAAAAAGATAAAAATTAAAAAAAGTAGAAAACAAAATGATGCGTGAGGTATGTTTTAAAAGTTAACATATTTTTAATAAATTGAATTAAAGATTATACGCTTTTAATGTTTTAAAATTTGATTAATTTAGTTGGAATATTTGTTCTAATACTAATACTAATATATATATATATATATATATATATATATATATATATATATATATATATATATATATATATATATATATATATATATATAATTAACATATCCCTTTATCCCACTTTCAATTTTTATAGAGTTTCGCAATTAAATTTATATTATATGTATACACACATATATACATATGCATATATATATATATATATAATATATATATACATTATACATGCTATATTTCATATTTTTAAGTTATTAATTCTCCAAAAAAGTCTGTAACGCTTATCGTTCCCTAGGAGATTTGGAATTAGGTTTTAAATATCATGTCGGGTTTTCTATATTAACGTTCTAGAATTAATATTATACTATATACCCGCTTCACATATCACAGCTATCATTTTAAAATAATATACTTTAAAAAGTAAATTATTTTTAAATAAAAGACATGCTTATTTAAACAGATTGTATATTAGGTACATTTTATAAGATTATTATTTAAAATAATGCTGTAAAAAGTTTTAAATTGATGAGATTGTCATATATAATTTTAAAAACAGGCAATAATTTTTAATACAATTAAAAAATATAAGTAAACTAACACAAAATGAGAAAATGCTCATATATGAGTAATAAATTTTATACTTTCTTAAATTAAGTTATAATCCCATTACGACACTTATTATTAAAAATATATTACAATAATATATGTTACAATATTAAAATTTGATGGATTTTGTAAAAAGTGTACTAACTTTTAAATTTTTGTATTTTTAGGTAACATCAGAAAACTAAATAATTGCATATGATTAGTATATGTATGTAAAACTGTAAAATTAATATCTCCTGCCCTATATTTATATTTCTTGGTTAGGTATTTAAGCCTCATTTTGTTTATTTTTGAATTTTTTCAAAGTTCTTGCAAATAACACTTGTTTTGTTACTGACAATTCGACCCTCTTTGCTTGAAAATACTGAATTTTGTTCGGTCTTTTTCTCAAATGGTATACAGATTCAATATCTAAATCTTGCACTATTATTAAGCTATTGTTGCATTTAGAACAGTTTTTGAATTCATGTAACTAATAAACTCACTTCATGGCAATTGATTTATCAAGCAGCTGTTGAAACTGTGTTGGACAGTGGACGCATTTTGATGAAAGCTTGTTATTTGATAAAGCAGGGTAATTAGATCTGATTGATAACAATACAGAGAAGACAAAAACTGATGTAATGCTCATTTTATATTTTTAAAAACATAAATTAACCCCTTTGTCACTTTAGTAATTAATATACATGACCACCATTAAAAATCTGAACCATCATTAAAACATTATTGCATTAACCATTTTTAAAATTCTACGGCTAACAAACACACTTTTTGGCTACCTTCCTAATAAAAGGCTGTTGAAACGTTTATTTGAAAGTCTTTTCTGTCCGACAATGAATATATTTGGAAGGAAATTTGTGCGGTAACAATGCAAGCTTCTCAGGTTTAATCTCTAGGATTGTTACTAAAATAATTATAGTAATGTTTCAGTCATTTTAAAAAATGAAGGGTGTGGGACTTTTTAACAAAAATAAATTAACTGTTTAGTTCCTGTAAAAACTACAAAACATCAAGCATTATACATCTTTATATCCTTTCGAAGATATAATATATAGATATAATAGTCCCGAATCTTTCGAAGATACAGATATAATAGTCCCGAATCCCCCTCCCCCAAATTTTTGAAGAATTTTTTTATTCTTTGATAACTTCTTATTTCTCATAATTGATCTGCCCATTGGTTACTAAATCTTTATGCCTTTATTTAAACAAATTGATACTTTGGTTTATAGAATGAAAGGATATATATTTAAGCCTCTTTACCTCTATTTGAATATTAATTATAGGTCATTTATTTTTTATCTCTTCTCGTTAAAATTAACAGATCCCTTTATCCCACTTTTAATTTTTATAGAATTTCGTAATTAAATTTATATTATATGTATACACACATATATACATATGCATATATATATATATATATATATATATACATATACATATACATACATATATATATATATATATGTATATATATATATATAAATATATATATATATATATATATATATATATATATATATATATATATATATATATATATATATATATATATATATATATATATATTATATATATATATATATATATATATATTATATATATATATATATATATATATATATATATATACATATATATATCTACCAATAAGTATTTGGACACCTGTGATAGAAAAGAAAAACTAAATTTATTCAAAATCAATAGTTGGTTCCACGAGAGGCAATTACAGCGTGAACCCTCCGGGGCATACTTTCCACAAGTCTTTGTATTACAGCTAATGGTATTGTCTTCTACTCAGCTTGGAATAGACATACAATTTCCTTCACCGATTTTGGACGGGTAGTGCACCCCTTAATTCGGCGATCCCCCTCAGAGGTTCTCGATAGGTTTCAGGTCTGGTCTCTGTGCAAGCCAGTCTATTCGATGAACTCCATTGGCACCATACCAAGCCTTGTTTAACTTCGAAACATGACAACTAGCATTGTCGTCCTGAACGTAACAAGGGTCCAATCCGTAAAACTCCTTCAACGTAGGAAGCACATTGTCATACAAAATAGTGCAGTGCGCATAGGATTTTAGCTTACCATGAATGGGGACCAAGGGTCCCAGTCCATACCAGAAGAAACACCCCCAGAAAGTAATTCCACCTAAGCCGAACTTGAGTGTCGGCACAATGCATTCTGGTAGGAGACGTTCTCCAGACAGTCGCCAGTCCCACACCCTGCCATCCGAACGGTAAAGGGTGAACCTTGATTTTTCGCTCTAAAGAACCCGATTCCACTGATCTACGGTCCAATTTCGAGGTGCTTTGCACTCCGGGCACATTCCGACAATCACCGCTCACCTTTCACTTCTTAATCACACAAGCCACTGTCGATTTTGGGTACTTCAGATCGCTAGATATGACCTTTAAGGATCGGCCACATTTGTGATACCCGATAATTATACCTTCCTCGAAATAAGAGATCTCCGAACTGCGTGGCATCTTGCATGCGATTAATGTCGATGCCGTTTCCTACACGATATATACCGGTGGAGGCCGTGACGTACCTCAGAACCGCAGATATCGTCATTTGCATAGGTGTCCAAATACTTATTGGTAGACAGTGTATATATGTATGCAATATATATATATATATATATATATATATATATATATATATATATATATATATATATATATATGTGTGTGTGTGTGTGTGTGTGTGTGTGTGTGCATGCCAAAAGAGGCAAATTTATTAAAAAAGTAGAAAATAATGGCGATAGATTTAAATTTTTATTCATAATGTAGATCCAATGCAACAAGTAGTAATCAAGCTAAGGCAGTCGTGCCCCAAAATATCTTTATGTTCCGGAAACGAAACCTAGCCATTTTACTCGCGTACACATGCTAAGAGAGTCGCATCCAGAATGGTATTCCTTGGTGAAAAAGTAAGAAGAATAAGAATTTAGAGTCATGAAATATGCAGTCATTAATCCTATTATATATATTCTTGTAATTAAGTAAAGTTAAAAATTACCGACATAATTTGTAAGATTATAAAATAAGTTTTAACTTCAGATCGAGATATTTTTACACTGCCGAATAGAAAAACTTGCTCAACTGTTATCTCTTGATTATGTTACTGGTAGACTGATGGTGTACCGGATACTTTTATTCTATCCAAATATATTAGTACAAATATTCGTGGATTGACTGAGGCTACGACGGTCAACATGGATATTTTTCTAGATCCCAGTTTAGTATTTTGCTTGGATAAACATTACAGTGACTTATAAAAAAAACTACAGTTGCAAGCAAGACAGATTATATTTCCGAAAAGCGTTTAACTATTTTAACTAACACAAGATTACATCAGTTTTTATTTCTGAATAGTTCTAGTAATGATTAATAATGATGACATAATTTAAATTATTTTGCACTAATTAAATAGCAAACCATAGTTTACAGTTTCCAACTCATTACACTAAATATTCATTACGCAACCACCTAACAATACATTATTTTACGCTTTGCATTGAAGCTAACATCTGCTCTAGTTTCAAATATCTTGCATGTTGAGTTTCATGGGTTAATTTATGTACTTGTTACGAATGGTTTGAATTTGTTCAGTTTATTCTCTAAATTTCCTTCCGTAGTTTAAGTGATAATTAACAGAAAGAAAGTGTTACTTAAGAAATATACAAAATAAATGTGCATTTTGCATGCAAATTAGATCTTTTCATCCGGCATTCTTGTCTAGCAATGTGCACATTAGAGTCATGGTAAATATATTAGTTATATCTCAGTTATTAGCAACGATATTTAAACATTATAACACATTCAGTAGATAAACTAAATACACGTTTTTCTCAATAAATTCCATCCCTACTTTAGTTGCTGTGTCTAATAAGTGAAAATGAATGAAGCAAAAACAATTTTAAAATAGATATTTGTTGAGAAGGTACTATGTCTTTACAAAAGCATTACATAATCCTTATTTTCATCTAATTTATCAGGTTTTCCAATTTGCAGTCAATTTGGTTAATAACTTTTATTTCATTTAGCGTAAATTATTCTCTATATATTAATGGAATCCTGGAGCTTTTCAGACCTAACACTTAATATCAGATTCTCATATCTTGATAATTCTTACTCTTCTTAACTGAACGTTTACTGTATTTTGACGCTTATCTCGGATGTTCCTAAATTCGAAACAGTTTGGAATCTTCAATTTTATATTATATAATTTTATTGTTTATTTATCTTTTCAAAGGCTTAAAGGAAATTAAGACAAATACATATAAACAAAGTTTGAAACAGGATAAAGCTACTTACGTAACATATTGCATTAGAAAATAATTGGACACATTCATTTGAAAAGATTCTATTTACAAGCTGTAAAATATGCTGTTAATTCCTCTTATATATATCTTATTTTATAAAATTGTAGAAAATTCAGTAACACAACATATAAACACACCTTTGTTACTTAATTTTGAAGCTAAATTTATAAATTCATGTTTCCCCTATAAATGTTGTAACATCATGAGTGTCGGCGGCGTCTATGACTTCGTCTTCCCCTATGACTGCAAGCCTCGTTTCTGGGCCGGTTCGTATATTTTTACTGGAGCAGGTGTTGTGGGTTCACTTATAACCCGTCTTGCCCGTCATATCTATACCCGTCAATTAAATAACTTCAGTTTAAATACTGGTATCATGTAGATATGACAAATAAGCCAAACTATACAGATTAGGAATAATAAAAATTTTTAATTACCTTGGACATTTTTTTCTATGAAGAAAGTTGAGTGTTGTTTTATTGAGTGTCGTACATTGCGTGTAACAAACACACTTCTTTCCAGAAAAATGCCTGTGATGAGGCGATTTAGATCAGTAATATAATTGATTCATTCATACAAGAAGTAAAATGCTCGGGATCTAAATTTGACCTCATCACATCTTTGTAAAAGACAAAGACCATAAAATTATATTCTACGGATATTGTTGTCTTGTACGGTGGTCTCGGGCGGGGTTCTGATCCCAGTCAAAGATTAGAATCCCGTCTCCGTACTTGACACTAAATAAGAATGTACCTTTGTGGAGTTATTTATGAGTCCCTAAGGGATAGTGCCCAATTAGAAGGGATAAGGTTTTCCACGTTGGCGGTCTCAAGGAGGGGATTAAGCAGACCAATAAGATTTTTACAACGATCCCGATTGGACGATAAAAAGGAAGATGAAACAAGGATAAAATTAAAAAAATTAAGAAAAATCTAAAAAAGGGAAGGTTTTTGGGAGTCCAGTCGACTAGACAAGTCCGACGGAAGAGGTTCGGTAGTCCGAGAGAAGGTGTTCGGCAGTCCAGACGAAGAGAGAACTCGACGGTAGGTGTTCGGGAGTCCAGACGAGGAGAAAATCCCGACGGAATGTGTTCGGGAGTCCGAGAGAAGATGTTCGGCAGTCCAGTCGAGGAAACAAGTACGAGTGAAGGTGTTCGAGAGCCCAGTAGAGGAAAAAAGTTCGACGGGAAGTGTTCCTGTATCAAATTTTACGTCCGCACCCCAAACACTCAGAAGGAAGCCCTTGACAGACAGAAGATCCATACATACCCAATCCTGATCAGCCATCAACCAGCAGTGTTCCGGGCACACTATATTAAATCACATAGGTACCCCCTTTTACATATATTTTGAAATTGAGATTAGGTCCTCTCTCTTACATTTACATAATTACTTAAGTGATGAAAAATTATTGTCAGAAATAATTAAGAGTGGCACCTAATTTTGAAGTTGTTGATAAAGCATATTTTATGAAGATAGAATCAGTTTTGCGTGTACATAGATGTTTATATATAATTATAATAAATTTACTTTGGTTTCAGATGCTTTTAATTTAGCTTTTAATTATTTTTCATATTTTATGTCTGTAGTTTCTCAGAACCTGTGGTTAAATTTAGTACTAAAATACTTTTACACAACGCAATCAAAATAAATATCACTATACATTTGATCACAGGTTAATACTCAAATATAAACCAGGACTACACGACAATGCCCAAGCTTTAAGTAGAATTTTTCATATTCTGTAGCTTGATTACCAATAGTCACTATATAAATTATACATAGAATAAGTCGTAGTTAGGTAATTCTTTCTTTCTAGATCTCAATATATATATATATATATATATATATATATATATATATATATATATATATATATATATATTTGTAGCCGGTAAAACTTTTATTCAGCGATATGATGGAAAATAGGTCCTATTTTTGAGTTGCTAGCCGCACTTGGCAATGAAACTTTACTGCAGTCATATCGTAGAAAGCAATTCACTGAGAATTTAAAATCAGGCAAAATATTAAATATTCCATATTTATTTTTCTTAAAGTCGGAGAACTGACGAATAAACCTAATACAAGGAACAGACAGCTGTGAACTTGTTGATTTGCTCAAACGACGTTTTCAAGAGTGAATAATCACCCTTTAAATTTCTCATGAGAGAGAGCTTGAAATAGCGATTTTGCTGTCACCCATAAATAAAACGTGTAGGAAAAGTAGATTAAAGATAGCAATTATGCTGACTTACCATAGGATAATTTACAGCTGATTAAGTAAAGAGAATGATAGGGCCGCAAGCAGCAGTTATTAATTTAGTTTTTAGTTTTCAGAAGTTTGGAAGGAATGTAATCTTAATCCTCTTTCGATTGCTATCCCTTTCCGTCTCTGTACTAGTGACTGGCAAACACTCTTATTTATTCCATGAAAAAGTTCTTTCTAGGATAAAGATCCTAAAAATGGAAGTCTTTATTTAAGAACTTTTACCTAAATGTTAAATTTCGTTTATTTTACGCTGTATTATTCCAGGAAATTTTTATGCGTCCTTCTCAAACTTAATATTTAGAGAGCTATATTGAGGTAGCATTAATACCTCGTTAAAACTCTAGAAGAGTTCAACGAATCAAGTGCTTTGACAGCTTAATACGGTCAGTGACACCAGTAAGAATTCTTCTGAGAAGAAATATGATAAAAGGAATTGAATGGAGAAAATATTTTACATTTCAGAATAGTGAGGTTGAAATTCATTCGTTATTATAAGTAATCAAAATAAATATTTCATCTGTGATTAAAAATGAAAGAAAAATGACGGGATTATGATGAAAAGGAAAAGAAAATAAAAAAATCCATTTAATGCATTTATTTAACTATTTTTCTTAACATTATTAAAATGTCAGACATGCTTATCACAGTAAATAGTCTGATAACTACTTTTTTTTTGCAAATATTATACATAATTTGAAAAGACTTGAAAAACAGCAAGATAAATTTTAACGTGCGAATTTTACTTACATAAAATATTGTTACTTTCTTATAAAATATTCAAAATTTTACAGTCATAGTTGTCTACGTAATTCAGGTGTAAGCTAGATTTTTGATTCAAATTAATTATTGACTGTGAGCTCAATTTTCATCGATTTTCTACTTTACGTAATTAACTAGTACAGAGAAAATGAATTAGAAAGTTTTAAAGAAAAGCTATTTGATGTGATTAATTAATCCTATCGGAAATGGTTTCAGATACTCAATTATCTAAACCTAATACTGAATAATTAAATCTTTTTATGAACTGTAGTTAACATTTATATTGTAACTGTGCATGTTTTGCAGAATGTTTGTAAAAATCTTTAAAGAAATAAAGTATCTTTAATAAAGATATTATTGCGTTTTAAAAGAGAGTTGAAACGCATGATTCGTTAATGATGAACCAGACCAGGTGCTATTAAAGCTTCATTTGTCTCTATTTCGCAAGGAAAAATTTCTGGATAGGTTTAATTATAACACTATTCCGATTTCTCATGGTCTTAAGTTACGAAATAATTTTAAAAGATTTATAGAAAACGTTTTCCTAGTTAGAATAAAACAAGAAGCTTTTATATGTTGTTTCAGTAACCTTAAACATTTATAGTACTTATATCCAGGTACAGCTCCTTTATATCTACAGATGTTTATTATTTCAATAAAAAAGATTATAAAATGATAAAGTAATCACCAAAATTGTGTAAAACTTTTGGAAAAAATTTTGTTGGAGATTTTATAACGCTAAGGTTTTTCGTTTATGAAATGTCATAATATTGTATATTACTGGGAAGATAATTTAATTAAAATACTAATGAAATATCTTTTATGAAGGAAACTTTATTACGGTATATGTTATGAAAATGAAAAGTGAAATACATGGAAAAATGAGGTATGTAAGCAATCTGAAAATGTGAGTTAATATTAAGTTGCGTAACCTTTAGCTTTAGTTTTCAAAGCCTTTACATGTAGGGACCCTTTTAATCATTAGTTCTTATAATGAGAAATGAAGATTTAATATGTCCAATCTATTAATTGAGTTTTCTTTCTTTTTTGTTTCTTATTCGCAAGTTTTTTAGTTACTTGCATATATATTTGACTGAGTTAAGATCTCGATTATTTGCAGGCTATTCTAAGAGACGATTTTTATTATCTTAGAATAGCATTTACATACAGTAACTATATAGCATGTAGCTGCATTCTGCTGAATTATTAAAGCTTGGATGACATTGAAAATATCATGTGCGGAAGGATTCTGTTTCAGCTTAAGTGTTAAGGATTTATGGGTATTTATATTTTCATTTATCACTAAAATTCTTCCTACAATTTTTGAGGCCATAAAACCGCATTTTATGACAATAACTGGGTGTTTTACTCTTGTTGTAACGCAATCACGATGCATATTTTTGCCAGTTTATCATTTTATTATTTTATGCCATCACTACTGAACAAGAAGTTGGTCGCATTTCTCCAAATAAGAATGTCCCATATTTACGTTGTACGATTAAGATAAGTTTTAGCTCACTTTAATCTTTTCAACCTTCCAGAGAGGGCTATAACTTTTTTCTTGGAATAATATTCCAAAAGTCCTTATAGAATGGTCATTACATCAACATTTACATTACACTGAGATATATATTATTTTATATTTCCAGATGATTTTCTGTTGTAATATAAAATGATGAGAAATGCTTAATTGTTTTTTTCTCCAGTCATCAGCTGATGTTGTGTATCTGTTTCTGGCTGTACCATTTTTGTCTTGTTGGGATTAGGTCTCTTTATACCTCTTCAAAAATTTAGAAATTCCATCTTTCGTTAAGTTTCCACCAATTTCTGCTTAGTTATAATCATCACGTAATAACATTATTTGGCATTGCTTTCTAATTGACCAGTCATTTTTTGTGTCATTTCTACAACTTTAATTCGTTTTACAAGCTTATTAAATGAAAGTACCAATACACATATTAAAATGTTTAGTAGCAATCAATTAACATATTGACAGATGTTCTCCTCTGAGCTCCAATAAATGATCTCAAGTGTTGAATTTTACTGTAGTCAGATTGGTTTATTGGCAAAGCAAGATGATAACTGCTTGGCTCTCAAAACACTCAAAATCATTTGCTAAATTTAAAAGAAGGAAAAATACTTCGGATCAAACTGAGAAGGTTTTGCTTCTTTTCTTATTATTTGGTTGTAACTTGTTTTTGTGGGAGAAACATTTAACCGCACTTAGAATTCACTGACATCTGAAAGAGGTTTGCAAAAGACTTTAATGTCTCTTGATGAAGCACGTAGGAGGCCTACAATTTGCTTGAGAAGAGGAGGTGACACAGTTTTGACAACTTGGCTGAAAACGCAAAGACAGGATATTTACCAAACGAGTATTCAAACTCTCTCTTGATGTGAGAAATCCGTAAACTGATATGGTGATTATATGAAAAAATCTATTTTATTACATAATATGGAGAAGTTTTGTACACATTAATTACTTGTATACAATAGATGGAATATTAGAATAATCTAATTCATATTCAAATCAGTTTATTCTTATTATATATCATATATTATATAAGCAGATATATCTTTTATTTTGCTTTTATCCGTAGGATATAGTAGGAATCCGTAGGAATAGATTTCAGAAAATTTTACTTTTATTATTTATATAAAAAAATGGTGTCAAACACGTTAAGCCAGTAAGTTTGAAGACTTCATTGGGTATTTCAATCCTAAATTGAGTTTTTTACAAGAAAATTTTGTCACTTAAATCAAATATTCTCTCTGTTTTTAGTTTTCAAGAATCGTGATACTTAATATAAAAAGTTGTTTTCTATTATAGAATCAATATTTTTGAAATAAAAAACTTCTTCAAAGTATTTACATTTTAAAAACATGTTTTATATTATTTATCATTATAATGAAACTCTTTTCATAGCATAACTTCAGTCTCATTAAAAAAATATATGCGGGGTCAGGTATATGAGTTATATAATTTAAGATATTAAATCAATAGAAGTGGGTTGATTAAAAAAACTTTTAAGACCATTCATACATTTTTTCAAATTTTTGCGCTTTTAAAGAATGCGTATACATATCAAGCAGTAAAAAATTCTTTTGACTGAAGATAGCTAAAAGAAAACCCCACTCATTTTCACTTTGTCTTATTACAACAAATCCTATACGTTAGCACTTTCCCAATGGACAAGTATCTAGTTATAGTTAAAAGGTGCAAAGATAAGAACTACATTCTTGTATAACCATCTAGAAATACCCAGGGACAATGTCAAAATAGAATAGTCTTTTTATAACGGGATAAAAGAGACCCTTTTTCATATGGTCCTTACATTATTTCCGTTAAGAAAAAGTTCCCAGTTCAAAATAACAAAATTTGATAAATTATTTAATTTCAGATATAATAAATCGATTAACTTTTTAACCTTAAAGATTTTCTAACAGCTGGTTTAATGAATTATTTATGAAACGCAAACTAATTTTAAAGTTATCAAATATTTAATATGATTTGTAAGTATTATTGAATTTTAAGTATTTCATTTAAATATGTATATTGCATATTAAACGTACTTCAGATATTTAAGGTTTTAAAATTTATATATCTTATAGCATCTAAAAGTAAAATCTTCTACAAATGAATTAATATGTTTTCCGATCTAAACATTTCAATGTAAGAAGAAAAAAATAGATTCGAAATCAAGTATAACTGATTTATACTCCACACGTCCTCTTTATACTACCTTTAGGTGTGTATACCCCCCTGCATACCACCTTCAGGAGTGTATATTTTCCCATATCCAAAGCATAAGAGTGATATTTTCTATGTTCTACCTGGTAGTCTCGTTAATTCTAAAGAATTTAATCCTTACCAGGTTGGGTTAAATTAAACTCATGAGCTGGTGTCATGTAGATGAGAAGTTTTTTAGCCACTTCGGATCTATCGAGCATTCAAGGCTGTAGGACGAATAACATTATACTTCACAATTGGGTATAATAATTGAATTTTATTATACAATTGGCTAATAATATTTAGTGAAGTAAACAGGTTGATAAAAGCTCCTTTAGTAGACTTCTTATAATCATAGTATATCTACAGGCAGACGTATTTTTTCATTAAAATAGGTCTTAATTCTTCACTAGAGTCATTATAATTAGCTTACAGTATTAAATCATTCCAAAATTTCTTAGATTGAGTCACAATAAAAAGTGTTTATTAGAAATAGACATACATTCAAACTAAATCAAAATTAAACTGTTTTTATGAGCGAAATTTCTTTATAATAAGTAGGCTTATAGGAAAAAATAGTTTTTTAAAATGATACTGGAAATACGTGCCAAAAGAATTTAGAAGACTTCGACCCAGTATTTCACACCCTTTGAAACCAGCTGTATATTACAGAAATAAATCCAAACCTTTGTTCACGGAATTTAAATAGATATAGTTCAATATCTAGAACTTTATTAAGATCTATCCACTAGGGTAGGCAACCCGTCGGAAATTACCAACCAAATTCTAGAGTCCTTTAAAGCGATACTCTTTAACCTTTTATATTCCACTTCACACCAAGTTTCTTCTGCGATTTCGCTTGTAAGCCACATGTAACATCCTAGACTTAGAGAAATTACAATGAAATGTAATTAGCTTAATTGATTATCCATTTAAGGTACGATTATCCTTGTCAGCAGTTCTGAAGAGAAAAGCCTTATCAATCGGCCACCATCTACATGTCAGTGAAGCCTTTGTATGCGCCCCTATGATTTAGCCAATAGCCCAGCAAGTGAGTTCAGGATTGGTATACCGACTGTATCTCCGATATTCCTCCAGGCAATAAGGTATTGAATTGAAAGATGAATGTTAATAAGAATCAAAATACCTACGAAACCATGTCCATTGATGTACTCAACATAGCTCAGGACTATTTCGATAGCAACGAGGTGTGATCTAAATATAGAGCTAAAATAATTAGTCATTTATTACTACTATAGCATGGAAATATGCTCTGGTACATCCTTGATCTCTTCATGGTATACTACCGTATCACAGCACTGTGATTGTGGAGCATTGATCTAAAAAGCCGTGAGAGAAGTCCAGATGAATCTCCAATTCAAGATTGCAGGTTTTTCACAAAATGGTAGGAAATTCATTTTTACTTCAGGGATAGTTTCCAAATTTCCGTTAAAAATTTTAGATTGAACGATATCTCCCAAAATATCAGAGAAAAGATAAAATAATGACATCTCAATACATAGATATAGACGAGAAATAATAAAAGAAAATTACCAAAAATTTTAATGTATTGTCTGTAAACATATCTTAAATGGTTATAAGCAATATATTAATTATAACAGATCTATATGGAACAATTTAGAAATATATATTTCGTCAAAACTTAAATTTAAATAAATGAAAAATATTTAAATATTTATATCTGAGATCTAATAACTTAAAAATTGCAAAATTATTCACTCTTAAAACTTATTGTAAAATGCTATTGATAATTTTTACAGTGAATAAGTATGATATGGTAGCTTTAAAGCATTTATATTCTTGTATGCTCTTAGGAAATATTTTTTCACTCATATTGTTTAATTAGTTTGTTTCACAGTTATCCATTTTTCTTTCGTTTAGCAACTATAGAACTGTTATTATTTATCGATATGATAAAAGTAAAACGCTTGTGTTTATTGTATGCAGAAATAACACAGGCCTGCGATGAAAAAAATACAAGGAATGTGACAACTGAACTTAACGTATTTTTTAGTACTGATTTTGAAAAGAATCATTAAAAATGTCTATCACGTCACATTTTTTTGAAAAATTCAATTTTATGAGTTTTTTTATGAATATTTCTCACGTATTTTGCTTTGATATTTTCCTTCGTGTTTTGATATTTTACCATGGTGAAACCCTCAAAATACCCTTTTGTGGTAAACTACAAAAGCTCAGTTAGTATTTTAGGGCTTTTAAAGCTTCAATGTTGATCCAGATCACCGATTAGACAGATTCCTGGTAAGCGCGCGAACCTGGGAATGCGCAATGTCCCTCTTCATCATCCCTCCCTCCTGTTGCAATCGCTGTCAACCTATAGCGAAGCCTTTAATGGTACAAGAATCGTGAAAAGGAATTTATTCAGTAT
>CM063502.1:132056472-132123972 GCA_032207245.1 Pardosa pseudoannulata | reverse complement strand
CTTTACAAATGTCCACATTCTATAATTGAACCTTGTAGCACAAATACATTAGGAGTTCCAATTTTTTTTTTATTTTCTAGTTTGGCAGCGAGCCAAACATTTTGTACTTTTCACTTCCCACAAGTGAATGTCTAACTGTCACTTCAATTGATTAAAACAGGTCCTTAAAACTTGAGCGTAAATTTTATTTCTCCGAAGAAGGATATTTGAATATTTCAAAAGAAATTCTTTGATTTGCTAAACTGAATGGCTTCGAAGAATTATCATTACATGTATTACGGTTTTAAAATTAAAGAGTAATTTTTTACAGATGCTAGAAGTTGTTAAATACTTTTTCGTTACAATTTTAGTTAAATTTAGTTTTAGTTTGTCTTAGGTAAATTTAGTTTGTCTCCTCAAACACTTAATACTATATGGAATATTTTCAACAACAGCTTAACAAGGAAGGTATTTTATATACTCTATATAACAAGATATGTTAAATTATTTTGCTTTGACTTTGAAGAAATTAACCTGTGACATTTTAACATTTAAATTATAATTGATGTATTACAATAAGATCCTCAATGTTATTCTCGAAACAAGTTTTTAATATAACTCTGAAAAGTGATTTAAATTTTCCAAACTTATGATTTATGCCTAAAATTGTATCTAAATACTAAATCGATTGTTAAAAGGGAATAGAAAAATTATGTCTAGAACTACTTAGAAATATATATCAGGTTTACGGGTAACAATTATTTTCAACTAGATATAGCAAATAGATTAACGAATAAAGAATAGTGAAGATCAATCAAGTGCTCTAAATTTTCCCCTGTATATGCGTAGTCATTGCAGTTTAAATATGACAGTCTAAAAGTCCTCACTCAGAAAGGTAAGCATATAGGTAAGATGTACAGATAATGTTCGAAGATTCGAAAATATATCTAGTTCCGATAACAGTTCCCGAGGATGTACAAAATTGAGGAACTGTTTAGAGGCAAAACCCCACTATTACTTTTTCAAATGCCTCCTGTATTTGCTAAACAGAAGATTTTCTATGTAATCGGGAATTTAGTCTGATGTTACTGTTCGAGTAGAAGTATCAGTAAGAATATGAACATAATGATAATATTAACAATATAGACTATAATAGGTACTAGCAAAAATTATAGTTGCTCTTGATATGAAGAAATGCAGAGGTAACATTAATCCCCTATATAATACTAGCCTAAGTTATCTGTCCGTCTGTCCTTGAATTTACAAAGTTGTTGTACCTGGAATGGATAGAGGCATACATATTGAATTCTTGATTGGTAAAGGCTTAGCAACGTCCGAAATCCACTCCATCCCACCTTTTCTAGTATTTAATGCCATTATTTCAAGCCCTATTTTCCATGGTTAAGATCAGGCGATTAAATTTATCGCATAATAAATAATAAAAGTTACATTTTTTTTTCTAGAATTATCCCATTATTCCTTTAACCATCTCATTTAATCATTCCTTATTTTAAATTACTTAAATATCGTCTGCATTATTTTAATACGTTTTATCACTGAACTTAGGTATTACATAAATAATTTTCTTTTATATTTGGCTTAAACAATAGATTAGGTACATATGTGATAATTTTAAATTTAATCATCTATTATTTTTGTTGCAATGAAAATTTTATCACACGTATTAACTTCAAATTATATTTACCTCCAGTGTGTAGTACAAATTATAGTTTCATTCCTTTACTCCCATTAACTACTGTGGAAAAAATTCAGAACTTAACGATAATTTCGACGTATCTAAGAAACCTTTGAATTATCTTTCTACACTCATGTCCATAAATTAAGGATAATTCAGAATCACACAGAAATTGAGCTCTAAAATAAAAATTTCACCTGTAGACTTATCACACACATCTTGAAGAAGAGTATGCAAATTGCAGGAAACCACCAGATGGCGCGGATAGTACGTCACAATGACGAGAGTGTATGAAAGAGGTATATAAGGAATCGTAGCAAAGAAGTAAAATTGTTCACAAGCGCTTTAAAAGCCTTTCAGTGCAATAACCACATAGTTATGGCACAAAGGAAGCATTTGGATGATTTTTTACGTGGTAGAATTATCGGACGACTGGAATGTGGACGTACACAGCTGGAAGTATCCGAGGAACTTGGAATCACCCAGAGTGTCATCTCCAGGCTTTGGCAACGATTCAAACATGATGGTAATGTGAGTAGATGTTACAGCACAGGTCGCCCCCGAGTTACTACGCCGAATGATGACCGGTATTTGGCAGCTACTGCTAAAAGAAACAGACGGAGCACAGCATCAGACCTGTCTCGTCAGCTCTCTTCAGCTACCGGTACGACAGTTTCAAGGCAGACCATGTACAGACGCTTAGGGACTATTGGTCTATATGCTCGTAGGCCTGTCAGATGTGTTCCCCTTATCGCAACTCACTGTCGCCTGCGATTATGCTGGGCTAGAGAGCATGCATTGTGGACACCGCAACAGTGGTTTTATGTGATGTTTTCCGACGAGTCCAGGTTCAGTTTACATTCTGATTATCGCCGTACTTTCATATGGAGAGCGCCAGGTACCCGTTACCACCAAGAGAACACCATTGAACGACACCGTTACGGTGGTGCAGGATGGCTCGTTTGGGGAGGAATTATTCTTGGTTCCAGAACTGACCTGCATGTTCAGATTGTAACGATGACAGGCCACATCTATCGGGATGTCATTCTGGAACAACATGTACGTTTGTTTCGGGGCGCCATGGGTCCTGAATTTCTGTATAGGGATGACAACGCCCGACCTCACCGTGCAAACATTGTAGACGAATGCCTTCAATCGGAGGATATCACCCGTATGGATTGGTCAGCATACTCACCGGACTTGAATCCAATAGAGCATGTGTGGGACATGCTTGGTCGACGAATTGCAGCCCGTCAACCCCCTCCCAACTGTCTATCGGAACTTCGGAGGGCATTGCTTGATGAGTGGTGTAATTTTCCCCAAGATCAGATTGATAATCTGATACTCAGCATGCGTAGGCGTTGTAACGCTTGTATTGCATACTCCTTATTAACCATCATACTAACCATAGTATACTGCTTTCTGTAAATAGGTTCTTTTTTGAAATTTGCTCCAGGGAGTAAAAATCGCAATTTTTATTAATTATGTCAAACATATAGCATCTTTTTTGCTCTTTACCTTTTGTTTAATAAATAGACTTTACAAATAAGTCAAATTTGTTTTGCTTTTGTCTCTTTCATTGCCTGAACTTTATTATCCTTAATTTATGGACATAGTGTAAATACATTGAACGAGATTCTAAACTGCATTCACAGTATCGAGAGACATTAGAGGAGTATGAAGATAAACAAGTTATTGAGCATATACCAGATAATTCTCAGGCAAAAAACAAGTTATTTTTTTACTTGCCTCATAGGGTACTTTACAATTCTGGAAGATTTAAAATATTACTGATCCCGTCATATGACGGGCTGTAGGCCAGGATCTTATATAATACTCTTAAGAAATTTTAACCTCCCAGTGAAATTTAGTTTTAGAAAAAAATACTGAAGTATATATTAATGCGAATAATAATCTTAAATTACAAGTAGATCCCCATATTTAACTTTAAATATACAGACTGCCAACAAATGCAGTTTTATTTCTCATACATATATATCTTGCCAGTATGAAAAAGGCAAGATCACTATGTTAATCAACTTAGATTTTCTTTAAACAATGCGTTCCTCAGTCAATTTTTTAAAATTTAAATATGTATATTTTCAAAATATTGAATAAGGTATCTTGCTCTATTTTGCATCTTCGTGGATTAAAGTAAAAAAAAAAGATCTTGACAAATACACAGGTCTCATTACTTTTGTTATGTTTTATGGACAAATAGATGCATAGAAAATCAGAATTGAAACTGTATTATGCTGAAGAACTGTAATATTTAAATTAAAGGAACATGAATAAATTCCCTATGTCAACGAAAACAGGGATTTGTATTTTGAGCATCCTGATAATTGATGAAGCCATAAATTCAAAATATTGACTTGCGTTGAATCCCACTTTAAAGAAAAATGTAAGAAACAAATGATAGTTTAAAAATATAAATTATGAATATATTTATACAAAATTCTAAAACTTATATCATCTAATAATTTTAAATTTAAAAAACATTATATTAGTTTCTGAAGCATTAAAAATGAATATGCTTGAAGCTAACCGGAGAAAAGGGGTTGACATTGTCTATACAAATCATTATTAGTTTTAGTGGTCTCCTAAGACTTATGTACAATAAAGTCATTTTGATAATTAAATCTTCTCTTCACAAAATGAATATAGATATGTAGCCTTTCGAACTTTTGCGTCGCAAAGGTTAATTTAAAATCATATAGCGAGTATAGATAGTAGAAAGACAATTATATTTATTGGTGTCATATTAAATGTCATATATTCTTCGGTATTTAAAAGAAGGATTTAATATGGACTTTACATCGATGCATTTACGAAATTACAAAAATGTTAAAATATTAAAGATTCTAAAACATTAAAAATAAAGTATTCATGATACATTTTAAAGTTTTTCAATTACATCCCCGAAAACAAATTTTAGGGTGCTTCTTTGTGAACTTCCTATGGATAGCTTCCCTAAGGATTTTTAAAGTTCTGGAATAACTTTTTAATTTAATTTATATTTTAACGAGTAATTTAAAGAAAAAGGAGGTGTATTGCATAGTATTTCTTTTTAAAGACTACATATTGTTCCATATATAGAATAAAAATCCGGGGGAATTATCTGGTATAGTTTTATTTATATTCTCATCTCATAGACAGAATTTTTAGGCATGTCATAGACATCATTCATAATTCTATTCAGAAATACTTCTCTTATATTATGTTCATAGCTTTTAGGATAATTATTGGAAATTAAAAAAAATTAATTGGTTGATGTATCAATGATCAACATTTTGTTAGGTGCAAACTAACAAAGGCGAAAACAATTGCCCAAAATATGTTCCAGAATGATGCAAACATTCATGCCACAGTGGAATTCGAACCCACTTACTAAAATATTGAAAGTGGGCATATTTGACCAGTTTTTATATGAATAAAACTTTTTACAATTGTATTATTTCTTATAACAAATATTTATTTGTAAATATTTTAATAAACATAATATCGTTACTTAAATTGATATACATTAATTATAGAAACGACGTTTTGTTATCTAATAAGTACACTATCCATAAATCAGTTTTGTTTCTAATCCTTATTATAAAGAAAACTCTCTTTCAAACTGAAAGTATTTTTTCTGATGAATGTATACATATCAAATACGGTAAAACCTCGATCTATTATATTTCAAGAGAACAAAAACGGTAAACGATAACTATAGGTAAACGATATATGCGAAAAATGGAGAAAGAAATTCGTTAAATTATGTGACTATAAATGAATGAATAAATTATTGAACGCACTAAATGTAAGAATTGAAAGATTTATAAAATATTACGTATATTTTATATTATAATAAACTGAACATTTTCGCATTATTTTGTTACTCATACATGAAAAAAACACCATTAAAATGGATACAAGATGGTGACAAATATAAACAGTCTATCAAAACGTGAAAAAATACTAAACAGTAATAAAATAATTTAAAATGACTAGAAATAGGAGTGCTTTTGAAATATATGTAAATTTATATTCCATTATTTTATTTCCGTTATGTAAATAGATTGTAAACAGATTTATCACAAGAGAAGGCTAAAAAATGAAGAATACAGTGCCAAAACAGTGAAAATGAGACTACGCTAGTAATATAATATATTATTCGAAAGCGAATAAACCGGATTGTCCAATCAACCAGATCGATAAAGGACTATGCGTTTTTATCCATTCACCATATTTTTTTCTGATGAAAATCCGTTTTTAATTTTAGTACTGTTACTGACTGAGGTGGGATAGGACTGCACAATAAAATGATTTGATAACTTTTGCTCTTATTATCATTTTAATAACTTTTTATATTAGCACGACACAAATTCAAATCTATAGAAATCAGAACACGGGACATTCTCATATGCTATTTTGGATATTCTATCTAGTCCATTTTACATAATCCTCACTTGAATTATTTTTTTTGTTCTCTCCCCTGTGTCTTGTCAGACAGAAACAAAAATAATAGTTTGTATCAAACAGAACACTAAGAAGAATTTATTTCTCCCTCAAAATGACTTTTTAAAAATATATTTTCTGAAAACCACATGCATTATATGTAATGTTTACAATATGTATTTATATGTATAGCTTATGTGCCTTAAAAAAGGTTAAACACGCCATTGGTAATATGTTAAAATATGCAATATATTATAACTACTAGTCATGCTTCCAAAAAAAGTGTGAAGGAAAGTAACCCAAATAATAGCATCATTGGCTTTTTCTATAGTTTCTCAAATTATGGGAATTTTTCTTTAACAGGATGAACCTTGATCTCAATTTGTCCAGATAATCAGGACTCTCCTGTTCATATAAAGAGAATGACGACGGTTAACAAGAATTTAAAATTTGAAGTAAAATTATCAAACCATTGAAAATGGGAATGAAATAAAATGTAAACCGTTTAATCTAAGAGTAATAATTTTATTTTATGAAAGAATGTGGGGGTAGTAAAAATAAAAATTCAATAGTATTGGATATAAACTGAAAATAGATTAAAAGAAACTATGCGATGAGACAACAATCAAAACTGAAAAAAAAGGGGATGAAATAATGATAGATATAAATTGATTAACCAAAGAAGAAAGAAAATTAAAGTATGATATAATTCATTTAAACAATTTTAAAAACAGGACATAAATTACTTAAGAAATATAAACTGAAAAGAAAGGGTGATCAAATTTTAATAACAGTTACCATTTCAAAGCAATGCAAAAGATAAAATAACAAAGTATCATAATTATGTTTAAATATAGATTGGAAGCTTACTCAAAAGGAAATTAAATAAATACGCACACTAAAAGCAGGGAGTTAAAGATTTAACACAAATTAAAATGTAAATCCGCTCAAGACTGCAAAGAACTACAAAGAAGTTATGCTCAAATATGGCAAGGATACATAATATTAAAATGAGACAAAGGTAGCCGATATATCCACGTATGGACAAAACAGAGAAAATGATAAAATGAAAAATAGGTTTTATTTATTTTTATTGTAGTTTTTAGCTATTCTAACTATTATTCTATTCTAGTATTTAATTGAAGCAGTGAGTGTTTCCACCTAAGTTGACAACACCATTTTTAAAATATCCTCTGATGATCTAAAGGTCTTATCACACGTCACCTTTTCGCGTAGAAAAAGTAACGATTTAGTTAAGGATTCTTTTAACGGATGAAGATTGTATAGAAATCTCGTATGATAGGTTAAATATTTAAACCCATTTACTTCAGATTGAAATGTGATTAGGTGCTTAAGAGTGTTAAAAGACTTTTATTATCGCTCCAAACATCCATGCATTCTTTATCGGAAAAGATATTGTAAACTGAAACTGTTTTTTTTTTTAACACTTACAGTTTGATCTTGTTGTAAGGCCATTAGAATGATTCCAGGCATATTTTTTCGTCCACATGGCTCTCAAACTATATTATCAACATAAACAAATTCCTTTACTATTACTCTAAAAAGATAAATCTAAAAACAAGGGAACGTCACTAAACAATTTCCAAGATAGGTGCGAGAAAATGAGGAATTTGCCTACGATGAATGCGGGATAAATAACATCGGCTCAATTGGAGTAAATTTAAAACATTATTTAGAGATACTTTATTTTGATTTCTCGTTTCAGATGTTAAATCATCCATTTTAAAATTTATTTGGAAAGTATGAGTTTTAAAATATGAAAGCAGTTTATAAAAAATAGTACCTTTGTAAACTTTACAAATGAAAATCATGACTATGATAAAAGTTTTTTAAAAAGGGAAAATAAATAAATGTGAGATGTCACAGTTAGCGTAAAAACTTAGACAAGAAAAATCTAGACATATAGATCTAGATAGATGAAACAATACTAATAAATGAAAAAGTATTACTATTAATATTAGAGATTTATAAAAAATAAAATTAGTTAAATGAAGAGAATTTATAAGACAAAGAGGTTTAGTAATGTAAATAACGTTTTATGAAATAAACTTTATAAAACCGAAACAAAACTTAGGGTACCTAAAACTTTGGCATAAAACAACAATTTACATATTACCACCTTACATCTATTAACTTATATATTCTTATATACATATATACATATATAAGGTATATATTTATATATGTATATATATACATACATATATATATATATGTATATATATACATACATATATATATATGTATGTAAGTATATATATATATATATATATATATATATATATATATATATATATATATATATATATATATATATATATATATAATATATATATATATATATATGTATATATATATATATATATATATATATATATATATATGTAGAGTATTATACAAATGTAGAGAGGAGTATCAAAACGAAAACTTAAAAAAAAATCAGGGTCCAGTGGGATAAGTACTTCTTTTTTTTTCTTTTATTCACATCACACATTTTGTGAAAAGTATTCCGGATTAGTAAATGTTCAAAATATATAGTTCCAGGTTTTTTGCCTTTAAATGTCTTATTTAATTTTACTTCTACTAAAATTGGTTTTTATGACTTTGAAATGTTTGTAACTTCACCATATAGAGTCTCTATTTTATTTCACAATATACTTTCTATTTATTTTAAAACATTTTCATTTTATGACTTATATATATTATTATACATTGGATTAACTTAAATCTAATCATTTACAATAATATATGATTTATAAATTAAGCATTCTTATCATTTTTTAAAGTTTCGCTAATTAAAGTAAAGTATGAATTTATCTATGAAAACAAAACATTCCGTTATGTTTTCTGTAAAAAATAAAACAATTATACTGTTAATAAATATATCTTATCAACTTCCAAAATCAGTACCAAAATTTGAAACTATATGTAAGAAAACATACAAAGTTTCCAGCAACCAAAATTTTTATTTTCATTTTTTGTCAAAATTTACAGTGCAAAAATATAAAAAGCAGAGTAACAATGAAAACATGAGACTATAATACTCTAATAGAAGTATAGCCTCGGTTGAGTATTTATCATCTTGAAGAAGCTCTGAAATAGTACGATGACAATCTGCATAAAAATGAAATAATTGAAGACTAAGATTAAGATTGTAGATAGTTGTAATATTTTTATTTATATCCATCTCCTCCCAAATTCTTGCATTAACTTTTCATTTTATTAAGATAGCTTTATCAAACAATTCTTAGTTATAAATGTAACAAATAATAATAACAGAAAAATAATATAAAATCCAAAATATGTTTCTTAAACGTACTGAAATGTATGTGTCAAACTTTAATTAAACTGTAATTATCAAAATTATCTGATTAAATTAACTCAAAACTGTAATTTAAGCATAAAACTTTTAAGAAAATTTGAAACTCTTTTCGAGAGTGAAGTGAAAAATATAAAGAACTGAACTAATTTTTCTCTAGAAAGTGTAGAAAGTAAACATAATTACAATAAAACAAACTAGCATAGTGAGAATATGGGTGAAATAGTATCACAGATTCAAATTCTTGTTTTACACATCAAGAGTTAAAATTAAAACATGAAACTATTCTTAAAACATTTTTTTTTAATTTGGACAGTGTATAATATTTTGATTCTTTCATATTTGCCATCGAAGTTTAATCAAACGTAATTGTCATTGGGAAGAGAAAAAAATCTTCCTTATTATATTATATTCTTCATACAATGTATAATGGTAGAAAAAATTAAAATGTAACCAAACTCTGCAGCAATAAATTGTCCAAGATGTGACAGACATGACCGAAACACGTTGCCGAATACAAATGATTGGAGATGGAACAAAGGTATTATTACCCCATCACTTGTATAAAATAAAACTTTCTCTACACTAAATACAGATCCAAACATCCCATCCAAACACCATACTCTGGTAAATATTTTCATTTTTGTATTTAATCACATTTCAAATATAATTCCTTTAAATAGATTATATAAAAACAAAATAAATTTTAAATCTAACACACAATTGAACCATAAATATTAAATTTGTTTATTCAAATAAAAATATCATTTACTCACATAAAAATATCATCTTCCAAATCAATTTTCTCATTCTTTTCTATTTGTAGAGCCTCTAAATTTCTCAATAGTTTCAGGTGAAAGAAAAATAATTTCACAAAACGTTTCATCATTTCCTTTTCTTTCGAAACTTCAATATTTAAAAATGCTTTAAACAGGTTTTCAGATATATAGAACGCAAATTATGTCAACTTTATAATTTTTTATCGTTTTAACTCAGTTCATATTTCAAAATTTAAACTTATTCGTTTCACATTAAAACAAATAATTTCAGTTTTAATATATTTTTAAAACACCCTTTATCAAAATTTTACTCAAATAAAAAATTTTCCTTTTAAGAAGTTTACCTTGAAAACTCCTTTAGTACATGCTTTTTATAAACTACATAAATATATTTTTTATAAATTTTTCAGAAGTTTAATGTCAGATAATAAACTTTTACAAAACATCTTTAACACTTCTTTTTCAAAGTTATATTTAACATGATTTCAGTTATAAGTACTTCAAAAATTTTTATTTCGCATTTTTACTTTTAGGATAATACCTTTAAAATATAATAATCAGCAGCTTATTTGAAAACCCATTCATTATATTTTTATATTTTAACTTTTTATTTTTTATTTCAAATAATTTTGAATTAAAACCTTACTTTGAATTTTCGAGTTCCTTAAAAAGAATATCTCGTAGAACAGAGATTTATTTTATATCCAATCAAAAAAACCTTTTTTTCTGATACACCTCAATGAAATACTCAGGCAAAATTACTTACTTCTCTTTTTGAGCCCACAGTAACCTTGGATTACGTCTAGGAGATGCTTTGGTTTATAGCGTTTTTTTTACTGATACTGAAATAGCTCTGAAATCTAAAAAATATTTAGCATTTGATACGTAGGCTGTTAAAACTCACTCTGTTACAAAGAAATAGTCTCTGTGCCTGTTCTTAGACTGTAGAGATGATTGAAGAAATGAAAAAAATATTTTTAATATTCTAAAGAAATCGGAAATTCACATCCATAATAAAACTCGGAACTTGTCATTGGAGTTAGAGGATAATACAATGAATTGTTAACAGTTGAGATTCAACAAAGTCGGAGCTGTGTGAGTCTATTTTCGTCTCTTAAATTTTGTTGAAATCTGTTTGAAATCGATTGACTTCCACATCTTAGATAATGTTCCTGTCGGCATTATTGTAATGAGTGTTTTTTACTTATTACAAATTTAAGAGAACTTCCATGGTGGATAAAATGCAGCCTTTAGACTATGAAAGAATACAGAAAACGTTAAAGATAAAAATGCTGAATTTACTCAGACAATTCATTTTTAGCGCTATAGTGAAAAAGTTTTACATTCTCTTATATTGTGGTGTGAGGGCTCAAATTAACCATCCAGTTAAAGTGTTAGGATTAATCACATCATGAAAAAGTGAAACTAAGTTATGTAAAGGGCTTATATAAAGTTAATTGAGATAAGCAGGAATGAATTTCATGTTTTCGAAATGGTTAATATCTATCTATCTATCTATCTATCTATCTATATATATGAAGAAGTGTATATATTATATATATATATATAAGGTATATATATATATATATATATATATATATTTATATATATATATAATAAATATATATATATATCTATATCTATATCTATCTATCTATCTATCTATGAATATATGCATAGATATATCGTCTAGTGTGTATATATATATATATATATATATATATATTATATATATATATATATATATATATATATATATATATATATATATATATATATATGCATATATATATATATCTATATCTATATCTATCTATCTATCTATCTATCTAATATGTACATAGATATATCGTCTAGTGTGTATATATATGTATATATATATATATATATATATATATATATATATATATATATATATAAACACACGCACACATATATATTTATATCTATATCTATCTATTCACACACACACACACACACACACACACACACACACACACACATATATATATATATATATATATATATATATATATATATATATAAATATATATATATATATATATATATATATATATATATATATATATATATATATATATTATATATATTATATATATATATATATATATATATTATATATATATATATATATATATATATATATATATATATATATATATATATACTAGACGACGTGACAGACGTTGTTCTGTTTTAACGCTGTAAATCCAAAAATCGTAATATGTCTTTAAATAAATTATAAACCGGACCGTTTTGATGCAAATGTAAGGAAAAAATTATTTTAAAAATACTTGACGACCCCATGAGTCAAGTATTAGGCAGTGCATACAGTCATCACAAACATAATTAAAATGAATTAAAATCCCCGCATCGCCTGTACGGGATTCGATCCTGTGACCACTCTTACTGAACCCCGTTGTGCTGACCACTGAGCCACAGATACGCTGGCAGTGAAAGTTTTCAAGCGACATTATAATAATTTCAACAAGCTCACAATTCTGGATTTTTAATAAAAAATCATTTCTTATCGAATCAAATTGTGAATCTACACCATTCTCGTTTAGGATAAGTTCTAATACAGACACACGGACAGAATAATATTATATATAAAAATATGCGTGTATGTATGTTTCGAATTATTGCTTAAGTACATGTCGAAATGTGGTAATTTATGCTTTCCACAGTTTCTGTAGCTCTACATATAAATAGATATAAAGGCGTAATTAAGGCATTTAGGAAGAAATTAATATTTACTAAAACTTTTTATAAGAATTGCATAACAAATATTAAATTATATATACTGGGAAGAGTATGATGATATAACGTCTTTAAATGACCTATTTTTAGATATTTTAGAGAGTGCATACGCAATCTAAGTAACTTTTGTGTTTTACAAGTGACTAACTTTATGATATTGTTTTTGTTTCTGTCTAGTGGAAGCAAGTGAAGTAATATAACTTTCATTTTGTTGACTCATAGCTCTTAATCTTCTTTTATCAAGTAATGTATGTATTTCAACAAAACTGACCACTCTTTGGTATATATAGTTACATTTTACTGTGTTGTTTACTACTTAGTTTTTCAATTGATACTCATTACTGAAAGATAATTTAAAACATTTTTTATTAATTACATAAAAGTTAATGTGGTTTTCATGTATAGAAATATTATAATATGAGCATTGTCAGTTTGAAAGTTAACAGAAACATTTCTAGACAGTTTTATGTTTATATATATTTTTTCCAGTCTGACCTTGCAAGTTGCAAGTGTAGACGGCTCTTATATTCCACATTAGTGTTCCCTAAGGTGCTATACGTGAAATATCACCCTTGAGTATCACGGGCAATTTTCAAAGACGTGGGAAATAAAGTTTCTCAATGGAATTAAGTGTTAGGTTACATCTCAATTTTGGAGTCACCCTAAATACTGTGCTTCGTAAAATTGCAAAAGTTTCACTACTATGAAATATGTAGTTACGCGAGCAGTAACATAATTCTGATTTTGTTAAAAACCTAAAATTATTTAAAATTCCTTCTAAAAATCATTTAGGGAATTAGGAGCTGCAACAGGTTTTTTGCAGATTTTAATTCAGCATTTTTAAATGAAATAATTTAATACATGTAAATTTTTAAAACAATCTTTAAAGGAAATTAAATAATCGTTTTTAAGAGTAAAGAATCCATATATTTATTTCGAATTGATGGTTTACCGGTAAGATTTACTTTAGAGCGTAATTGTCTGTTTTCTTTCAATTTTTTTCATGCATTATAAACTCTGAATAAAATTTATATATAGACATTTACATTATTTAATATTCTACCAAAGTTCCATACAAGCATAAACTCTACAAAAAATTTATAATTTTTTTTTTAATTTTAGAACCGGAAGATAAAGTATATAAAATCTAAAAGTTCGTGGAATGTAATCTAAAAATTTTCTTGGTTATAATTTTTGTGAAACAAACTTTTTATTGTCTCATTGAAAATTATTTGATTTGTGTTATAATTAATGTTAAACTTTCAAAGTAGGAAGTGAAATTAGGGAATTTTGAATGATAGTGCAAATTATATTCCATGACTGATTAAGTGTGTTAAGTGATCTGTTGCAAAAATCAGTTTGCTAACATTTATATATGAGTAGAATTTTAAGTTTAAATTTTAGTCTAAAAAATTTTTTTTAATTGGTTAACTATTGAATCAGTGTTTTTAATTTTGTTGGTGTCATTTCCTTATACCATAAAAATTGTCTGGAGCCTCTCAAGTACCCTTGGTTTAATTTTAACTCAAAATAATTTACACAACACAAACTACATAATTATTAGTCTTGTACATACCGAATAATTACCACGATATTGATTTCAGATAAATACCTGAATTGGGAGAGAGCTATACGGCAATTAAGTCCTTCTAGTTATTTTTCTTGCTAACTGAAAATGTTTAAAAAAAGATCCATGTCCATTTTAAGATCCATATCTTTTATGCTTTGAAACACTTAATCCTAGCATTTTGGAATTTTACGTTTAACTTTCCCTACATTTTAACTACTCAAATATAAAATTTCTTTCTAAACTACTGCATTACACCTTTAATTTTCAATTAATACATTGATTTCAACAATTTCATAATTATTGAAAGGAAAATATATTGAAAACGTTGCCAGCAGTTCTAAAATAACTTGAAATTAATGACCTTACCATCTAATTAAACTATTTATACAAAAAGCATTAAATACTTCCATTGCATTAACAAACGGTGTGACAAGAACTGGCCTTTAATGGTGCTTTAGGGGCAATTTTATGAAAGTAAGCAAACTGAAGTTACCTTATTACTGATTAAAAAATTTGTTCTTGAAAGCTTACAAGTACTTATTATTTCCTCTACGGAATTTAAGTAAAAATTAACGTAAATGAATATTTTAATTTTAAAATATATACAATGCTAAACTAACCCCTTGAATTTAGTTATTTTACGTTTAAAGAATTTAATACAATATATTTTGCACCGAAGAAAATTATCTACCGTAGTTTTACATAAATTTTTGATAATGTAACACTTATTTAAGACATTAGAAAATTTATTAGTTTGAAATTCCTGCTTATTCGTCTTCGCTACGAAATCTCAATCAGAATTTATGTAATTTGTTTTGTAAACTTAATTTTTGTCTCTACCCCAAAAATATTTTCTATTATTTTATTAATATGAATCCTTCTAATGTCACCTTTTTTGATTACAGAGAACTAAAACTATATACATAACACTAAACTTACTTTTTCATGTTTGAATGGAATTTTTAAAGAATTTTTAAAATCTTAAATTTTTTAGTTTAAAAAAAATTGTATATGTTAAATATAAATAGAGTTTAAACAAATGTACTTAATAAAAATAATCGATCAGTATATAAACCAAAATATTATAGTGAGTAAAAGCATTATAGCAAATATTAAAGTAAGTAACATACATAGAAACCAAAGAATAAAAACCTTTTGCGAATGTTTATTAATAAAAAGTAAATTATCTAAGTGGTAACCAAATGAAATTAAAGAATCAAGAACAAATGACTGATAGTAGTTCCTAATTTAATTCCATTTTAACTTATGTGAAATTACATTGAGAAGTCAGCACTTTTTTTTAACCCGCATAACATTCTTGTTGTTGACTAGATAAGTACTATATCTTTACAAAAGATGAACATGCAAATAAGCAAATAGTATATGAATTTAATTTAGAAATTGGCCACATAAAACAGTGTTTTTCACATAAGGAATTTAGATATGTATTTTTTCAATTTTGTATTTCAAATTAAAAAACAAACAAACAAAAAATAAAAAATCTAAATGCACTCGATTATATGTACTATTTTTCTTTGTACATAAAACAGCTCTAAAACATTCTTTTTATACTTCAGTGGCTGTTAAAAAAGTGTTACCCTAATTTACTTAAGAACAATGTAAATGGGCCTAATTCCCCCTTTTGTTCCTCTGCACCTGTTAAAATGTACTAGTAAGGTATTTTGCAAAAAAAAGATTGTTAATTAATTTTCTCCAGGAATTTGATTTACACTGAGGTTTTTAACTTTTGTTAGACTTCAAATAGTTTGTAGTTACCATAATAGACAGCTTAAAAGAAGTATAAAAACAGCAAAGGGGGATTTCGGAAAAGGCTTTAGCAAATCTCTCGGAAAATATGAAATATGATGACACAAGTTTTCACCGGAGAATAATATTTTGTATCACGCCTTAAGCAGCAACTATTTTCAATGCAAAGAGTAGCATTCGTGCCCAGTATACTTTCTGTTTCTCTATTTTTCCTTTAAAAATTTCTTAGATAAATATCAGAAAAATTTACAAGTTACATGAAATAGTGATTAGATATTACTAAACGTGCCTTCTGGTGATATAATACACGCATAATTCAAATAATTTTTGTATATAATAAAGATGTTTTATAATCCATTATATTTAATTAATTTTTTTACAAAATAATTTCTAACTGGATTATTTTTTTCAAAATGTGTTCTTTCTAGAAATATTAGTTTTTACTTTAACGTTAAAATTTCTAGAGTATATTTAGTTTGAGTGTTGCCCTTATAATCAGCAGCATAAAAACAATAACTCAGCAAAAATAGAAGCTATAAAGGGAATTACGATGGGAAAATTAAAATATGTATGTAGTTTGGTAAACAAGGGTATACAAACAAATAACATTGAAATCAATGATAGCCTATAATCTACAGAGGGGAATGATGTCATTCTGTCTCTAGAAAATAAAGTTGTAAAATAAATTAAAATAAAAAAGGTGCTAGCAAAATTCATGTAGAAAAACAGTCTACCGTACTCTCCAAACAGAATCAAACGAATACAAACCAAAAATAAATGTTTAAGAGTAACTAGCAGCAATGGCATTTTAGAAACAAATAAGATTAACTTTATATTCTATTAATTTTGAGTCATAACGTAATTATCTTGTTTTTTCTATTCTGAAATTTAAGCATTTAAGCTTGGCTTCGATAACTGGTTGTTAAAAAAAGAATAACCTCTTTTACAGTTGGTTTCAGTCCAATATAAATGCCTTAGTATAATTGATACTTCGTGTAAAATACGTATATTGAACACTGTAACTTTAATTTTAGAATAATCATAATCTTTCTCCTGTGGTAATGTGGACATTTTGGGATAGGTTCCACCTACATTTTACTATGCTTCTAATTATATATCCCATATTAAAATGAAGGGTATAATGTAGAGAGAAATCGCTTGTGTATAAATGTATTATAACTAGTAGTGCCAAGCCTCTATGTTCTCCAAAAACAACAGCATAGAGTGACAAACATAACAATACTTTAGAATAAAAAAGATACTCCACATTTTTAAGCTTTCTCTGTCTAAATCTTTTCCATTCAACACCGGATAGGCAATTTTTACCTTCGCACCTCGGCCATTGCTAAAATAATATTTTCTGTTATCTCAAGCATGTAAAAATAACTAAAAGAATTTAAAACATAAAACTGAGAATTTGTTGCCATGAAAAGTATATTTTTAAAAATAACAAAAATTTATATCTCATAGGAATATTCTTAATCATTTTACAAAAATAATTGTCATTAAGTAAAGGTTTGAAAATTATATTTGGAAGAAATATTCTTCTATAATCTCCCCTTTAAAAAAATAACAAATACAAAGTTTATACTAGCAATATAATTGTTTAAGCGAAGCATTTAAACATTGATAAGGAAATTAAAGTTACAACCTTTATATTGTTGTTATAATTGTGCGGAAAATTGAAAGACGAACTATGATCCATGGTTTTTTCCTTTTGTATTTTTTTTTAAAGTTTTTCCCTTGCCGAATGACAAAGCAAAAGAGAAGAACGATTTTTTTATTTTATTTTATTTTTTGAGTTGTTCTCTTATAATCTATTTATAATGTACGTGTTTTAGTGTTTCGTCATGTTAAATAAATGTATTATTCGTTACGAAAGGCTTCATCTTTAAATCGTGATTGAAAAATACATCTTTCCAGTGCTTCCCACAGAACCCGAAGTTGAAAAGGTAAGAGACTTTTGATATTTATTTTTTCGATAAATTCTCTTCCCTTAAGGTCAAAATTTAATAAATTGTATTTTTTTAACTTTTGCATGACAGCATCAGTTAGATATATTTTCTCTTAAAGCTTATTCTGCAAGTGATATCAATTTATGATATGTTGCTATTCTTAAACATGGTGGTATAAAGGGTTAACACATTCGGCAGCAAGTTTTTATAGAGAGTATAGGTTCTTTACTTAAATATTAGAATGCCTAATTTTTGTTAAAGCTATGAGGTAAACTAAACAATAAGTATTATTAAAAGACAGGACAATGATAATTCCAAAGTTTATTAACACTTCAATATGCCCACATTCTCGAATTTTTCCTCAAATTTGGTGTTTGATATCTTTTTTCCCCATGTCGCTACCTTTCAGTCATTCTCCGACCCATGAAATATGCAAGCAAAAAATCACAAGATAATATTTTTTAAGCAGGCTATTGTGCTACGTGGTAGACTGTACATAAGATTCATGACATGTACTTGGCCCTGAAGGAAATATTTATGTGTGTTAATAATTGGCCCATATTATTTTAATTTGTATAAAACTGACTCTATAATTTTCTGTAGGCTTTTATGTCAAAAAAACTATACAGAACTAGCTGTTTTTTTGACACACTTTAAGAATTATTTGATGAAAAAAAAGAAATGAAGTAAACATTTGGATTTGAGAGCGATAACGATTTCAAATAAGAAGTTATAGAAATAAATAATATCAGTACTGAATATGAATAGTATAATTCGGTATGTGATGATATTAATGATTCAGATAAAATGTGGCAAAAAAGAGAAGTGGTAAAAGAGAAGCATGGAAAATTCTCAAAGACAAAAAAATATGAATATTAAATTAATTTTACATGACCTCAAACAACATGGAATACAGAGGATGTAATATGATCAGTTTTGAAAATAATTTATTTAAATGCGCTTGATGAAATTTTGAAATGTACAAATAAATATATAAACTTGCTATAGAAGACAAATACTCAAGATATTGAGACTGGTACTTTATGAGTGGAAAAAATGGCATAATTTTGATTGATATTAGTGTTACTAATAAAACAAATTACAAACTTATTACTAGTATTCATTCATTTCCGTTATTTTTTGTACATAAAATGATAAAATAACAGTTCTAAAAATATGATGCGCGCGCTATTGTAAAGTTGCTCAGTACGCATGCTTTAAAGTTAAATTCGGTTTTCCTTTTACCTTGATATTCACGGACCAAATAAACTCAGGCGGTCTTATTGGTTTATTTTTTATCGAGAATTAAAGAGCGTTATACTTTAAATAGAATGTATATTTGACTTATATTTTAACACTTTAGTGGACCATTTATTTCTAGCACAACAAACGCAACAAAACAAAAATGATAATTATATTCAATTGATCAAATAACAGATGTCAGCGTAAAACTGAAGCGGGAATCAGTTTTCCCATCGTTATAATAGCATGGCCAATATATTGTAATGGGTTTCGCTTTCCCAACATATGTATTTTGTAAGATTCTGCAGGAGGGAAATAATTTTCTCACGGCCTTTGAAAGGGTTAATATAAGCAATATTTGAAAACTAGTTTCATTGTTTATCTCTTCTGAAAAGGGCTATAAAGAAATAAACCACTGCTTGTTGTATTCTCATTAGAAACTAAAATTTAGAACGCAAGAAAGAGATAAAGTTTGCAGAATATATATCTATCAACCGAAAACTGGGTCAAAGATATATTAATGGTATGAGCACCTTTTAAATCCTACTACCTTTCAAATTAACAAAAAATAGTTATTATTTCTTTGGAAAAGAAACTCGAGTTTGTTTTGATAATCCATGCATTTAGTTTGAGGGTGGGGAAATTTCCCCACATCAGGGTTTTTTTAGCTAAAGGACATAGCTAACGAGTATTCATGTACTGAAAATTACCTTTTTAAACTGTCCGCCAGTTCTTGAATTTTCTGCTTATAAATATTTTTTAACCAAAAACTTCCCGATGGGCAAGTTTAAAACTCTTATTTAGAAGCAATATTCATATGACTTCTATTCCCAAAGAAAAAATAATTTGTTAAATCAATTTCCTTGAGCTATGTAATAAAATTGCTTAAACATGGGAAGGGCAATGGGAGAGGGGACTTCTGTAGGTTAGAAACAATCTTCATCTTCTATTCTTAAAAAAAAAGAGTTATATAATGTTCCAAATACCTTGTGCTACGAAATAATATTGCTAAAAATTGGGAAGCTTATGGGTTATGGGGCCGTATAGATATCGATATAATTTATTTAGAGAGCCCTACAGATATGGATATAATTTATCCAATGACTTTGTGGTAAATTAGAGTTCTATTTAATATTTTAGTCTGGCAGGTGAAAACTTATCTAACTGTAGGATTACATTAATCCTTTTACACAAGTCCTTTTTTATATTATATCTTTATTTTTAGATACCCAAATTTCTTATACCAATGATTTATATCGTTCACATAAACATTGTTGAAATACTTCTCTTTTGTTACAATTAAGTACACCATTTATTATATAAAATTTTCTTCTCTTGATAAGTATACAGTGTTTGCGTAAGCAATTATTATGTTGTGACATAAATTTTATATCATTGTTTAATTTTGTCAGTCTTAGAACATTCATTTAACATTTGCAGCTTTTAGAATAGTATAAAGGTAATGATAAATAACCATTTTAACCCTTTATCTACTGCATTATGAACTACTGAAAATTTCTTCATAAATATCCTTTTTTTAGCTGCCGTATTGATAATTAAAGAATATACAAGTAAAAAAATCTCCCCCGTGCGAAAATTAATTTGTTAGAACTAATTAATTAAAGTGGTGCTGAAAAGCACCATCATTAGATAAATGGTTAAAGTAATTGATACTTATAAGTACCGTCAGTAGATAAAGTGTTAAAACCTTAATTACTCTAGTGAATTCCGCATACGGTAATCCTTATAAATTTCATTTGAATTGAATTTTTATAATTCAGTCTTGTAAACATTTTTGACTAATAAATAAACTTAATACTATGGATTCCATCGTAATCTATTTTTCGGTTTCTTTACTATGGCACTTTTTTACATTTTTCTGCCTGAGATTTTGACGTATTACTAGAGCAGTAAAGAGTTAACAAAACAGTTTTCAAGATATTTAAAAAAAATCCCCCTACCTCATAAATTTCATTTCCAATTTGTCTCCGATGAGTCCTTTTGCTGACAACGTTTAAAAGTTTTGAAGAAAAGTTTTTGGATTATGACAATGATCAGTTGCCGTTCTGTCCAGTAACCATTATTTCACGTTAGGTGGTATTTTCTTGTGTAACCCATTCAAATTTGAAAAAGTTTTCGAAGACATATATGTACCTTACGTGAAATATAGTTTGAATTCATGAGAGTTTGGGCTATCTTGATTTATAATGTTTTTACCAGACAACCGATTCTTTTTATATTTCATAGTTAGGTTAAAAGCAGAGTATGTAAATTTATAGACTTTTTTATTTCGAAGTAAGACTTAAATGAAAAGCTATTACTGAATTACCTGTAATATTTTTCGCAAACTATAAGATAAAATGTAATAAATAACAAGTGTTAAATGCATATGGTAGATTTCAGTTTATACGCTTTTCAAACAAATTACTGAATAGCAACTATAATAAAATGTAAATATTTAAATATCTACAAAAATACAATGATTTAATTCATAAAAATATTATTATAAAAGTAGTTATAAAAGTATTAGCATAAAATATAAAACTCGTAGATAAAATATAATAACGCAAAGAATAATACATATATATTTGATATTTTTTATAACTTAACATATTTAAATGTATCTTCGTAAAAATATAAATAAGTTTTTTTTACCTGGTATGATTTTATTTTTTTTTCGCTGAGAATGTGAAATATTCTCCATGAATACAACTTGAAAATAATGGACATATCCACGAAATAAACGATTTTGCGAAAATGATGAGTTTCATTTATTGAATATAGAAGATGAACGGTTTCTCCAACCTGAATATCTAAATGTTGCACATTTCAGGAGCTATACCAGACTAGTGCTACCAGAAATTCATGACACTACTAGTCATATCAGTATAGAATGCGGTAGAAATATTCCTTAAACTCAACTCGCATACAGATAAAAATATATCTATGTCTTCTAGAGCTTTTAAATATATCAGTTCATAAATCTCCTCAATAAGTTCAATGGTTTTAGTTCTATGTGAAAGTTATAAACATTTTTAAAACATGTTCCATATTTTCTTTGTAGATTAAATTAAAACTAAATGCTTCATAGAGATCAAAATGCAATTTTTCCTTTTTGTATTGAAAACTTTGCCTTCGAATAGCTGTAGCGTCTTCGGGAAGAATTTATTCGACACTCTAGGATTGTTTAATTGTAATTACTTAAAGCAACTCTTTTCTATAAATTTGTCTTTTTTCTATAAGTTATAGTTCAATATGTTTAGCACGAAAATCCTTAAAGAAATACAATGCTAAATAGGTGCTTATATTTTACTTTACTTCAGATAACGCAATACTGACTTTCAGTTACATTCTATCTTATTTCTGAAAGTGAATGGGACTTTTAAGTATGCAAGAAACTTGTATTAGGCAGTTTAGATTTTTAAAGCAATATGTTTAGCTTGAAAACTGTTAAAGAAATATATTGTAAAAAAGATGCTTATGTTTTACTTTACTTCAGATAAAATAATACTGACTATCAGTTACATTCCATCCCCATATCTTAATTCTGAACGTGGCTGGGCTGATAAGCATGCAAAAACATTTTCCTTGGGCAACAGTTTAGATTTTAAAATTTATTTTAGTTTACACTAGTACAAAACTTACAAGGAACGAATCTTTTCATCCCTGTTTTAAGAGTAACTTACTAATCAACATAATGATTACCATAACGAGAAACTCAACCTTTTTATATTACATCTGACATATAAATAGTCAACAAAGCTGTATTTCTTTTTGGTTAGCCAAAATGCAGGTATTTTAACTGAGATAAAATTTTCATACAAAGTCCAAAATTTTCTGCCAACACAGGAAATAGCTAATAAGTAATATTTCTGATATTACAAAAACATCTGTGGATTTAATATATACAGCAAAGAAATGTGTCATATACGTTACAAATACGTATCATTTAGTGTAATACGTATTTGCAACGTATATGATGCATTGTGTGCTGCATAGGAATAGTTATATTTCATGATAATGAAAACTAAATGTAATACAAAACAATAATTCCATAATTCCATATTGATGCAAAACTAAATATTTATTGCAAATCTGCAATATTAAAAATAAAACTTATTAAGAGACATGTAAGAAATATAAGTTTTATTAATACTGTTATTAAAATATACATTTACAGCATGTTTAAGCAAACATTTTGTTAAATTTCATATTTGAGAGCACGAGAAGTTTATACCACTTGAGGAATAATTAATTCGTTGCCTTTTGAAATGCACGAGGTTCATAACTCATAAGCGTTGTTCTCCTAATTAGAAACATTAAAACGTTTACTAACTCTTTCCCACAACAAACCAGGATTTCATATTTGAATTGAGTTATGTGTCTGAAGCTCTGATATTGATTTAAAATTCATACACAGATGATTTCTGCTTTTTAGAACCGCCGTTTGAACTGGATTTTAACTAAAAGTTAATAAATAATGATATTTAAAACATAAATCTCATTTTGATGTGACATGTATTTGAAACGCCATTTTATCCCTCTTAAAACATTATTAATGTTTTATCAGGCGCTTTGATTCAAATACTTTAAATTTACCAATTTATGCATATAACAAATTTTAGTTTTTAATTCATCGAAAGGAATAAAATTGTAATTTAATTATAGGCAACCTTTAGAACTTATAATATTAAAAGTTTAAATGTTCATTATTAATATTTTTAATGTATTAATTTTTTAAGGTATTACATTTTTTTGGTTATTTAAATGTACATAAAGTCAATATAAATTGACAGCACTTGTTAAAACGATTGTAATTTTTAGCTGTTCAATGGTGGTAACTTTTACAGTACCAGGCTATAAATTTCAGCTAGTTTAACCCCTTAAAACACGAATTTTTTTAGGAAAATCTGACAAAAAAATTATTTGCATTAAGACAGAAAAAGAATATATAAGTATAGTGTAAGTTATTTTTTGCAATTTTATTTCTGGGTGGTGAATAGAGAGCGAGAAAGGGGGTTAAAATTATAAAAAATTGCTACACAAACAAAGTGTAAACGATTTGATTGCATATTTATTTTGAATTTTGCCCGTGTCAGACACGGGCAAATGCGTTAAGGGGTTAAGTAGGGAAAATGATCTTAACCTAGTACACTTGCATGCCAGAATAATTACTGTGATATATGATTTAAGCATGCAATTTGTTACAATTTTTTTTCAGCCATATCAATTTTCATGTATCATTTCGACTTGAATGTTGAAATTTACTTGAATGAGAGTAGCAGGACCTATTATTGATAAAAATTTAACACGTAACTTAAATTCACACATAAAGTGATAAATATACATAAACTCAATGCACAAAGATGGATTTATATTAATAATCTCGGATAGATAATCGAATAGATCATGGTAGTTTTAATATCTGCTATTAAATGAATTTTCCTGTGCTCTGTTGCTCTTTATATTAATAAATTCTGTGTAAACAGAAGAAACAGTATTATTTATTTTGAAATTTATAATTTTAATTTAAGAACAAGTATACCTTTTGTGTTTATAATTCCCTTATCTATTATTCTCTCTACGGAATTTAAGTAAAAATTAACGTAAATAGGTGTTCTTATTTCAAAATATTTATAATTATTTTTGTAAGCCACAGGCTAATCTAACCCCTTGAATTTAGTTATTTTAAGTTTAAAGAATTTTTTTATGTTGTGAGAAATTTCTTTAATTAAAATATATGTATAGTGAGTATAAGTTTTTTCTTCAGTCGATTCATTTATAGTAGAGTTAGTCTATTGTTTGAAATTGAAATATAAATTTAAAAGTAAGTTAAATGAGTATTGAACATTGTTCAATACTGTATACCATTATTATTGTTTAGTGTATAGCTTTATGTCGTATAGTCTACAATACGTTTTCTATTGTATTGTAATATGACATTAAAGTAAAATGTTTTGATAATTATTTTTGATGATTTAATTATTTATCTTTTTATGTCTGCAGTAGTTCGTATTCTATATAGTACTTGTTAGTTATAAATACTGCTTATATTTTTGCTAAAATATTATATTGTTTAGTATATTGTTGAAATAATTGTAGTAAAGATTATTTTATTACCCCAATTAAATGTTTTCTATACCTAAACAATTGATTGTCTTTATTCTATAATGCCCCTTTTATCTTTATATAATCTATAACGCTTGTTTGTTTGTGCCTATTTTATTTGCGTTTATGATAAGATGATATTTATTTAGGAGTTGCAATATTCTATGTTAAATTCTATTTAGTGGGTTTTTTATTTTACCCTAATCCTACTAGAATTGTTAACTCATTGTTATTATTATATTTGGGATTATTATTCTTTATATTTTTAAAATTGCTATGTGTAATCTCTTTTAATATTAACCTTGTTACTTACATATGCTTAAATTTACAGTTAACATTGTAAATGATTAGTTAATTTTTTCACCTTTTCAATTATTTATTTATTACAAAACACTTGTTTGTTTGTTATTTTATTTACGTTTATATAAGTTATATTTATTTTAATTGCAATTATTATTCTATGTTAAATTATTCTTATTTTTATTATTATTGCAATTTCTGCAGTTCAACGTTGCAGACACTAGTGTTATTTACATTCATTTATTCATTTATGTATTCATTCACTATCTATAAATATTTCCTGACTGTTTTAAACATTTAATTATTCCTTTTAAATATATTTCTATCTTTCTTGATGTGTTAAAGTAGTCTTAATATACACAAATGTGAAAAGTAAAAACAAAATATTTCTCTTTAATACATTTCACCTTTTCAATTATTTATTTATTAGCAACAAACACTTCTTGAATGTTTACAGTTATTACTTTTACAAATTATATTACAGTATTTTAATTTTTATTATTATTTCTATTATTATTATTGTTATCAATTATTCTTAATCCAGGCAACATTATTATTATTGCAATTTCTGCAGTTCAACGTTGCAGACACTAGTGTTATTTACATTAATTTATTCATTTATGTATTCATTCACTATCTATAAATATTTCCTGACTGTTTTAAACATTTAATTATTCCTTTTAAATATATTTCTATCATTCTTGATGTGTTAAAGTAGTCTTAATATACACAAATGTTAAAAGTAAAAACAAAATAGTTCTCTTTAATACATCTCCTTACTTCAGGAAATTTTAAGAATGCTACGTAAAATTATATGCCATTTGTTCCCTTTACAGTAGATTAAAATCATGTAAAATATCACCTTAGAAAGACGCGAAGACTTATGTAAGACTATAAAAAATTACACAAGAGCAGCATACTTAGATAAATCTTAAATTTACAGAAAAATTGCGAATCTAAGAAAAAAGAAATAGTTTGCGTAAAACCCCTGGTACTTTGAGTCAGAAAAATATTTCCTCTCCAAACAAAATTTCATTTAAAAATAGGAATTTAAATATAAGAGTAAACGCTGCATTTTCATACCATTTTCTTGTGCGTGAGATTTAATTTCCCCCAACAGCTTCGAAATTAGTGTTTTTGTTTCACAAGGAAATAAAACCATTTGTTGTTTAAATTTATCTTTTACAACTTTTGATAAATGATAATCTTACCAAACCCATTTATTTTGTGTACACTCTTTTAGCTCCATTGAAAAATACAAGGATATTTGTAAGAGAGGGATTTAAACATATTTTAAATGGTCTCTGTACTCTTTTTTAAAACAGAATAAAAATTCTAATGTTTAGAATCGTCCAATATTTTGTTCACGAGAGTACGAAAAAGAATACCGTCACGTGATTTTTATTTTAGTTTAAAAGGCAAGATAAAATCTTATGCTGTACCTCATCAAATACTAGCGAAGAAATAATATCAACTACTTTAATCCGTCTATTTTCTTAGTTTTAGTGAACTAAAAGACATGATTAGAAGATTATACATGAATAAATAGTTATGACTTATATAAATGCAAGTTTATACTTAAAGCTTAAAATACTTTATAATATAGTATCCATTGATGTTATTTATCCTTTTACTCTTTATATATTATGAATAAACGAGATGAATGTTTGGCAAATTACTAAGACTGAAACTTTATTGTGCTGATGAGATATATTAAATAGCAGAACTGTACAAAAGAGTAAAATTCAATAAATAACTTATAGTTTATATGACCTTATATATATTTTCTAAGATATTTAAGGGCAACGCCTTTGAATTAGTTAAAGCTATGAATGTTTTTAATATAAATTTTGAATGCAGTAGAAGTAAAATAATATTTTCTTTAAATCACCAAATGGCTAGTTTTAAATAGTAGTCGAAAAAATTACATGATATTTATTTTAAACTAGCAAGTTTGCCCGTGCTTCGCTACGGTGAGCTTAATATATTACTTTTAAACAAAGATTTATTTTTCGTGAATAACTCTCTAAATTCGTCACAGTTCAGTTCGAGTCATTGGCATATTTATATATTTCTATCATATAGCGTTATATATTATAATCGTATTATAACATTATTCACTTTTTATAATCGAATTTGTCTTATAAGACAATTTGTCGCAACGTCATGAACTACTATAATGCCCTTCCTATTCAATTTCATGTTTACAACGGCCAATTAGCAAACAATAAACTGCCCTTCCGTTTGAAACTAAAGCCAGAATTGTCATAATTTGAGAATTTGCCCTACTGCGTGAAATTGCCTTATATTAAATTTGCTCAATCTTTTTTTATGGCAAAATATAAGTTTAACCCTAAATTACATTACTGTATTACTAATGTACGTTGGTTATCAAAGTTAACAGATCTTGCCATATTACTTGATAGAATAGGAAGCAGAGGTTTTGACAGCAACAGTGCAATTTTGGTGGTATAAATAAATGTTGTCTAAAATTAAGGAAATTTATGACAAACCACATGGTTTTGTATGAAACAGAAACACACATTCATATTGGATACAACCATATGGATATAAAGATAACTATATAAGATGATAGGTTTTTATTTCCCCATGAGAATCACTAAAATTTGTACTTTTTGTTGTTAGAATATTGTTGATAAACATTTCATTGCAACTTAAAAATTAATTAAGAATTAAATTTAAAATTAGTTCTCATATAAAAATGCTATAATTTGCGTCACATAGAAGTGAAAGTGAATCACTTTATATCTCAATTTCCAGGTTAAATCGAATTGATACTACGCAGACGATATTTAAATAATATAAAATAAGAAATGAATAAATGAAATATTTAAAGGAATGACGTCATAATGATAGAAAAATATTATTTTCACCCATGTATTATATAATAAATTAAAAATTTTAATCTTCTGCTTTTAACCGAGGAAAACTGCGTTTAAAACAATTACTTTCGATGACGTCACATTGCGAGAAATATTGCTTCTTTCACTTAGTTATGATGCGATAAATTAAAAATTTAATCGTTTGCTTTTAACCGTTGAAAATAATGCTTGGAATAATGACATGTAATGCTCGAAAAAGGGGTAAGGAATGGATTTCGAACGTTAAAAATATACAAAAACCTTCCCAGGGATATACTTAAACATTTCCCAAATTTTCACTGCGATTGGATGCATGGTTTTTGAGTCTATTGAGTACATACAGACAGACACAAATTCATTTATATATATATAGATATACATTATGCATTTAGGCATATGAACTACCCAAGAAAAATATGTTTAGAAATTTTGCCCTTTTCTTACTTGATAGCGTTTTTTATTTTCTTTTGGTGAAAAAAAATCCCTGTAAAGGTTAATTCATCGCAATAGTTGCTATGACTTTTATTTTAAACTTGAATTATTTGTGTTTTAATTATGGTATACTTTAATCATATATATATATATATATATATATATATATATATATATATATATATATATATATATATATATATATATATATATATATATATATATATATATATATATATATATATATATATATATATATATATATATATACATATATATATACATATATATATATATATATATATATATATATATATATATATATATATATATATATATATATATATATATATATATATATATATATATATATATATATATATATATATATATATATATATATATATATATATATATATATATATATATATATATATGTGTAAAAAATTGGTGTACGTTAATCAAATTTATATTTTAAAAATCATTTGAACAGGTGTATTTGAGATGACCTTAAATATTGTCCAGACTTGTTAAAAAGACGATAATTTAAAAAAGAATTATTTCCAGTTTGTTAGAATGAAAATCCATTTTAATTACACCATCTGGTGTGTAAAAAAGAAAAAATGGAAGAAGTAATACTCTAAGAATAGTTTCAAGATACATAATCTGAGACGAAGTGTTTGTAAAAAGAGCTAAATTAGACTAAAAAATACTTAAAATATTTTAGTTTTAAAAAAGACCTCGTAAGTAAAATATACCTAATTAAAAAAACTCATGAAGAAGCAAACAAGTTAAATTAAACTAAATTAAATAATATACTTATTAATAAATGAAAAGTGATACGTAACTTTAATCACACATGAGAAAACTGTGTTGCTAGTTATTTAATATCACAGGTTATGAAAGTAATTATAACATTATACACATGGTTATAGACATGGCGTATATACATACGTTACATCATGTACTCATTAACATGTCGAGGGATTATGCTTATATGCAAGTGTCATTTTATTATTTGAATAAATAATACTTTACATTCATTTCCTCTAAATATCCTCGTTTAACCCCTACTTAATTAACATATTTAACTTTGTGATACAATGCTTTAGCAACATTTAAATTGCGATTTTGAATCACGGTTACGTGTTTAGAATATAGAATTACGCTATATGAGTTACCTACTATTTATTGAAACTGAGTAAGTGAATGTTAACAGGTAGTAGTACTTAAAAGGAAAAAAAAGTTTAAATTATATACGTAAGAAAACTGCTGAAAGAAAACGAACTCATTAGCTCCAAGAATTGCGTGACATCTGTAAATTAGATTTCGTGACTTTGTTCATTAACTGCTTTAGAATTATATGAAAGTTTGTTTTAATAACAAATTATATAACTTTTCTAGAATAAACCAGAACAACAGATTTCCATTTCAGTTCAAACACATTTGATGTGTATTTCATTCATTTTAAGTGTTTTTTAAAACGATTTAAATAAAAATGGATTTTAAATAAATAGATTAAATAGAACACATTTAAGTTGTGCTGACTATACACACGTCCAGCATTTCATCGCCGATGTTGAAATAAGCACATAAACGATGATTGTTTATGGAAAAAAGAAAACACATCAAATTGGTTTAACTAAATATATCAACCCAAGAAAATTACAATAATAAAAGACATTTCGAGAGATACATATGTCATACAACGTATGTAGACTTTTTCTACTAGTGCCGTACTATACTACTTCTAAGCTAAGTAGAGATGAATTCCGCATTGTGTAGTAGAGAAATTTATTTTTGATAGATGCGTAATCACGCCCTGCATATGATGGATTTAGAGATGAAATCTGGTTCACCACAGAACAATCACAAAAAACAACAGAACATCCTAGAACAACAGTGTCAGTCTTTCATGAGCCCTGATTTATATATACTATGTAAATTATAATAGTAAAATAATGCTGATTTGAAATGCAGTCCTATGTAATTTTGGCATATTAGTTAATATCTGTCTTTAAAATAATTACATTAATACAAAATTTAAATTACCTTAAATCACGAAATATTCTTAAGAAACTGGATATATAAAGCTTGCCAATATTTAAAGTACACTTTCCTTTAGCTTCCTTTGAAAATGATGTTTTTATATCCCATCATTAGCAGATACTTTAGGAAAAAATTTTTATCAAAGAAAATTTCAAAACTGTATTGAATAATAAAAAAGATTTTAGGATCTGCAGAACAGAGATTTCTAGAGTAATAACCCCTCTTGTAAAATTAGTTTTATCCATTTAAACTATTTTACAATTAAATGCAAATTACAGAAAATATACAGTGTTATGACCAGATATCCTGGTAATAAGCAGATACAATTATTTAATCTGATAAATACTTTACAACAGTTCTCTCTAAACTTTCTCCCAATTCAACTTATACATTCTACTTTGTGATGAAATATCCGATGTTTAAATCATAATTTAGTATCATAATTTAAAACAAAACGAGTAACCTTTTTGATTCTAAAATTACACTGAATATGTTATTTTATATTCGACACACCTAGACATTTTTACACCAAACGCATTTAGTAGTTGAGTAAATGTGTTAGTACTAAAACAAAAGAAAATGAATAAATTCTTTATATGAGGTTGCAACAAAACTTCTAGAAGAAGAAACAACTCATTAACTACAGGAATTTCGTGACGTCGGTATATTAGGTTTCGCAAAATTATTCATCAACTGCTTCGAAACTATCTGAAAGCTTGTTCTATTAACATTTTATATAGATCTTATGAATTGCATCAGAGCAACTGTTTTCTAGAAATAGGCTTCAGCAGTTAAGTGCATATTTATACCAATTTCTCACAATCTGTGACACATATTCGAATTAAAGTATAATGATGAAATAAGATACTTTTGAAATTAAGTTCTCTTAGATAACTTCCACTTTAACTTCCCTCTTTCTGAAAAATGAAAAATTCTAATATTAATATTAAACACTATTGTAAGACTAATTTTATCATTCCAAAACAGTTTCATAATTAAATGTAGTTTATATACATTGTACGGTATTATGACCAAAGATCACGCTTATATTCAAATATAATTTTTCTTTCAAACAAATAGTACTTTACATTCATTTGCCTTAAAACTGCTCCCGATTTAACTTATTCTTTTTTGTGTTAAAATATATGAGCAACATTTAAATCTCAATTTAGTACCACAGGTGCGTGTTAAGAATACACAATCGCACTGCATGAATGCCCGACTGTGTTTTGAAGATGGACAGATGTGCTTATTTGTAGATGTACTGAAAAAAAAAACTAAAATTTTAACACGTTGGTTTTTACAAAACTGAAAAAGAAAAACTATTCATTACTCACAGAAATTTTAAAGCAACATCTAATTTTAAAACTTAAAGTATGTGGTAACATTTATTATCGAAATTTTGAAACAACTTTCTAACATAAAATACAAAATATTCTGTTCCGTGATTACAGTTATATACAGATATATAGTCCGTACCTTAGAGCTGTTTACTGTAAGCATGATCACATCTTAACTTATATATTCTACTTTGTAAAAAAGTATTTGAATGTTTTAGATCGAAAATACATATTACAGGTACGTGTTTGTAATATATAACTACACTGAATGACTTACTGAATATGTTTAGTCGCTGAGTAAATATACTAGTATATAGTACTACTGAAAAGAAAAAATGAATGAATTCTTTATACGATGGGTGTAACAAAGTTGCTAAAAAAAGAAGCAACTCATTAGCTACAGGAATTTCGTGACAATGGTATATTAGGTTTCGTGATTTTACTTATTAACTGCTTCGAAACTATCTTGTTCTACTAACATGTTATATAATTTTTCTGAAATGCCTAGAAATAAATGTTTTTCATTTTGGTTCAAGCATATTTGGGATGAATTCGATTCATTTTTTGTTGAGAAAACTTAAAGGAAAATGTCTTTTAGATAAATGATTTATATAGAAGAAAGGTTCAGAAAATAGGTACAGATGTACGCCTATCTTTTACAATTCGTGACTTATATGTATAAATTATATTGTGATAGAGAACCAATGTTTTTTTTTAAATATAATTACCTTGAATAATCTAAACGTTCTGAAGTGGAGGATATGAAGTTCAAGTTTTCAAAATTAAACGGTTAAAGGCAGATTAATTTTTAAAGTTTTTAACAGTTTTATAATTGTTAAGGTTAAGACCGACTGAGCGTCTAGGCCAGCCACACGTTTAAGTGGAGCACTCGTGAGAAAATACAAAAAAAAAAAAAAAAAAAAAAAAAAAAAAAAAAAAAAAAAAAAAAAAAAAACTAATTCTTCCTGCTGAATTTTGTTTATTTTAAATATAAACAAAGGTGTAAATAGGAAATACAAATGCTTATTAGGTCATTATTCCAAAGGGACCACACTGGGTCGAAGATATACCAAACATGGCGTCTTGGTCTTAAAAAAAATGGTGTTTGAACTCCGCAGAAGATTTTTAGCTCCACACTCCTTCTTCCTTGCTCTCTCGCTGAAGGGGTCGTAGATCTCTTTAAAAAGTTCGTTGGACATCGTTGCCCTGTCCGAAGATGGCTACTTCGCTGTTAGCAACCCCTCTTGACCAATGGGGTCGAACGAGGGTTACTCACTTCACTTTCGCCTCTAGGTCAGTTTCTCGATTGCGTTGTGAAAATGTAACTCTTTGTTACAGTAATTAATTATAGTTTGCAGAATATACATGGTTACAGTTTAAATTGAAATATAATTTTTAAAACGGATAAATGTCACTATATGTCCATTTCTTTTAACCCTGCTATCGAATTACCATCCTTCTTTGTATTAAAATAGCTAATGGATGTTTCAATTACAATTTCTCATCATCGCGTGTTTTTAGGATATACAATTACACAACATAATTTTATGACCATATTTAGTATCTTAGCAAATGTGCTAGTTAGAAATATCAGTTAAAAATGAATAAAATCGTATCCCATTAGTTTCAACAGAACTGAAAAAATAAGAAACATCTCATTAAACTTGTTATATACATTTCTGAATCTATCTTCTGAATAATCACGACTTTATTGATGGTAGAATGGGAAATTCGAGTTTTAAAACTAAACCCTCATTGCAATATTAATCTTCTCAGTTCTCAGCAGTTTCATAATTAAATATAGTTTACAGAAATTACTAGGTATCGTGTCCAATGATCACGCTTATATTCAAATATAACTTTTAATTCAGATAAATAGTACTTTACATCCATTAAGTTTAATCTCGACCTCGATTAAAAATTCTTTTTTGAATTAAAATAGTAGCAACCTTTAAATCGCAGTTTTGTATCATAGTGTGTGTTTGGAATGTACAATTACACTGCTTGAATTATTGACTATATTTAGTAGCTGGGAAAATGTGCTAGTTAGTAGTAGTGCTTTAAAATGAATAAAATCCTGTCACGATGGTAGCAACAAAACTGAAAAAGAAATAAATATCGCTTAACAATAAGAATTCCATAGCAACATTTTGTATTAAAACTTAACGTACGTGGTAACAATTATTTTAGTCCTATGAAAAATCTTACTAATTAAATTCAGTTTATAGAAAATACAGAATAATATATAAAGGGGTCACGTTTATACAGATATATTTTTTACATATGCACAGGTTAGAATGAGCATGAAAAGGACTCATTCTGTTTAAGGAGTGGAGTTTGGTTCTGGGTAACTGCTGTGCCAAATCACTTCGGGTTCATAATCATTGATGATACAGTGCCTTGTTACCGTGCAGTCTTGGTGGGTGTCTTCCTTGAAAGGAAATTATCCAGCACATGCAAGTGGCCTCTTACTCTTCTGATTTGGATCCTATCGAACATGTGTGGTATATGTTTCGAAGATAACTTACATCTCTTTCTCACTAACACTTCTCCGTTCCAAAGTGAGATTTCCATAACAGTTGGAACACTTTAAGACCCCAACTCATCCACAATCTTATCACAAATATGGGAAATCTTCTTTCTGCATGTAAGGCTAGCAAAGACGACCACACAAAAATATAATCGGCTGAATGGTATTTTAATTTAAATTTCTTTAAGTAAAGTCTAAACTATTCGTCCGTGTATTTTTCTTTCAAACTTTTTCTTTGAGTAATAAAGGTAAATACAATAGAAACTGTTTTTAACAATCCTACGATATAACGACCCTTTCGTTAGAACGACCATCTTAAAAAGTCCCAATTATTTTACCGTAGGAATAAAGATAATTTTGAATCATTACAACGACCCCAAGCGTATTATTTTTCGTTAGAGTGGCCGCTAATTTTAGTCCGCTGATAAACAAATTGGCTATTTCAAAATTATTGTACTGTGGTGCAACTTCAATTTGATTCCTATGACGGAGACGAAATCGTCTAAGCTTTTGAAAAAGTGAATGAAAAACAAGCCTTCAATGCAATGAATGCCTTGTGTCAATATTTTGAAGGACAATTTAAGTCTGAAGATTTCCTTCAAAATCTAACGGATATGGAATCAGTGATAATGAAATATTCCCAAATAAACTTGAAACAGGCGTCAATCAAAGATTTTTTTTTTAAATTCAGTAATGGAAATACAAATAAATAGAAGTGTTCTATAGATATGTACTGTTGCATCATTTCTTTGCTCAATTTATTATATTATTTTTTCAATTCGTTACAACGGCCATATGATGTTGGTACCACAGGGGTTTTTGCATCATTTTCTTCTATAATAACGTCATTCTCATATGTCATATTTCCCAACATTCCAACTTAGATTTTCCAAAATATTCAAACAAATATCGATTATAATTGCGACCAACATTTGCACAGATGAAAATTAGTTCAAGTCTGTACTTTGCACCTTAATAATTTTACTAAAAGATATATATCAAACGAATATAAAAGGAAATAAATAATATTATTAATTTTTCAGCATGTCCGTGGTCCCTTAGCAGCTGAAATCTTCAAAAAGCCATAGGAAACTGGGAGTGTAAGAATGTTCTTTACATAGTCAAAGTTTGTTAATGAATTACTTAGGATAATTTTAGATATTTAAGCAAATGTATAAAATCCAGTGTGGTCATGATGTTTGGCTTTTCAGTGAACATAGCCTCATTTATATTGTTTATCACACTTAAATTTATTGCTTTTATTCAAATTATAAATAATTTCTTACCAGTAAATCGGAATTTAATACACTTTTAGTACTTCATCTTTTCTTTTAAATCTCATTTTAACCAATTTTATTATTACAAATCTATCTTTTATTTATGCGATTTAAGTAGATTTCTTTTATCACAAATTTGCGTATAAAAACAAGAAAAAAAACTTTCTTTCCAGATAGAAGCTCTTTGTAATTTAATAAAGGATAATCTTGCATATTGGTTGAGAATAAATAAAAAGAATAATTCACTCACATTACACTATGATACATAAAAAAACATTCGCACGTAATATTTTCAAAATTAGTTTAGACGGTTTATTTTTGTGTAAGGCAAAGAATTTCTATCAAAGAACATGCCGTCTTTTCTTATGTACCGATTTTTTCAAGAGATAGCGTAATCCAAATTAATAAATTTTGCTTTTGACAAATTAAAATCTTTAAATAGTGTTGGTCGTTTATTTATTTATTTAAAATAAAAGTATCGGATTTTGTTATTAAGTGTAATTTTAAAAAGACGTTTATAGCTAAATATAAATTTAAAGATTCACCTATCCTATTGAATTTTTTATAAAAAAACAACTTGATTGCAATTATAGTGTAGCACTATTTTTTTTTCAAAATTATTTGTTTGTTAAAGATTATTTCCAAAGATAATCTTCAGAGATAAGAGATTTTTTGTTATGTAAATAAGGATTAAGTTTATAAGCCAGTTAATGAAGTTAAGATATATTTATGTCATAAATTTTCTTTTTACATGTCCTCCACTAATTCTTTTCATTTTATAAAAATTGCATCTCAAATTCTTTTAGGAAACAATTTATTACTAGTGAATCAGGATTTTGAATAACTTTCTTATTTCATTTTTTGAGAAAGTTAAATTCTTTGGAATAAAATTTATTATTAAATATTTTGTTTTTGTTTAGAAGACTGAAGCTGCTTTCTTTTAGCGTAAATTTGCATTTGAAAAGGAATTTCAGAGGGAAAAAAAATGCCCTTAAAAACTTCTTGTAATTTAATAATGAATAACTCTGCATATCGATTGAGAGAAAAAAATTATTATTCCAATCATATCATGCTATGATACATAAAACATTTTCAGTAATATTTTCAAGAGTAGTTTATAGTACATATTTCTGCATAATGAAATGCATTTCTATGAAAATATATTTTTCTAATTTACTGATTTCAACAAGAAATTTTCTTATTCTAATACAATAAAACTTTTTGATAAATTAAAATGTACCGACTGCTTGTTTTGTTTTTAATAAAACTATCGAATTTTGTAATATCTGTGATAGAAAAAAAGTTCCCTGTAAGTAAAGGAAAATTTTAAAGGTTTTTCTATATTTGAAGCTGGGATAAACATAAAACATGGTTATAATGCTGCTGAAACACTCAATGTTGTCTAAAATTAGTTACATGATAAAGAATTTTTTTAAAATTATTTTATAAAGTTAAGAAATTTCTACAAATGTATTTAAGGATTAATTTTGTAAATATTTCAAAAAGTTTTCTTTATGTATATATAAATATATATATATATATATATATATATATATATATATATATATATATATATATATATATATATATATATATATATATATATATATTATATATATATATATATATATATATATATATATATATATATATATTGTGAATGATATAGAAATCTAGGAGTATTGTTTAATTGAACCTTTTTTTTGCTAAAATACCTTCTATTTGTACGCAGAAACATTCTCAAAATATTTCGAGTGGATTTACGTCCAGAAGATACTTTTCATTGGCTACACACACATGAAGATCATGTAAATTGAAAGAAAGAATGCAACATCCATGTTTTATCAGGACAGATTTATAACACGGTATACTTTCACTACTTTATGATTCCGCTGTTAATCAACCCATTTTCTTGGTTGTAATTAGATAATATGTTATTTTCCTTTTGTAAATTTTCTGTATATATACGTGCCTATTTATAAACATAATAAAGTTTTAATTATTTCCAAGATATATACTAAATATCTGGATAAAATTTATAATGTTGTGAGTTACAGGTTTTAATGTCTAATGTATTTTTCTATTAACGATTCAAATTTTTCTTGACCAACAACTTAGACAATAATATCCCCCATAATAATGTTTACACTTACAGAAAGGTTATCAGAAATAGGCAACTTCTTTTTCATCATTATCCGTTTTCTTAGTTTGAGCGTTCTCATTACACATTAGTGAAAAATAAATGACAAAATTTTCCTTTAATCACAAGAAATATATTAAGGAGATATGACACAAAAGTCCATGACAATATTTAAAGCACTTTTGATCTGTTTGAATCCGGTTTTATAAGCATCATTTGTTTCATGAGAGCTGTGTAAAAGAATATGATTTTACTTCTCCGCTGCCTGTACATGTGCATTCTTGTACTGCCTTATTATACTATTTGTGCTCTGCCGCCATTTTCTGGTTTTCAACGTCCAGTCTATACTCTCTACGTGATCAGAATATTTAAAATTTTGCTCTTATAAAGTGCGAACATTCCGAAAAACCACATTTCAAACAAATTCTTTAAAGGAGATAGAGGAAGTTTATAAAATATTTAAAGGTAAAAAATTTTACCTTTAATGTTTTTTATTTAGAGTAACTGTTTTTAATAACGTAATTTCAAACAATTCATGTTTCAAAAATTACCTGTTTGAGTTTTTAGTTACTCCGCTCCTGAATAGAGGGTGACACGGATTTATGCTTTGTAAAATTGCACGCGGTTTCTCGAACAGATTCTCTAAACTTATTTTATTTTGTTACTAACAATGTTCCAGTATAGATAAATTTTTAACCTTGAATAACATATTGTTACAGCTTTGATGTGGGAATGAATTTATGGATTGTGTTGCTTCTGATCCATACTTGAATAAATTCATAACAAGCTAGCTCAAAATTTTCTTACCCTTTGTCTCAAATTATGTATTTGATCCTCTTACCTTGGTTTATTTAGAGCTTTTACATCACCAGGTACTCCATATAATTTAATACCTTGACATTGACCATGAAAATAAAGGATCTCTGTGTAATTATATAATAATAGTCTTTAAAAAGTGTCAAGAAACGCTAGGAGAAATGTATTACTCTGGGTAATGGCTGAGTACAGCTATTTAATATAAATAAATGTTTTTTTTAATTTTAACATACTACAAATTTAATGAATATTATTTTTATAATTTAATAGAATGTAATAAGTATTATTCATGCAATATAATTCTTGATTGAGATTTGATTGATAATATGTCTAATATATTACGAAATAATAATCGTTTCATTTAAAATAAATAATCTATTTATATCATAATAAGAATGTATTGCACTATTTATTGACAGTAAATCTGAATTATGGATCAATTAATTCCTTTATTTTAGTTTTGAAAATGTTAAATGTCAATGGAATCGATTTTAATATTATATACATGCATTCTCTTTTTGTTTTGTTTATTTGACTGATGTTTTTAGCATAAATGTTCGTTTGAAAACCAGTTTTAACGAAGAAAAATAATGCCTCTTCTGATAGAAATTTCTTGTAATTTAATCGCGAAAAGCCATGCATATTAATAAAAAATTAAAAGCAATGATTCTTATCATATTAAACTGGGATACATAAAGCAATCTCTAGTAATATTTTTAAAAGTATTTTATAGCGCTTATTTAGGCGTATTTAATGAAATGAATTTGGATCAAAGGATAGACTATTTTTTATCTTTCGATTTCATCAAAAGATATTTTTAGCTCAAAATAACAACACTTTTTCAATAAATTAAAATGTTAAAATTCTTTTATTTTTTTTATTTGTATGGAATGTATGAAATAAAGTATGAAACTTTATGTTCAAGATTAAGAAAAAGCAAAACGTAAATTTAGAGAGGTAAAATAGCTATTATAATAAAAGCAACAAGGGACTTAAATCTTGCAATAAAGTGTAATTTTAAGCTTGTAAGAATTTTTATTATCTCTTTTGTGTATTTGTTCATAAAGTTAGAATTTTGGTAAAAGATAACGGAATTTGGGTATATTTCTGGTTATAGTTCCTGGTGTATATATATGTATGTATATATATATATATATATATATATATATATATATATATATATATATATATATATATATATATATATATATATATATATATATATACATATATTATATATATATATATATATATATATATATATATATATATATATATACATATATATATATATATATATATATATATATATATATATATATATATATATATATATATATATAATATATAATATATATATATTACATATATATATCTACATATATATATATATATATATTACATATATATATATATACATATATATATATAATATATATATATATATATATATATATATATATATATATATATATATATATATATATATATATATATATATATATATATATATATATATATATATATATATATATATATATATATATATATATATATATATATATATATATATATATATATATATATATATATATATATATATATATATATACATATATATATATAATATATATATATATATATATATATATATATATATATATATATATATATATATATATATATATATATATATATTTATATATATATATATATATATATATATATATATATATATATATATATATATATATATATATATATATATATATATATATATATATATATATATATATATATACAGATAGAAATGGAAAGAAAGAGAAAGATAGTGTGTGAGTATGTGAAAGATGTCGAGGGATACAGTTATGATTTTACGAATACAAGGTTATTTTTTAAAGCTGATCACGAATTGCAAATATTCTCTATGTAATGAATTGAATAATCTTTTAATCATCATATTTGTTTCAGTTCTGCATTACTAATTCATTTCTTTTTTTGTAATTTCATTACTGTTCTTTACTTTACATTGTTCATTATCGTTGATGCCCAATTGAAATGGAAATTATCGCTGTACTTCAAAACATATATTTTCAATCCTAAGTAGACAAAGACATGAAAGGATGTAAAGAAAATCAAATTTTTAATAACGTGCTTAAAACATCCAAGATATTTTTCTAAAAACATATTTTTTTTTTTATAAAAGTATTGTAAATGTTAGAACTGGATAAAAATAGCTTTGTTTCTATAAAGACCATATTTATTGACTATGTGAGTCCACGAGTTTTCGTAAATTTAACAAACCAATACATAACATTATGTAAAATGAATTCATTTAACTCCAGTTCCCTGTTACTGTAAAAATAAAAAAGCACACAATTATATATTTTTGGCTTTTCCATAGTTTAAAGATTAAAAGTTTTTAATATAAGCACATTTTTATTTACATCCTTAATTAAAAGATCATTTTGCAACATATCTTCAACTTTGCCTTCATACTGCATTGTGAAGCGGAGCAAATAATTACATTTTAATCTATTCAAAAGACTTGCAAAAAAATAAACATAAAATAAGCTCATGCAAACCCTAAAGCCTAATGACTTTAATAATACAAAGTACTGGAAAATTCTATGTGAGTATTCAGAAGTATAAATTCACCTTGACTGGCTTAAATATTTACAGACAATTTTTGTGATCACACTTGTATTGGACGGTAAATCACTTTCCTTTCAAATTACTGTGTCTTTCAATGTCAGCAATAATTAAGAGTCGCATATTCATATCTCTATGAAACTGCTTTAAAAATCAGGTGGATATTTTAGTGGCACTCGACGTTTAGATTACTAGACAGTATGGCAAATAAAATGTTTATTTATCATTTGACAAAGGAAGCATGTTCAGTATTATCTCGTTTGTTTCTTTAATCATGCCTTCTCTCTGTCACTGGAAAAATACAGTATACTAAAATTCCGAATTATTATCTCCTTTTTAATAGATAGGAAATGGTACTTATTGTCGCCTAAGTAGTATCAAAACTATCATACAATAGAGGCTGTCCAATATTCTAGGCAAATGTAACTTCATACCGATAATCAGCATTAAACGGTTATCATTTCTGAGAAATGACAGACAGTTCTTTTACCGGAAATTTGTCTTCAATCGAATCAGATATTCATAACGGCAGCTTATCCCATATCTTTTGCAATTCTATATTTCATAAAATTTAGGTTACAATATTCCTCGATTTCTCAATATTTTTTAAAGTGCTTGATTAGGATACACCACAATGCAAATTTTATCTCTATAGCATAATGTCTTCATTTCAAAGTGTTCAATCATCTAGTATTTATTTTTCGAACTGCATCAGTTCTAAGTAGTCTTAAAAGGTATCTCACTTAGTCTAAAGTCAGATAAAGTTCAGTGTCAACCTCTGGAATAAATTGTGGATCTGAAACTCTCTAGTCACATTGAACATGTGACTAACTTTCTTTTATTTTAAACATTTATCTTGATGTAATGTGAAAATTGACCCCAAAAATTTACCAAATGTTTTGTGTTAAATTATCTCTTAAAACTAATCTTAGAAGTGTTAAATTATTTTGGTTATTTATTGATGTACTTGGGTTTGCAAAATAGTTATATTTAAAATAATTTTTAATATTTTAAATATCTATGAATTTATCTCTATATGACTCTGTTATTTTAAATTTTTCTACAAAAAAATTAATAACTTCATTTAGTAATCATCAGTATTAAACAAATTCTTAGCTTTATTATAAATGTTATTGTGAAGGTACTAAACACATTGGGTGCGAATTTGATAATCTAATGGACACGAGCTTTTCCGTTATTCTTGACAGCTTTCGAACACTGTTATTATTAAAATTATTCAATTTAGAAAGCAGTTTGTTCACTGCTTCAACGTTTGCACACATCATTCGATTATAAATTTGGGCAAAATTTTAGTGACTTGTCTTATTGTTAAATATTCTCATTTTTCATTTATTTTTTTTCTCATTTATTAGAGTTATCTGCTAGAGTGACACCCATCTGTATAAATTAGCATTATGATGTGTTCTGGAAGAATAAATTAAAAAGTGTTATATACAATTATTCATTACTTTGCGAAAGAGTTACAGTCAAACATTTATATAGCACAAACCAAGGGGACAGATGAATTGTAAACAAAATTTGAAAAGATTCTATACAGTTGAAAAATATTCTTGCATTCTATTTACCTACGAAACTGATATGAGCTGTTTAAGTACTTTTTTTCCCAACTGGTAAACACTAATTATTGATTGGTTGGAAATCTACACTTTTTGCTATACGTTTACTGACTGGGAATTTAATGTTTGTTACTAGATCCAAAAGACTGCGAAAGTTTGTGCTTGTAAGGAGATTTGAACCTCGGACTCATATGATATGCATTCGAGAAAAATTTTGCACTTAATACATAATGTAAATTTTCTTAAATCTTTCCTTACAATATTAGAAATGCATATAAAAATAAATGCCTACATATCAAAAGTTCCAATTTCATCTCAAGCTGTTATAAATATATTTGTTTATTGGGAAGAAGTTGTTCATCTGCGGACAAATATTTTTTAAATAGAATGAAACTTACTACAGCAAAGCATTACAACACGCGGTAAAAAGGCAGGTTTTACTAAATCCATTTTTAATAGAAAACTTTACCCAGAAACTTTAGAAGTTCTAAAATTTCTACCCGGTTTACATTTATTCTTCATTTTAAAAGCATATATGCATACATTTGATTCCCAGGTAAGAGAAATGTTGACAGAAAATGAAAAATTTCTAAACGTAGTTCGAACTTCAGTCGGGAGTTAATGCATTTTATTTCTGTCAATACCGATGGGTTGTTTCCTGTTTATAATTAAAATTCTATGAACGAATGACAGTAAGATAAACGAAAAATAACTAAAAATAATTTAAAATGTTTTAACTTCTTTAAATGACAAGACAGTTATTGATAGATAAAAAACCATTGGTTTAATTAAATCAAAATAAAAGGGTAAAAAAAATAATGTTACTTATATTCATCTAATATTCCCAAATAAAATGCATTTAGCTACTAATATCTAAAAAAATACCAACTTTCATAAAATATTGACAATATTCTGAAAAGAAAAAACAATCTAAAAAAAGAGAATATTTTCTATGCCTGAAGGAAAATTAAGATTCCAAAGGTATTTCAGTTTTCTAAACATTTATTCATTTTTAGTTGTACTTTTCGATTAAAAGGTCAATGACCGTATTATTCAATGAAGGGGTCATTTCTGTTTAAGAAAAACATAAAAAGTGAGGGCAATGTACTCATTAGATGGTTTTAAATCTTTTTCTTGATTATGTTGAAAATGTGTCTTAAAAACGTTTATGGACTAAAGGCTATACATATGACAAACGAGTTAATAATCCTCATAAGGAATAAACTGTAGAAAATGCATAAATATCCTTTCAACCTTTTTTGAAGGGAAAATGAAAAAAAATAAATTAAAGTTTCAATAGTTTTCAGTTCGGAGAGAATTATTTCAGTTTGAAAAATCAGTTTGAAATTTTATCATGAAAATAACAAATTTGGCCAATTTTATAAAGACATTCATTTTATAGAACATTTTGTAAGTGTTGCGAACATTTTTAAAGTTATTTTTAAAACTATAAAATAAAAACGTATTTACCACAAGCTAAAGAGAAAATTATCATTGAAACGTTTGAACTTTTGCATTTAATTACAAATGTATAATAGGAATATACATAAATATTTTACTGAATTGTTTGAAAGTTTTCCCCAAACCTCATTAGTTTACTTTCACTTAGTTGTTATTTTAAGACCCAAAACCAATTTTATTATTTAGAACGATTATTCTCCATTTGGTGTACGAAAATGTTATGTAGTGGAAGTGAGTAATAACAACAATACAAAATTTAAATGTGAAGTAAAATAAACTTTCAATTGTAACTACAATTTGATCCTTTGCATATTACACCAGAATTAACCCCTTAACGCATTTGCTCGTGTCTGATACGGGCAAAATTCAAAATAAATATGCAATCAAATCGTTTACACTTTGTTTGTGTAGCAATTATTTATAACTTTTACCCCCTTTCTCGCTCTCTAGTCACCACCCAGAAATAAAATTGCAAAAAAAACTTACACTATACTTATATATTCTTTTTCTGTCTTAATGCAAATTATTTTTTTTTTGTCAGATTTTCCTAAAACAATTCGTGCTTTAAAAAGGTTAAGAATAGTATAATACATGATCAAATCAGGAACTAAAAGATCTTGGGTATGTATTATGGGAGTTTAAAATGTATTACTCAAAAGATAAAAAAAACATAAATATACAAATTGAGAACTGCCGTTTTAAAAACTTTGACGATATCCAAATGAATCACAAACAACATTCTTTGAAACTAACTAAATCCAACTTTTATATATTATGTTTATAATTTTTTATTTTTAAAATAGTACAGATGCTTCCCATGCGTCATGAATTAATCAAATCCCATGCCGAAAAAAATCGGAATTTAAATAAATTTAAACTCAGAATTACTTTTACATCACCAGGTACACCTTATAATTTAATGCCTTGACATTGACCATGAAGATAGAGGATCGTGGTGTAATTATACAATAATAGTCTTTAAAAAGTATCAAGAAACGCTAGGATAAATGTATTACTCTGGGTAATGACTGAGTACAGCTATTTAATATAACTAAATATTTTATTAATTTTAACGTACTACAAATTTAATGATTATTATTTTTATAATTTAATAGAATGTAATAAATATTATTCATGTAATATAATTCTTCATTGAGATTTCATTGATAATATGTATAATATTTCACAAAATAATAATCGTTTCATCTAAAATAAATAATGTAATTATTTCATAATAAGAATATGTTGCAAAATTTATTGACAGTAAATCTGAATTATGAATCAATCCATTCCTTTATTTTAGTTTTGAAAATATCAATGGAATCGATTTTAATATTATAAAAATGCATTCTGTTTTTGTTTTGTTTATTTGACTGATGTTTTTAGCATAAATTTTTTTCGTTTGAAAACACGTTCTAATAAAGAAAAATAATGCCTCTTCTGATAAAAATTTCTTGTAATTTAATGACGAAAAGCCTAAATATTAAACTGGGATACATAAAGAAATCTCTAGTAATGTTTTCAAAATTATTTTATTGTTTAGAACGATTATTCTCCATTTGGTGTACGGAAATGTTATGTAGTTGAAGTCAGAGTACAGTAATAACAGCAATACAAAAATTAAATGTGAATTAAAATAAACTTCTAACTGTGACTATAATTTGATCCTTTGCATACTACACCATAATTAAAAATAGTACACTAGATGATTATATCAGAACTAAAAGATCTTGGGTATGTATTATGGGACTGTAAAATGTATTACTCAAAAGATAAAAAACAAGCACAAATATACAAATTGCGAACTGCCATTTTAGAAATGACAATATCCTAGCAAATAAATCACAAACAACATTCTTTGAAACTAACTAAATCCAAATTTTATATATTATGTTTGTAATTTTTAATTTTTAAAATAGTACAGATGCTTGCCATGCGTCATGAATTAATCAAATCCCATGCCGAAAAATAAGGGGATTTAAATAAATCTTTTTAAACACAGACTTACTTTTCTAAAAATTTCATGAATTTAATTTTCAAAGCTGTAATTAAAGTAATAGCTATAGAAAAGACGAACAAAGTAAATAAACCCCAGTTCTAATTTATTATCTTTTGATATCCCATTTCTTTTGATTAAATTTAAATGTTGAAATATATAGATTTGGTAAGAGATAGAAGTTAAAAATATTTGCATTTGTTACGAAGATATAGTTTAATTTAATAAAATCTAACAAATAATACCCATAGCCTTTAAAAACAATTGGATTATAGGAAGCATATTACGTTTGAATAAATAACCATTACTCTATTAAGAATACAAGATTTTTTCCTTATATAGATTATTTAAAAATAGTTAAAAATTTACTGAAAGAATCTTTATTAGAATAAATATTAATTTGAAACTTTGACTGACTTCACTTAACAATTTTATAAATTTTTCTTAACTATGTTTAAAGTATTACTTATTATTGAAATTAATATTTATAAATTTCTTATATAGGATTTAGGCTAGGACAAATTCAGTAAAACTAACTTTTTATTTTGTTAAAGGATTATATACTAGTATAACCACAAGAGATAGCATAATATTTCATTAGTATAACATTTCAAGTCCTGCTTAATTACCAAGCAGAGCCTCATTTTAAAGAATAATAGCTAACTTTTTTCACGGGAGGAATTAAAATATTAAGTTTGAAGATCAAAACTTCTTTTGGTGAAACTTGTGCGGGATATAGATTACATTGCTATTTTCTCCTTTTATTATATGGTTGAATCCTAGATTATTATTTTTAGCTTTCCGCAATAATACAGAATCAAACAGCATTATATTCTGTTTCCGATTCTCTATAGTAAAGTCTGAAAAAGGATATTTGATTTATTATTGCCCTTTAAAGGAAATGAAATTGACTGACTTCACTTAACAATTTTATAAATGTTTCTTAACTATGTTTCCAGTATTACTTATTATTGAAATTAATATTTATAAATTTCTTATATAGGAGTTAAGCTAGGACAAATTCGATAAAACTAACTTTTTTATTTTGTTAAAGGATTATATACTAGTACAACCACAAGAGATAGTATAATATTTCATTAGTATAACATTTCAAGTCCTGCTTAATTACCAAGCAGAACCGCATTTTGATGAATAATAACTAACTTTTTTCACGGGAGGAATTAAAATATTAAGTTTGAAGCTCAAAACTTCTTTTGGTGAAACTTGTGCTGGATATAGATTACATTTCTATTTTCTCCCTTTATTATATGGTTGAATCCTAGATTATTATTTTTAGCTTTCCGCAATAATACAGAATCAAACAGCATTATATTCTATTTCCGATTCTCTATAGTAAAGTCTGAAAAAGGATATTTGATTTATTACTGCCCTTTAAAGGAAATGAAATTTCATCTCATGTTACCTATCAAATATAATAGTATGAATGACATTGTATTGTATGCTTTCTTTCATACAATGTCCTTTTAATGCAATTTTGCTTGCATTATGTATCTAAGAAAAAGCTGCATGATTTATTTTAAATTATTCTCTATATGAATATTATGCAATTTTAGCGATATATAAAATTTAAAATTTATATATGTATTCATTATTTGTACTACAAACGAATAAAGGAAAATATCTATCCCCAACGCACCCAATGTTAGGCTTCTAATCTTTGTGATGGAAAAAGAAAAAATATCGACCTTATACTCCAGTTATTCACTTCTGATTTATCGTAAAGTGTTAAGTGATTTTTATGCCCAGTGCTTTCCATCTTTGCCTCGCATACCAATTTTAAGTGCCTGCAACATTGTATTTTACCTGCTGAAATTTAACGCTATTTGTATATATTGTAACACAAATTTAATATTTAAGAATAAGATAAAATTGTTGCTGGGTATTTCTTACAACGGAGAGTCCGAATAAATAGAGTTTAATGGTGATGGGCTATCTAAACGTTCTGATAACGAAAGAAATTAGGATAAATATATAACTCCTGTGCAGGGACTGATGTCTATTTTAAACGTCTACAGCAATGCATTATCACTGAATCAAAGCCATAATAATGGGTATATTGCAAATCTTTTAAAACGCTATATACTTAGAAAAAGAAACTTGTTGCTGGTTGAGAAACTTGTAAAAATAAAAATATTGTGGAAAAGAAAGTATAAAAAGAAACTTATTGCTTGTTCTCGGGGTGGGAAGTCAATAGAAATAAGTCTAAAACCAATATTGTTTAGCAGTGAAAACACTAACAATTTTTTTTATGATGGAAATCAATGGGACAGATAAAGAAATGCCTGTACAAGGACAATTACAGATTTTATGTGTTTATAACAGTGCACTTTTACTACATCAATTTTCTCTTATTGGGTATAATATAACGCACATTTTAAACTTACAATTACGTAAAAAGGGAAACGTGTTGCTGAATAATTCTTGTAAAATCAATGCGCTTTAATAACCATTTTTTTTAAAACTCAAATGTAGAGATCTGAAAATGATGAAAATACTTACATTTGTCCACCTACAACATGAAAAACTGTTTTCACGAAGCCCTTAAGTATAATCACACCTGAAGGGTAAAGAAAATAAATTATGTAACCTAAAGTATCATAGAATTTTTTTATTTTTCGAAAAATAATTACGAAATAATAAGGGAGTTTTTAAAATTCCTTTTTTTCTTTTAATCCGTTTCATATCTTATTACGAGTTTTAAAATACAAATATTTGAAACAAAAAGTTATATAACCATAAAGATGCATTTTAAAACATAGCTGTGGGAATTTCTAAAATAAGAAAGAAAGCATTTTCTGCCTGAATTGAGATTTTTTTCTATAGGTGTCATTAAAATACAATCAAATTCAAAGTTTGCCTAGAGCAGAAAATCAATAGTAAAAGGTGTAAGAATAAAGTTTGATAAAAAATGCATGACTATAATGCCACCATTTTAAAATCATTAACATTATAGGAGAAGAACGTTTTTTTTACCTTATTTTCTGTCTCGGATAATTCAAATTTTACTGATCAAGGTCGTCATAAATCTTAACATTGCATAATGATATTTATTCAACACTTCCTACTTCTTATTACATTCATTTCTGAGAAGAAATATGCATACTGTGTACCGAAAATAATAAAAGTGAAATGCATTCAGAAATATGTAAACACGAATTGCTGAAGGCTGTTCTTGTAGATAGGAATGCATTCTATTAGACAACGAACTTATCGAAGTAGAGCGTCATATTACTTTGAAAAAAATACAAAGATCGGCATGGTAATATAAATCAGATAATGGCACACAAAAGAAATTCTTTTGGTTTTACCTTGAAGCAAAGTGTAAGAATGAAAAAATATATTGACTTTTTCTGCTGATATGCTATGTTAAGATTTGAAAATAACATTGTAACTTTCGTTTTGGAATTCAAAATTCATTGAGAAATTCTTGACTAGATGACAATTTCCAAAAAATATTTGTTTTCAACACAGGGATTTTGTTTCATATATTTAAAAATAAATAGCTTGAAAACAGTTCCTAGAAGATTTTATAATAGGTTGTTACCCATTCATAAATATATATTTTTATGGGAAATTCACGTTTTTATTTACGCACCAAAAAAGGTTATGCGAAATGAACGCAAACAAGTTATAAATATATCAAATTTATTATTTCGAAATCATTAATATTTTTTAAGTTATCTAGTCATCTTTAACACCATTTATAAGTTCAATGTATTTACTATTTTACATTACTGCGGTACTTTTAATATATTTTTGAGTTTCGAAGGATTCATAAAAATCCCCAAAATATTTAGGTTTTAAAGTAAATCCCAGGTTTTTTATAATATGCACCAAAACACACACACACGCACACACACACACACACACACACACATATATATATATATATATATATATATATATATATATATATATATATATACATACATATATATATATACATACATATATATATATATATATACATATATATATATACATATATATATATATATCATATATATATATATATATATATATATATATATATATATATATATATATATATATATATATATATATATATATATATATATATATATATATATATATATATATATATATATATATATATATATATATATATATATATATATATATATATATATATATATATATATATATATATATATATATATATATATATATATATATATATATATATATATATGCATATATATATGTATTTGTGTGTATGTTACTGTGAATGTTTGAAATCTGGAGAATGTCGATATATACCAAATACCTTGGTGAAAGACCGAATACTTGATTTTATTCTTATATATTCGTAATATCACTGGTGTATGTCAAAAATCACCATGCACTTATGGTGAATATTGAAAAGTAATATTTTTGTTACTTTTTTTAAATCATAAGTTATTATTAAAACATATTAGGAATGATATATGTCAAAATAGGTGAAATCTATAGTAATAGCAAATGTAACTGTTGAACTTAAAACGAACAGATCATTCTGAGAATAGAAAATAATACCAATATTAAACTTAATTATGTGATTGATGCTATACTATCTTATTTATTGCAACAATTTAAACTGTTATGGGACTTTGAATTATACAAAACACCCTTGCTTTTACAATTGCATTTAGCAGTGAAACACTTCTTTTTGCAATCACAGCGTATATAGTCTTGCCCTCCATTCTCGAATCAACTGTAGCGTCTTCACTCAGCGGCATTTCTTGAGAATTAATCTCTTCTAGGGAATGTAACTTTTCTTTACAAATTACAAATTGATTATGGGTAAAAAGCTGCTTGATAGGACCATTTTTGTTTGCTAATTTGTAAAAGTCGGAGTCTTCTATTACAAAACAACCACCAACACATTTCGGGTATCTGTATAACCGCAGTCGACATTAGGGACTTGTATTCGCACAGGGTCAACGATTTGAGCAGGACGAAATTTTCTTTTTGAGGTTCGTAACATTTTTGTTGCTTGCATTAAAAAATTATCTTTCACTGCCGCTCTTTTATTAGAAATAAACTCATATTGTTCAGTCATCGTTTTCCTTTGGAATGAACTCTTCAGTATAGACACTGTTCAGATTATCTTCAAAAATATTTTGATCTGTTCTTAAGTTTTAATATTTATAATTTGATCGCCAGGAAAAGATAACGATGTTATGCCTCCTTTTGGTCTAATAAAACATAACTTCATAAGGAATTTGGTGTTCTCCGTCATGGTATGTACTAGTCTTTGCAAATTGAACAAAGAGCAAACCATCTGACCACTTATTTGTATCATTATGGTTCATCCATGCAGTTACATATTCTGTATATCTTGATTGAGCCTTGTGTTTCACTGTGACGTGGTTTTGCATGAACTATCTTAAAGTCCTTCCACATAGCGCATAGTTCGGATATAACTTGATTTCTGAATTGCCTACTATTATTTGAATACAATTTAACTGCGGCACCAAATGTTAAAAAATTTTGAAGAAGGTGATATGCTACTTCTTCTTAATTTTCAAAGGTTATAGCAGGACAAACTGAATTAAATGATCTTGATATGCTAATATAAATTTATATTAAGCATCCTATATATATTAAGCATTTTATAGTTCACCATCTTTCGTGTTCGATATCGCCCTCACTGTGACTGACTGCAGGTCTTCCAGACCGACGAAAACTATTTTGTGTACAATTTTCTCAAAAATTACTGACAAACTTGAAATAAATTTCTTGACTTTTCCTAATTTTATGACCATAAAAATCTATGAAAATGTAATATTGAAGAATCTGTGCGTTTGCAAAAAATGATTCATTACTAAGCTTCCAAGAGTTTAAACAAAACTGTAGATAATATCTCGAATTTTAAATTACCGATATGTAAAAAAATGTACAGAATATACAGTTTCTTAAAGAAATTACCGAATATATCGACAGATTCAAACTATGATACCTGACTAGTCACTTGACAATGTTTGCATATGATAATGAAAAAATAGCATTTTCATTGTTTTCCTCCCTCAAGTATAAAAAATAGTAAGCAGGTTATGTATTTTAGAAGTTGAACAGATTTATAGTTTTATTTTAAAAATGAATTTTATTTAATGAAAGTTAAAATTAGAGATTGAATCTAGAACTTACATACGAATTTCTTTGTCAATGTCTAAATAGATAAGTTGTCTTTTCATTTATTAATGTTACATTGTAATGTTGTTGAATAACTGTTATGTTTTTTTATGAATTCATTCATTTTAGTGCCCATACGTTTGCGCCAGGGTGGAAATTTGAGAGTGAATAAGAATGACAATAAGCCATCAGATTCTTACAATTTTAGCTCCACCATACTGTGAGACGCATGACGACAGTGAAAAACCGGCCACGGCAGGATATTGTTTAAATTCATATTTTGGTGAATACGAAACTTTAGAAACATTTCAAAACATAATAATAATAATAATAATAATAATTTAAACATAATAATATAATTAATTCCACTCTACAAATTTAAAAGTAAACATCAATTATTTTTAAATCTATAAGTTTGATTTTATTTTAATAGAATTTAAAGTACTGTCACCGAGAAAATCTGTGAGCTCGCTTAGAATCGGGTGTGGTGATTACGCAATGTTTTTTATATGTTACATATCAATGTTTTTATATTTTTTCTTTATAAAGTATTTTGTGTAATATTTGTGGCAGCACACCATTGTAAATATGCAAAGTATCTTGTGTGCTGCCTGACTACATAAGAGTCAGCGTGCCAGTAGCCCAGAGCTCTGTTGTATCAAGGGTGATGATGTTTATTTGTTGTTTTCTTAAATAAAATGCGTACGCCAAGTGAGTAGTGTGTGATTTTTGACTGCATCATACAAATCCCTTCTGATAATGGAAATATATATGTGGTAGTCCCTGCAGTTACTACATTCATCATCGTGCAGTTAGTGCTAGGGTACGCCATATAACTGGTGACCCGGACGTGATTTGAACACGCAACCTTCTGATCTGGAGTCAGATATTTATTGACGTGTGTAGATAGATTCTCTAGGTGGCCAGAAGCTTTTCCACTGGCAGACCAAACGGCGGTCACTGTTGCCCGTACGTTTTACGACGGTTGGGTAGCCAGATTTGGAGTACCAGAGACCATTACCACAGATCGGGGCACTAATTTCGAGAGCGAACTTTTTCGCTCCTTAACACCATACCTGGGAATACACAGAACGCGAACAACTGCTTATAACCCCAAAGCTAATGGCTTAGTGGAGAGGTTTCATAGACAGCTTAAGTCGGCGTTAATGTGTCACGCTACGACTATCTGGACAGAGTCTCTCCCTACAGTGCTTTTAGGCATTAGAGCAAGTATCAAAGAGGACCTGCAGGCTTCACCAGCTGATTTGGTGTATGGATCGCCTTTAAGATTACCCGGAGAGTTCTTCCGGCACTCACGAATGCCAGGATGTTCTGCATCTGAATGGCTTAAGCAACTGCAGGCCCATATGCAAGCTTTGCGGCCGGTACCTACTAGTAGACATACGACTAGGTCCGTGTTTGTGCACGAAGCACTTGCCGAGGCTAGCCATGTATTCGTGCGCCAGGACGCAGTCCGCTCATCTTTAGTACCACCTTATAAAGGTCCATATAAAGTGTTAGCACGTGGTCCCAAATTTTTCACTTTGTCAATAAAAGGAGCTAAATCTGTAATATCCATTGATCGCCTCAAACCTGCGTTCCTCTTACCCGACACCATAAAGCTCCCTGTGCAGGAGTACAAACACCCAGTCGTTGCTACCGATTCCTCTGTCATAACGCGTTCAGGTCGCCATTCCAAACCCGTGGTCAGATTCCAGTATTAGGCGTCCTCCGGACTCAGGGGGGAGTCCTGTGGTGATTACGCAATGTTTTTTTATATGTTACATATCAATGTTTTTATATTTTTTCTTTATAAAGTATTTTGTGTAATATTTGTGGCAGCACACCATTGTAAATATGCAAAGTATCTTGTGTGCTGCCTGACTACATAAGAGTCAGCGTGCCAGTAGCCCAGAGCTCTGTTGTATCAAGGGTGATGATGTTTATTTGTTGTTTTCTTAAATAAAATGCGTACGCCAAGTGAGTAGTGTGATTTTTGACTGCATCATACAAATCCCTTCTGATAATGGAAATATATATGTGGTAGTCCCTGCAGTTACTACATTCATCATCGTGCAGTTAGTGCTAGGGTACGCCACACGGGTATTTATTTAATATATTAGTGGCAGTTCGAATCTGTCGATATATTCGGTTATTTATTGGGGAGAATGGGCCTGAACTATGTGTTGACTGGTGAGAAACTAAATAACTCTATTAAAGTTGTCTATAGTTATCCTAGCTATATATTTATTTTTCGATATAGTAATATCTTATTTTTTATTCATTATTATAATAATTTAATATCAAAAAATGAATAAATGACATTGTGCTTTTTGAATAACAACACGTATTTATATTAATGGAGGCACGTGTTGCCCAGACAGAACTTCTCGGTTCTAGTGATATCTTGTAATTCAGGTTAAGATAAAATATCTTGACATGAACTTGTAATATACGGAATACTTTATAATATGTGGAATAATAATATAATACTATATACTATAATATATTTTATAATATATAAATATATGGAGCATGTATATTTCTTTATGAAACATTTTATGTTAAAATACTTTTAACCAAAGAATATTATATTTCAAGCCACAGCTAAACTTTTAATATGTTTTAGGAAAAGTCAAAATTAACGATGTAATTTACATACGTCAAAATAAATTATGATTTATTTTTAAAAGAATTATTAACATACTTATAGCATACATTCTAAAACAAAATCATACAGATTTTTAAAAGAAGTTATGAAATATTATGTAATAGATATTTTTTAAAACTACGTTAGTCTTATATTTAATAATGTTTATAAATACTGAAAGATTGATCATCAGTTTTTATAAATAACGCTTAAATGTTTGTTTATTTTCTATAGCACATAAAATTGAGAAAAAGTTATTCATTATTTTCCATAAATATCTTATAGTAAATATAAAAAGATTTAACGTCCCTGTTCTTTTTCAACTTTTTTTTTAAAGTATGTCGTTATATTAAATTTTAACATTACCATCCTAAAATAAACAAGGCAAAAAAATTTAGTTTGTTCAATTGAGGCATTTAATTTTTCTTTATAATTATTTGGCTCTTTGAAAAATGAAATGGAAGAGAAAAGCAGAATTTCTGTGTTAAATGGAAGCTTTCGGTCAATCAGTCTTAAATGTCTGTCAGAAATTCCATTATGAAGATTTAATATGGTGTGGCGTAGGTTTTATATTAAAAAGCAAAAGATTAAATTTTGGAAAGGAATAAATTTAAAGAAATGTTGAATGTTTAGAAAAACGGAAAATGTAAAAAAAATTGCTAAAAATATATAAATTAAGTATGTATTAAACTTGTACACTTTTAACACATAATACAACCTTAAATTATACAGCAATTTTTCTATTGTTTTGTATGGACAATAAGAAAAAATTGTAGAAATGGTAAGAAATTGAAAAGTTAATTTCCTCCTTCGTACAAAATACAGTAATTAACTCCAAATTTTGTGTACAACAAATCAAGTAAATTAGTAATTTTTAATCTTTCTTAAGAGAGATTTGAATAAGATATAATTTATGATAAATGAAAAAAAAATTATAGTTTCAGAAAGAAAATTACTTGCTTGTTTAGTTTGCTTAATGCTTTTGAAATGAAAATAAATATGGTAGTTTATGTCTTGTATCATTAAAGTATCTTGTATCATTAATGATATTTTGTGACATTTTAATTATCATTTACTATTTCGAATCAAAAATATACGGGTATTCGAAGTCATATGATAAGTTACGAAACGGTAGACGGAAAATATTTAAATGTTACTCATAATTTGATAAGATTATCTGTGCAAACTAATTTATATAATCTGATGGTAAACATCATCATGCTCTATTCGCTCATCTATCAACGTTCATAACATGCAAATTAATAGAACGCCAACAGAAAATGATAGCACGCATAACACGATTTTGAGTTTAAATTGTTGATTTGCATAAATTTATGTGTTAGTAAACATTTTCATGTAATAAGATATTTCTCAAAGTCACTATGCAAGTTAAGTTATGATAAGTTACTTAAAAATTAAATGAAAGTAGATAATTAATGTTATAAAGTTTATTTCACAAAAATATTATCTGATATTGGTAACAACTGTTACAATGAACTCAGCATTATTAGTGCGTTTTCTATACTTCAATTTCAGTACGGTATTAAGTATTTGTAATAGAACAGATTCAGAAATAGTACTGCAGATGAATACACTCTAGTTGAATATATAATGGTTATAACATACCCACGTAGAAATTTTATTTGCAGAAAGTAACCACGTTTTTCTAAGAGATAAGTATTCTTTTTTGAGGACTAAAAAATGCTGACACGAGCTTCTAAATCTACCACAATTATTTTCTCATTCTAAAGGTATACGTAGGTATTTTAAAATTTTTTAAAGATTATTCTTTTCTAAATTTGCGCCTACTTTGTGTGTTTCTATCTATATACATCGATATATTATTAATATAAATTTAGAAAGAATTTAAAAGCCTAATAATTTTAACATTATTTTTAACAATAAACTTTCTTTGAGTTTCATTTTTTGTGTAGGTAGTAAGAAAGGATTGGGATTGAACACTTTTAAAATTTCCACTACTCTTCTTTAAAAACTTTTCTTCATGAAATAATATTTAACTTAAATACAGTAAATACCCAGTCTTTTTTTTCTGCATGAAAATTTTTAGTATGTAAATATATAGATGTGTACATGTAGATGGCAGTTTAGTGATTATTAGCTTAAATTTAAACGCTAGGGAGCAAACCATTCTATTCAAGATACTACTATACTACTAGGACCTTCACGATATGATAATTCTGTTTTTTTTTTAATTAAGTTTCTAAATAGTGTTTGGTTTATTAAAATGAAAAATATTATATGTTTGACAAAAATCTTTTATTTCATATTTCAGACTAATGAATATGCATTCCAGTTTTGTAAATATTTTATGATTGGCCATGGGATTATTTAGTTTTATAGCAGGATGTTTCAGGAGGTCATTAAAATATGGTATAAGCATAAGATGATCCATAATGTGTTCTTTTCCTGCGCTTAGCATACAAGTTCGTATATGTACAAGTTCTATTATGAGTCAGTTCGTGGGAAATGTATTGTACTTTCAGATCTTAACTTTCTTTCCTGGAGGCATTCCACATAGCTCAACTTACTGGTATGCGGATGTTGTAGTACAAACTAATCGATGGGTTAGTTAAAGGCGACAATTCTAACTTAAAAAACTCATTACAATTTTTTTTTTAATTTACAATTGATTTTCTTTTCTATCGCAATCGAAAATGATATTAAATGATAAATACAGAATATCAAGACTTTTAAAAATTTCATAAAATTCAAAATGCAGAAAAAATTATTCGTGGACAAATGTATAGCAGATTATATACCCGTCCTCTAAATTAATGCGAGCAGTTGTGTACCAGTGAATTAACCGACTGCTAGGGACATTCCGGATTCATGCATTATCAGCACCCTCATCACCAAAGAGTTTTTAGTTCAGCAGCAAGCTGTTGCGAAGTGGAGAAGTAAAGTCTCCAAAATTAATTAGTTCTAATATAGTAAAGAACTAGAAAGATTTATGCATTCCAAAGGACAAATAATATCCATTTGAGTAGAGGAAATCGGGCACGAAAGATATGTTATAAAGCTACATTCAGAAATCAAGTAATAAAAATAATTTCATTGACTTTTTTAATGTATATCCTATATATCTACAAGGAAAATTAAATTAAATCAGAATTATTTCATTAAAATTATTTTGACACAAATTTAACAAATTGTAACAACTGTTTGTGGCAAATTTCAATAAGTGAGTAATTAAAGTCACAAATAATTTTAATAGTTGTTACAATAAAGTTTGTATGGCATGAATTTTGTACGTAGAAAATTTTGTGCCTAAACTAAAATAAGTTATTAGACATCTCTTAAGAGATTATGATTTGCCTATAAAAAGCCTATAACTTTGATTAGTGTGCATTTTGAAGAAGGTATAAAATTACCAGGCAATATTTAAAAGAAAACATTAAGGCCTGTCGTAGAAAACTTGAAATCATCATTATAAAAGTTTTAATTGCTTTACAGAAATTACCAAAGAATGTTGTGTTTTCAGTTAGAACAAAATACTTTTATGAACTGCTGGAAGAGATGTCTTAAAATAAATGTAGTTAATATTTATGCTTTAGCATAATTAAACGTCTGTTGAAATACCTCACAGAAAATATGCAATATTCTCCAAAAATGTTTTCTAAAGACATCAGTTTAAAAGTATTTTGCTAGCTGCTTTTAAACAACGACAAAACAGATGTCGTCAGTAAACGGGACTTGTAACGCTCTGAAAATATTTCAACATGCCAAACTAACAACATTAATATTAAAAATTGCTTACTTGTTATAAAAGACTTTGCAGAATATCAATCAATAAATAAATTATAAACAACTAATATTATTATAGAAGTTATTTTTTTAAACTATATGAACATTATTTTTTGTCAACAGTGTATTTAATGATACTGTAAAAGAAAATTCTTAATAGTATTTAAGTATCTATATAAAGTCTGAAAATAGATACAAGTCGTAAAATATGCATTTCTGTTCTTTCCCAAACTATTTAAAAGTCCAATAAATGTATTTTATGCCCTTGAAATCAAGTAATAAATTAACAAAAAATATGTTACAAAAATACAGTTTACAATATTACGGAATATATTGAATGGATACGAGGAGTATTGGAATTGTATATTATAGTAAAAATGAGATAAGATTGCTTTAAATATAAATGGAATTACATCTATCCATTTACCAAAAGAAAAAAAAATTCACTATAAACCTCTAGTTGTTATTTTTATATCTTGTGTTTTATAATAGCCAGCAATATATTAACATTTTTTGTAGTATTTTACGAGTTCTCTTAATTACTAAGATTAAATAAAAAATGTCAGATTTATTTTAAAAAAATATCTTTCATCACGAGGTAAATAAAGAGACTTCACAATGTAATTATGACATAATTATTATGTAAGATTTTAAACATTTTCTCACCTGTTGCGGCTAAATATCTTTTTTCCTCTTCGCATTGAACCCAAATTCTTCATTTTCTTTTAGTATAGAATAAATATATTCTGCCTTTAATATATATTTATGAACTTTTATCCATTCTTTTTATTTCTCTTTTAAAACCCAATATTATTTCGTCACCTCTTGAAAAGAATGTAATAAAAAATCTGTGGTATGTTGGTTATAAGATAACTTACAAAAATTCAGTCTATGTGTTTCACGGAATATATTCTGAAACGTTTTTAAAAACTTTAAAGTGAAAAGCATATGTTTGCTTAGTATACTCATGTAAAATGGGCAAAGACTGCCTCAGCTTAAATTCAACCCCTAGTTATTTCCCAAACAAAAATTTTCTACCAAAATCTATATTAATTTTTTTTGTAATATTGTATTTTTTGTGAACCTATGATATATTACCATAATGAGCTATTTTTTTGCAATGAGTTTTCTTAATTACTGAGATTGATAAACCGTCAACTTTATTTTCGTAAAAGATCTATCATCGCAAGGTAAACAAAAACATTTTTTTTTAATAAGTGTTATTATGCAAACGTTTCAAATTTTTCTCACCTGTTGCGAAATATTTTTTCTTATTATTCAACAATCTACTAAAATTTCTATCTACCTCAATATGCTTTGGATATAGAATAAAAGTGGTTCCACATTAATATATATTTCTGCATTTTTATATCGATAAGTTTGTATGCAACAGTTTTATAAACCCAATGTATTGATATATTTTGTTGTAAGAGTTTGAATAAGAGGATATGAATTGTGATAAAGAGAGCTTTACTCAAAAGGAAAAAAATGCAGATTTTCTTTGTTATTATAGAGAATGAATGAAAGCTCATTAAAATGTATAAAACGGAGTCGTGAACAAATGGGAAGTGTAACGATCTTAATAATTTTAATTTTATTCTTCATTACTTATTTTCAGTATTTTCTTTTAGTATAGAATAAATATATTCTGCCTTTAATAAATATTTATGAACTTTTATCAATTCTTTTTATTTCTGTTTTAAAACCCAATATTATTTCGTCATCTCTTGAAAAGAAGGTAATAAAAAATCTATGCCATGTTGGATATAAAATAGCTTACAAAAATTCAGTCTATGTGTTTCACGGAATATATTCTGAAGCGTTTTCAAAATCTTTAAAGTGAAAAACATATGTTTGCTTAGTATACTCATGTAAAATGGGTAAAGATTGCTGCAGCTTAAATTCAACCTCTAGTTATTTGCCAAACAAAAAATTTCTACCAAAAATCTATATTATTTTTTTGTAGTTTTGTACTTTTTATGATCCAATGATATATTACCATAATGAGCTATTTTTTGCAATGGGTTTTCTTAATTACTGAGATTGATAAACCGTCAACTGTACTTTCATAAAAGATCTATCATCGCAAGGTAAACAAAAACATTTTTATAGAGTTATTAATTATGAAAACCTTTCAAATTTTTCTCACCTGTTGCGAAATATTTTTTCTTATCATTCAACAATCTACTCAAATTTCTATCTACCTCAATATGATTTGGATCTGGAATAAAAGTGGTTCCATTTTAATACATATTTCTGCATTTTTTTATACCGAATTTTTTATCCATTTATTTATTACCCGTTTGTATGCAACAGTTTTATAAACACAATGTATCGATATATTTTTTGTAAGAGTTTGAATAAGAGGATATAAATTATGATAAAGAGAGCATTGCTCAAAAGGAAAAGAAAAAATGGAAGATTTTGCGTTGTTAAATAGAGAATTAACGAAAGCTCATTAAAATGTATAAAACGGAGTCGTGAAGAAATGGGATGTGAAACGATCTTAATAACTTTAATTTTATCCTTCATTACTTATTTTCCTTATTTTCTTTTAGTATAGAATAAATATATTCTTCCTTTAATATATATTTATGAACTTTTCTCCATTCTTTTTATTTCTGTTTTAAAACCCAATATTATTTCGTCACTTCTTGAAAAGGATGTAATAAAAAATCTGTGCTATGTTGGATACAAAATAAGTTACAAAAATTCAGCCTATGTGTTTCACATAATATATTCTGAAACGTTTTCAAAAACTTTGAGAGAGAAAAATATGTTTGCTTAGTATACTCATGTAAAATGGCCAAAGATTGCTGCAGCTTAAATTGAACCTCTAGCTACTTGAGTAACAAAAAAAATTCTACCAAAATCTATATCTTTTTTTTTGTAGTTTTGTACTTTTTATGACCCAATGATATATTACCATAATGAGCTATTTTTTGCAATGAGTTTTCTTAATTACTGAGATTGATAAACCGTCAACTTTATGTTCGTAAAAGATCTATCATCGGAAGGTAAACAAAAACATTTTTTTTGATACAGTTATTATGCAAACTTTTCAAATTTTTCTCACCTGTTGCGAAATATTTTTCCTATCATTCAACAGTCTACTCAAATTTCTATCTACCTCAATATGATTTGGATCTGGAAAAAAAGTGGTTCCACATTAATACCTATTTCTGCATTTTTTTTGTACCGATACGTTTGTATGCAACAGTTTTATAAACACAATGTATCGATATATATTTTGTAAGAGTTTGAATAAGAGGATATGAATTGGGATAAAGAGCGCTTTGCTCAAAAGGAAAAAATGGAAGAAAATAGCAGGTTTTGTGTTGTTATTATAGAGAATTAATGAAAGCTCATTAAAATGTATAAAACGGACTCGTGAAGAAATGGGATGTGAAACGATCTTAATAACTTTAATTTTATCCTTCATTACTTATTTTCCTTATTTTCTTTTATAGTATAGATATAATCTATATTTTTATATTATTTTTTATTTTATTTTTCTCCATTCTTTTATATTTTATTTTAAAAAAAAATATTATTTCACTTCTAAAATAATCAAAAATTACTGTGTTTCAAAAATAAAAAATTTTAAAACTTTTGTTATATTATAAATTTTTTTAGATATTTCATTAAAAAACAAAAAAATATTTGCAGCTTATTAACTCTAGCTTTTAGTAAAGATCATATTAAAAATTTTTTAGATTTTAATATTTTAAAAAAATTTTTTTCATATTTTTATAATTTTTATTAATAAAAAATTTTTTTAAAATCTCTCATATTTTTAATTATAATTTTTTTTAAGGTTTTTTAATTAATATACTTAAAAATATTTTTCATAAAAGACAAATCGTAGAAAAAAAAATAAAAAAAAAATTTTTTAAAATATAATAAAAAAAAAATATAAAAAAAAAAATAAAAAAAAAAAAAAAAAAAACAGCAAAAAAAAAATTAAAAAAAGAAAAAAAAAAAAAAAAAAAAAAAAAAAAAAATAAATAAAAAATAAAAAAATAAAAAAATAAAAAATAAATTAAAGTTCTAAAAAAAATAAATTTTCTAATGTTTTATAATACAAAAAAAAAAAAAAAAAAAAATGCAATAATACATGACACACAGTAAAATTTTTAATAACAAAAGGATAAATAAACTTTTATAAACATTTGTGTTTATATTTTTAGGTTTCTTAACTTTATACAAAAAAAAAAAATTAAATTAAAAAAAATAAAAAATAAAATAAAAAAAAAAAATTAGATATTAAAATTTCAAGATTAAATTAACTTCAACTTCAATTTCATATTTTTATAAAATTTTATTTAAGGCGAAAAAATGATTTTTCAGAAAATGAAAATATTTTACTCTGAAAAAAAAAGAAAAGAATAAATAATATTTGAACGTAAGGAAAAAACTCATTTTAAAAGAAGAAAAATGTAGTATTTCTTATAGATATATTAAATATATAAAAGGAAGATATATAAAAGGAATCGAAGATCCTCAAAATCGGGAAACAAATTATGTCCCATACTGTAAAGAAGAGTATTTAGACAAAATCTACAGACGGGTTTGTTTTGAATGGTTCGAAAGCACAGGTTTGTTTAGGGCCGCTATAAAGATTTTCCTTCTCAATCACTTGAAAAAAAATTAGCTTCTGTCTATAGTCTATTACGAGCATGTGTAAACATGCATAGTAAATGCATACCATGATTCTATTTATACTTTCCGTTCATATTTCTGAGGGAGAACGAGAATTTATTATCTTAATGAAATGAGTAAAACTAAAATATAGAGCACTTTCTCACACTTAACATCTGTTCTCGTCATCATAGGATATAAGTTAACATTGCATTATGAAGAATGAATAGTTATATTCCTAGAAACCTTGTATTAGAATCCGAACTTGCAGAGTTCTACATCGTCATTAACCGCTTGCCTGTTTTGCATGAACACCGTACAGGCGTGGGTGCAATGCCTTTAATGATTTGCCCGTACAGCATACGAGCAACCTGATTTTTTTGTCATTCTTGCTGATTTTGACGTATTTTTAGTGTCAAATTTGTTGTATAGATGACCACAAGACCTTAGTTTTCGAAGTATATTATATTTGGTTTAAAAGTTCAGGCTTTCTGATAGGTTTTGCATTACTCTGCCAGTTTTTATCTTTGAGTTTTTGACTTGACTTTAGTTTGAGGTTTAGGGAGACTGACTGTAACAATGAGTGCACTACTGGACAACGCCAGCGTAGGAGACTAACCGGAGGACGAAATCGATGTCGGTGACCCCTTCCCCTTCGACCCCCATTGGACAAGAGGGGTTGCTAACATGGGTCTGTCGTCTTTGGCCCCTGCAACAGTAGTCATTGGATTTTGCTCTGTAGATTTGAAGGCCCCTTCAGAGAAAAGCAGGCCAAAACAGAGCGAACGGATAACTTCATCAGAGTCAGGGAGTGCTCAACCATTCTTTTCATCTGAACAGATAGCGTCATCAGAGGCAAGGAGTTGCTCCAACATTTTCAGCAGTATATGGAGCCTCCATATTGATACTTAATTTGGTTTATTTGCGTCACCAGATTGTAAATAAAGAGTCTGCAAAAGGGTAACTCTTCGCTCGTTTGTATGGGGTGTCTTATTCCTTGTGTTATCTCAGCAGGCCTGGTATAAGTCAGTGGTACGTAATACTAAACAAAAGAGAATTATTAGACTAAATTCGTGCTACAGACAAAAAAAGTGAGACTTGCAAACTAGTGCTATGTGTGCTAAGGGACAGCAGAATTAGAAAAGTTACTATGCATTTTTGTCCTGACTGTGACGTTGGACTATGCCTCTTGCTTTCTTTCAAGATTTATTTCACTAAATCTGATCTTTAAAACACAGGTTAAGTAAATGTACTTGTAGTATTTGCGTTCAAAAATAATTATGTAGCAATTTTAATCAAAAATATTTGTAATTTTAATATACATGACTAAAAATGTAACTTCCCTGTCTCGCGTACAAAAGAGAGAAAATTCAACTTCCAGGGAAAACATTTTTTAATTCCTGTAAAAAAGTTGTTATATATGCTTAAAATAACTAGAAGTATATGTTTTAATAACATTTTCCAGCTTACAAATGTAACAAGAACAAAAATATGCAATGAAAAAAGGGACTTTTTTGGGTCGAAATTATGAAAAAATTGAAGCTGTTAAGGGATTAAGTGAAAAACGAAATAAGATAATTCGAGATATCATCAGTTGAAACTTTCTCCTTTTACCTGGACTTATTCATACTCGTTTTAACATAAAAAATTACTTACTTAAGTAATTATAATAAAACTGAAGTAGTAATTATAATAATACGTTTTATCAAATGAAAAATTTACAACTGCTTTTCACTGTGGCAAGCAATCCTTTATGCCAGTTACACAGAAACACACACACACACACACACACACACACACACACACACATATATATATATATATATATATATATATATATATATATATATATATATATATATATATATATATATATATATATATATATATGTGTGTGTGTGTGTGTGTGTGTGTGTGTGTGTGTTTACCTCATTTCGAAAGGAATTCCGAGCGAATATTTCTGCTGTGTAGTCTTGCTGAGTAGAAGAGAAGGAGAAAAATATAGAGGCAATCAAACTAACATAGTTTGTTTATGTTTATTCTTGTGAACTGAATATCAGTTTAAATAGTTGACAAATATCAACCACATACAATTTACGTGGATGACGTACCTTAAGCATCATAATCTCTTTTTAGCTATGCAACCAGAAGGCATCCATAAGGGAACATTCGAGAACATTCGCTAGTGTTGCTAGAAAGGAATACTGGAAAGAGAGAATGGGAAACGAAAGTGATAAAAATACCCGTTTACACTACACACACACACGTGTGTGTGTAGTGGACAATTTAGCTCATCATAAAGGTAAGTGAATCCGCTTTGCCTCAGTTGCAGTCGTAGGCAAACACGTAGCTGAAAGATAAAACAAAGAATTTTGGAATAGAGAAACGCAGATTATTATAGTATCATTTCCTGAAGTCTTCTTGGTGGAAAATACCATACATCAAAATTTATAGCTTTCTAACCTAGTCGATAAAGGTCCTTAATAGCTAATCACATGAGGAACGCTTGATGACTTGGAGGAAACGAAACGAACTGTATAAAGATTTATATAAGAAGGAATAAGTCAGCAGGAATTAATTTTGGTTTTTCCGTACTAACCAACTAACGATAGAAAGAACTAAAGATGTCCTCAAATTTTGCAATAAAAGGATAGAATCATTCAAAAATTATTTTAACTCTTTTGAAGGCTGTGGGATTATTTCCCACATACATGATCTTACAAAATACACCTGCGTGAAGTGAAACTCATTATAATATATTGACTTTGCTATTATGACAATGGGAAGACTGATTTCCTCTTCAATTTTGCAGTTTCATATCAATTGAATATAATTACCACTTCCGCTTTGAAATTTTCAAAGAGAAATTAATGGCCATGTTGGGATAGACTTATAATTACGTTGGTTAGTATTTTGGGTTAAAAATTTTATTACACACACATACACACACACGTATATATACGTACATGCTTTTAAAAATGTATATTAAATCCCACCACAAGAAAGGTGCATGAAATCACTGAATACACTGGTGCAAGATTAACTGAAATACGTGATAAATAAAGTCTGAAGAAAACATCATGTGCTTATTTCCGTTAGCCTGTTATGGACAACGCTTCATTTTTTCATTGCAATTTGTCTTGAATATGTGTTTAATTCTGTCCAATGGAGTT
>CM063502.1:132041472-132051472 GCA_032207245.1 Pardosa pseudoannulata | reverse complement strand
TTGAAGATTGCCTAAACGAAACAAATAATTCATGCTTATAGTACCCTGCATTTTGCCAACTGGCTAATAAATTTTTTTAGTAGTTTTTTACCTTTACAGAAATATAAATTTAATGAATTTTTAAACTTTTTATAAAACTGTCTTGAGTTTCAGCACTTTATAGTAAATCAATAATAAAAATATTCTGTGATGAGTTTATAAAAAAAAAGTTACTCAAGTGATGAATTTTTTTACATAAATTCAAGATATTATCGCGAGAGATTAAAATCACTTTTAAAATTACAATTTTATTATTTAAATTTACCTCATGCCTAGTAATAATTTTTAACTAAAGTTAAAGAGGTAGAAATGCATTATAATATCAATAATAATCAAATTCATATTATTTTTTATAATCAATCAATCATGTGCTAATTGTACTTTATAATGCTAGTAGCCGAAATTAAATATGAAGAACTATGATAAGGCATTAAAAGTTAACTATCGTATGGAGATTATAAAATATTTTGGTAGTAGATGTTGCGCTAGGTTACAAAATTTGCACTAGAAGAATGTAGAGAATCTCTAATTAATAAGGGAACAGGAACTTGTTCGTAACATGTGCTAGTTAATTTTAGATAGAAAGGAGATGTTTGTTAGCCAGTGAAATATTTTACCTTTTACACATAAGTTATTGAGATCTTGTAGAAAAGTCAACGGAAATGAGAGTCCATGAATGTCCTAGCTACTCCTACAGCTTTTAATGCAACTTTTTTTTTAATTTAAATACCTTTTTGTTAAAAACTATTAAAAATGTTCGTTTAAATTCCCTAAATACTACTTTTAAATATTTGTTATTTTTTAATGCTAGTTAATATTCTACAATTAAAAATCTGAAATCATTTTTTACAAGTAGTATGTAATATTTTGCAAGTTTATTAACCCGGAAATACAAGGTATGATATACCCATCGTCCAATATGAACAATTGGTTATTGTTCAGCTGCCTTTAAGATTATGGTATTCGATAGAGAAGATCGGTGCTTAAGTTTTATAAATATATATTTGGGAATAGTCTCGAATGTGTCATACTCTTCTCATATAATTCTGTAACATCACTGTGTATGAAAGTACGTTTTTAAAAAATTGTTTTGTTTTAATACGCTATTGCAATTATGAAGAGTAAATGGAATACTTGTAAAGTTATAGGGTACAGTTCCTTCGGTTGAAGAAAGTTTCAATGGAGAAGATGATTTTAATAGTATCAATGACTCATAAACTTAAAATGAATTGGACAATGAAATTGATGAAGATGATTCTAATAAAAATTATTTTATTTTAGAAAGGAAAAAAATAGAACAAAAGTTAAATTTAGTTCTAAGTTTAGGGTTCCTGCAAAATATTATTATTCCGAGACTTCTTAGAAATACGTGGTTTTAAAAAGTGTTACTTTCCTTTCGATGCTTAAAACTTATTGATATCTGCAGATACGATAGAGTTTAAACTATGCTCTAACATTTTCATTGGTTAACATAAAGAACGCTTCTTTTCTGTGGGACAAAAAACATTAAGAAATACAAAAAATAATAAGCGGCATGTCCAAATAAAGATCTCAAAATACTAAAAGATGTTTTTCAAAAGTAGTATAAAAATATATGTAAAGAACACTTGTCAGGTATCTGCAAAGTATGAGTCAATTGAATGTCTGTAGACTTTTTAAATATTTGAATATGTTTTCTCATTTTTTTAAATTTTATTTTTCACTCTTAATTTTTATGTTAATAATTGACACCCTCACTTCTATTATAGACCCTGCACCGGCCGTTTTTGTCAAACGTGTAATGCCGAGCTAAAAGAAAATTGATTACTTTGATTCACCAGTCACGCTTTTAAATATTGTAACTAATTACCTTTACTGTAGTATTTGTATTTGTATATAGTATTTACAGATAGTAATCAGTTTATACTTAATTTATTGGGAAACTCTTGCAACAGAAATTGGACTTCCAGTTCCTCATTCAATAGACAGTGTTGCATTGATATAAAAGGAAAGTTGAGAAATCAAATAAAGACGGATATTGCTACAAATTAATAACCAACAACGGTAAAAAATATATGTCGGCAGATTTTTCTATCACAGAAAAATTTTGGCGATGTAAAATCTAAAAGGAAATAAGTTAGTCATTATAAAGTATTCAATCCAACTATCTTTGAAAATACTTAAGGGTTAAATTAGTAATAGATTGTGAGCAGCAATGATTTAAAAGAGGGTAAAGTAAAATATAGTTTGAAGAAAAAAAATATAGTTTGGGTTAAAGATGACTATGCCTGATAAATATTCGTGAGCTTTAACGATTTTTTTGTAATTTTAAGCATTACATGGAAGACTTCTTCACTCAGACATACGGCGCTATCATATATATATATATATATATATATATATATATATATATATATATATATATATATATATATATATATATATATATATATATATATTATATATATATATATATATATATATATATATATATATATATATATATATATATATATATATATATATATATATATATATGTATATATATATATATATATATATATATATATATATATATATATATATATATATATATATATATATATATATATGTATATATATATATATATATATATATATATATATATATATATATATATATATATATATATATATATATATATATATATATATATATATATATATATATATATATATATATATATATATATATATATATATATATATCAAATCATACTATATGTTTTGATTATAATTGGGATTATTTCTGTTGTATAAATGAATATATAATTAATAAATAAAATGGAAAAATTATGACTATAAAATAAAAGTATAAACTGTAATGTTGAAAACGAAATATTTGTTTCAGCTTTCGATTTATACATTTGAAGCCAAACTCCAATATTAACTAACATTTATTACAGTATGCATTTTATTATACATTAATATAAAACATAAAGTGTATTTTAAACGATAGAGACGAATTGAGATGTTAATAAGACTGTAATACTAGTTACATTTAATAAGTATATGCTTAATTTATCTTGGATAAACCAGGCATTTAATAAAGAAACGTTTGTGTGGGATTTAATTACAAGTTTCACGCATCTTCTTAGTAAAACAAAAAGTCAATACCACTTATACGAACAAATATTTGTTCTCTTGAATGCAAGGAATCGAATTACCACCCTTTTTATTTTTAGATTGTTGATTATAGACACTTGAATTTTGAGTATGCCGTTAAATGTCAGTAATTAGGAGGGTAATGAAATTAAATTCAGTTTTGCCATCAGAAAATATGTCTGTAATTTGTAGTAAAATTGAAAGAACGTTAAATTTTAAAATTGATTCTACCGCATTCTGTAGAATTTCATAAGAAAAGATACGTGACACCCCTATTTTAAGTCTAGATATATAAATGTTGATTTTAATACACGTAAATAAAAATCTGATATCTGCTATTGGTTAATTATAATCTTTTATATATTATTTGTAATTTTTACAAGTAAGATTTGATTTGTGGTATTTTATGTGATAACAAAAATGGGTTTTTAATAATATATGTTGATTTAATAACTTAACGTTTAACTTACTATTTATGTTATATAAATAGTTAATAATTATGTAATATAAATAATAATGTAATAGAATGAATCTTGTAAATAAAAGTCATTATATGTGGATGTGTGATTATGTTCCACATCTTCACCTAAACAGTTGATTGCCATGAATACAGAAAAATTTAGCATTCTTACCCTTTATGATAAGATAAAAATTACTGTCAATACTAAAAAAATTGAAATCCACTCCTTACTCATTTTTTTTTAAAGTTTTATATCAATATTTCCTAGATTCATATCCCATCTAACCACAAGCGATAAATTTGCCCATTTATGACTTAACAATTTATGATGTGATGATATCTGAAATTCCCATTTTCTCTATTATTTAAATAACATTACCTGTTTTTTCATAAAATTAAGATATTCTGAGATTAATTCTGTTTTTTATATATCGTATATTATGTTTATATAACTTGTACGAATATATTTTGTAATATATTCCACCATAACTATTCTTCTTAACATTTCCCTTTAAAGTACAAACTCCATGTTGCGGGCACTTCTATATTTATACTTAAATATATTTATAGGTATTGAGAAGAGCGCCCGTATCAATAAGTTACTTTATACCAGTGCACAATGTTAGTCGTACAATAAACAAATCTTGGACAACATTCCAGTACTTGGAATATATATTGTACTTCATTTGGATGCCATGATATGAAAACTGTTGATTAATAACGCTTCCACCCATCCTATCACGTGATATGACAGTATAAAAGGGAGTTTTATATATTAGAGTAGGATTCTGAAAATTTAGAGCACCCCAGAATTGGCGCATTTGTGTCATCAGAGGGAAACGATCAATCACGCCAATTTATGTTTGTAGTCAAGGGAAACAAATTAATGTACGAGATTCATTGCAAGGAAGTAATCTCTCTCTTCTACTTACGTTTCTAGTCAAGGCTAAGTATAAAAGATATTAACTTTATATTCAACTTTATATCGCAATATATGAGTGTCAATTTTATATTTTACTAAGTGAAAAAAAACCTCAATTTTAATTTAGAAAACATAATTTATCTAAGAAAGTAATCTCTCTCTTTTACTTACGTTTCCTGTCAAGGAGAAATATAAAAGATATTAACTTTGTAGTCAACTTTATATCACAATATTTGAGTGTTAATTTTTTATTTTACTAAGCAAAAATATCTGAATTTTAATTTAGCAAACATAATTTATCTAAAAATAAAATTGTTCACATTGTATTTTAAACAGCTTTTGCAGGAGAGTGTAAATGAATTTGATAAAAACAGTCTTACTTAAAAGATTATACGTATGAATAATAAAAATATTGTCAAATAGAGGTCTTTGTAATTAACTAGAAATTTCGGTACTCTTATTCTGTAAACTCTTTCACATCTTCTTGGGGCTTCCATTGCCCTCATTGACGTTTAAAGTCACTAGAAATGAATATGCTTAAAGTATATATGTAATAATAAATAGGAAAATGTTTATTCAGCCATAATTAGGATTGTATTTTGAAAAATGTACATTTATAAGTTACATATGAAGAATAAAAATGGAATAATTTTTTTTAATTTGGATTATTCCTTCTGCGCATTTCTTTTTATCTTATCGAAGTTTTAGTCTTTCATAGGCTTTACAAATACTGTTAATTCGAGCACTTTTGTTCAAATTTAGATTGATAATAGTAGAGTTTAACAACGTAGCAAAACGTTTTATTCTCAGATACAAAACCCATGTTTTAAAGTAATCTTTTATCATTCTTCGAATATAAACAAAATATTTGTCCTCTGGAATAATAAATTCCGTACGAAGGATCGAATTATTATTCATTTCCACACTTATTTCTAATTGTAAACACTTGATTTCTAAACATGTAGGCAAATATTGGTACTGGTGAGAGTAATGAAATTAACTTGAAACAATTTCCCTATCAGAAAACGTGTCCCTATTTTATAGTAAAATGAAAGAATATTTGATTTTTAAATTTGGTTCTACGAGATCCATGGAGAAAACATCTACTTATATTTTACATTTACGTTTACGAAAGTTGATTTTAATACATGAAAATTGTATTTAATTATATCACTTTTTATCATTTTTCTCAATTAATGTTAAAATATTTTAGTTTTATTCACTAAGTGCCATAAAATGTTATAATAAATTTGGTTAGTTAAAATCTCATTTAACGTACGACTTCTTTTTATATAAAAATAGTAATTTAATTAGTAATTTATAAATAAATGAATACTTTGTAAAAATTAATTTAGCCTGGATTATTTTTCCTGGGTACCTCTTTTTATCTTGTTGAAGATTTATTTTTTCTTTGGTTTTACAAATCATCAAATAATGTTTTTTGAGCACTTAATATGGACTGATATTAACTAAGTTTAACATTCAAGGAAAAATATTTGGATTTAGATAAATTGCGAAATGTCTAAAGTGACCATTAATAATTGAACAACGGATATTTTTAATAGAAAATATAAACTAAATTCAGCTTGTTTTGTCTGTTTTTCTAATGCAGCTGGCAATACAGGCCCATATACCTTTATAGAAGACTGCGAAGCTGTTACCCATTTAACACCACCCGATGAGCTTAAGGAATGCTACGGACGGTGGTAAGATTACTCTCCTTGAGTCTTCGTAATTTAGAACCAGGGACTAAGAAGAAGACTCCCAGACTTGACTTGCCACCCCTAGAGGTATCATTTGAGAAATCGGAGGACTTTGTGACCAAGGACATATTTTATATGCTCCAGTCATAACACGGTGGATCATAAGTCTGCTCGAGCCTCCAACCCTCAAACTTTCAGTTACGACATCGCTGCTTTTCCCTACTGAGCTACCTCGGAATATCTAAAATCAGTTAATACCATGTTTTTTTACAGTTACACCGCAGGTTTTTAAATAGACTAAAAATACAGTTTTAGCACAAATGAATGACTTGATTTTGAAAACTTATAATTTAGATACAATTGCACATGAAATACACAATTACCCAAGATACATGAAAATAAAGAAAAATATACAATATTTTTTCCACTGCCAACCAAGAGATAGTAATATGTTCATATAACATTATGACTGAAATTCTAAACATTTCTAAAAAAACATTTGTGCATTAGAATGTACAAATGTTTTTTCTCTTTAGTTATTTCTTTAAAGGAGGCATTTAGAAAGTTACAAACACATTCTACTGTAGTATAGAAGGCAAACATTTTAAAGTTGAATGTGCAAAAGGGAATACACTTGCTGTTGAAGAGCGTTGAAGAAATAAATGGTGGGTAGGGTGAGGCATATTTTTGATAGATATTCTCGGAATTTTTCAAAAGCTGCCATCTGTGAACTTAAAAATCTATGGTAATATGTCTCGAAAATTTAAAGAATAAAATTAAGTTTCAGAAAGTTTCTCTTACAATTGCCCCAACATTTAAAAACAGACGTTAAATTTCGTGAGTTTAAGTTTCGCGTTCGCATGTAAGAGAAATTGGAAAGTCAGTATTCGCAAAAAATTGATATTCTCAGACGAAACTAGCTTGTATTGAATAGGAAATGATAATCGTCTAATGTTAATGTGCAAAGAAGAGACACTAAAAATAAAATTAATATATAGACATTTTACTTTGTTGAAAAAATAGTCCCAGTTAGCAAATTATCTTGTATTACAGGTACCAATGTTTCAAAATTGGTTAGTTATCACAACAGCATGATGATAGTATATCATTTGTGCTTCAACAAGATGAATTCTCCGCGTATTGTTCTTTGCATGTATTTTGTCTACTTAAACGAGGAGCTTCCACACCAACGAATTGGGCGTGCAGATGACAGTGATTTACATTAAATCACATTGTGGCCAAGATTCCCGGACCTTACGCCATGTGATTTCTTTTATGAAGTTACAAAAAAGACAATGTGTATGAATCACCAGAGCGAAAAACACTGCAAGAACATAAAGAACGTTTTTGTGCAACATAAGGAACAATTGATAGTGTGATGTTATAAAATGAGGGATGTATTTGATTGCAGATTATATTTCTGTCAGCTAGAAAACGCATTGCATATCAAACATTTGTAACTGAAAGAAAAGTTGGTATATTTTACTTTATTTTCAAAAATATGTGTAATAGTTTCAAAAATATGTGTAAAAATATAGATATTTAAATGTTTTTTCTTACCAGGTTTTACTCACACCTTAAAACTTACTCACATATGCATTTTATATCTTGTTCAAAATAACTAAATACTCCTAACTACTCCTAACTCCTAATTAAACACATATAGTTTAATTAGCCAAGTTAACCCAATATTTAATTTATTTAATATATTTTGCAACTATTTTAAAAGTAAAAACTTGCGACTGTTTTTCAAAAATAGCTGTATGAGAAGAGGTTTCAATAAATAATATGACATTTAGTGGCCTTAATATCACAGGCGTATTCCTAAAGCTTGCTTTAGATTCAGAAAGAATATTTGAATAAATGGTGTACAAAAAATCTTTAAATTCTTACTTGTAATATAATAATACATATTTATACAGATATATTCAAATTATGAAATAGAAACTTCTGAAATTTTTATGTCTGTAGAGTTGTTCGTTCTGCAACCGATACCTCAAAAAACTTTTATTGCATTTTGATTACATCCTCACTGCCAGTTCTAAAGTATAAAAATAGCACAACTCAAAATGGGGTTGAAATAAAACCCTTTAAAGATAAACCACTCGCTTTTGCACTCTAGAAGCCAAATAGTAAATCCACCGCCAGTGAGTAATATTTCCATTAAAGAGTAAATAGTTTTCTGATTACTTTATAAAATGGTGATTTTTTTCCTATTTCCCTAAAAGTTAACTTTTACTGTCTAACTTGGGTTTTTAAAAATATTTTAGAGGTAAACTTACTCTTACTGGGCAGTTTTCATCTATTTCCGTTTTAGAATATTAGGGTATAAAATCAGTGAGTATTAAAATACAGCTTTTTACACATAAGGTATTTTCTAATAGATTAGTGTGGATATTCATTAAAGTCGATTGTTTGAATGTTTATACCCAGAATATCAAAAAAATGGTGAAAATTATGCTTATATATTTTACATTGCTATTTTTTGTGATCCAGGACTATGATGAAATTCTTATAAAATTGCACATATTTCAGCATTCTATATGCTGATTCAGCATTCAGTAGATGTTGAATTTACGTCAAAATACTGTACACTTATACAAAGAAATAAATATTAATACATTTATTATCTTTTACTTTTAGAATCATATACCTTAATTAGAAAACGTATCATATTTTAAACTTACGTCTTGAAGAATTTGGACTGTTGTGATAGGTAACATTTTAAAATAAGCAATAGATTTTATTCAGCTAATTTAAAGTGCAATGTATAGTTTATTTACATAATTCATTCAAGAATACTTCATTCATATAGGTTTTTGAAACATGACAAAATTTTATCCTTAATTTAAATAGTTAACAATTTCAATGGGTTTAATGCTGTTAATTTCTATGTTATTTCATTTTTGTATTTCGTGTAAATCAACTGAAAAAACTGAGAGCGTAGCTGGTTTATTGGCATTGCTTAGAAATTATTATCTAATTTAAATATCTATATTATATTGTTGATTTGAATACATTTCGCTTTTGAATTTCTGTAAAGATATTTGACACGATATGCATGCAAGATTTTGTTTCTACTTTGAAATAAAGTTTTATAATTTTCTGTAAATATTATTCTATCTGGTATTCATGTTAACGAAAAATACCGAGAGTGGTTCAAATGTAACTATAAACAAAAGTGTTATATCTAACTGTTCTATAATAATTAGTATAATAACATATCCTCTATATAATAATAGCCTAAGTTGTCTGTCCGTGAATTTATGAAGCGGTTGTACCTGGAATGGATACAATAATCCATATTGAATTTTTTATGACTTACGGTTAGCTAAATGCACAGCGAGTTCGAAATCCCCCCATCACCACTTTTTGAACATTTAATGGTATTATTTCAAGCCTTATTCTCCCCTGTTAAGAGCAGGAGATTAAATTTATCATTTTGGATATCATTCATATATACCACGAAATAATCACTGTCAATATTAAAGCCTCTGCTGTCCATTCTATCACGTACGCGACACTCATATATTCTAATTAGTTTCTTCGTCATGGGTAGGCATAGCACGCTTTACAGAGTGGCTGCCCATTTGATTGTTGTACTCCTCGGGTTCACGGTTCTGTCCCCGACACTGCCAATTTTTTTAAATGGTTAATTAATTGAATATATTCCGCTTTTTTTTAATTCTTATTCCTAAAGTTGTTTTATTATTTTTAAAATAAATTTTTACTATTTTTTCAACTTTTTATGAT
>CM063502.1:132028972-132033972 GCA_032207245.1 Pardosa pseudoannulata | reverse complement strand
GATGGATACAAACAGTTAGGATACATTTTAACATTTATTAATTCAAGAACTAATATAGATAAAAAGGTGTGGGTTATAGCAATCGGGTGTAAAGAAAGCAGCGTACTTTGTGTCATAATCAAAAATAGTATTGCATTTCGGCTGATGACTGAAAGAGGATGCTACAAGTATTTATTCGACTACGAGATGATTAAACAATTTGACCATTACCAGTTTACTTACTCTTAGTAAGTGCTCACTCTGCTCTTAATCATTCAGCATAACTGTGAAAAAAGACACCATTCACAGAAGTAAGCAAAGTGACTTCGGTTTGTGTGACAGATGTTGCTGACGGACTTACAATTTTTTGCGTGTGACACGAAAGAATATGTAGTGTAAATGGTTTAAAAATTTTGGTCAAAGACGAAAACACTAATGCTATTTCAACAATCGTCTGTAGCGATATATTTATAAATATTTGCCACATTTTTCTAATCTAAAAGGACGTTATTTATTAAGGACATTTCTAGGTAAGAGATACAGATTTTAAGTCCATTATCCCCTACAGAAGCTCTTTTAAACAGTTTACTGCTTAACATAACCGGAAAGAAAAAATTTTGGAAAAGACATTCAGTGGTTTAAAAAATAATTCAAGCATTTTTTCGTATGTCACAAAAACATTTTAATCTCCATGCTTTTGTTACAAACCGAAACTTATTTATTAGTAAATTATTCATTAGTAAATTATTCACTTTTATTTCTACTTCTGCATTATCTGGTACTTCTATATTCTATAGATTAGAAATTCACGCTGTTGAGATCTCATTTACAAAACTATTTTGGAATCATACCTGAAAAATAAGGAATTGCAGTCGCTTGATCATCTTAGTATATCATGAATGAGAGAATTAAATGGAATCCCGTTTCGAAAAGTTGTGCACATGTTATCGCCGAAATAATTTCCGTTTTTAAATAAATAATATTAATTCCCTGCGTTTGCTTTGTCACTTTGATATGCCTTTCTCATTCATAATTCAAATTTGGGTCAGAATTAAAACTGGCGAAAGCGACATTATTCACAATATATAGATAATTACAGACTTTACTTTATTTATTTCTTTAAACCTGATTCATTGAACTCTGCTTTTCCCCTTTGCAATCTGGATTATTAATTTGTTCTGTTTATACATCTTTACGCCCCCTGGTAACTAGGAGTGTCCCTCCTAGGCAAATGATAGCCGTCTGCAACCTCAAGGGGTATACCTCCTTTAGGTATACTCGGGTTTCACGAACCCGGGATTTCCTGAGTGATCCTTCTCTTCAGACTTCCCTGGTAGTCACGAACTTACTTTGTAGTATTGTTCCTTACTGGGGTCGTCAACATTATTCTCGAACCATGACGGAACTCTCGTTGGCCAGCAACACCTTGTGGTGTGGTGGTTACTGTCGTGGCGACTAATCACACAGACTGTATGGCTCCGGCCGGGACAGGGTTAAACACACTTATACATCTTTACGCTCAGTTATTTAGTACACAAGTGCTAACCGCACTGAGTTCTACTGCTAAAAATTAGTTTTGATACGGATTTAATACATTCTTCGTCATTACCTATGAATTTCCTTAGCCTAGACCACTGATTTTCCGGAATTCATTAGGTTTGTTTTGGTTTTGGGGAGCTATGGTCTACTTTTTGCAACACGAGGGCTAATGAGACCGCTACCTACTGCTTAAAGCCGATTCCCAACGGCTACGAACATCCATGCTATAGTGGGATTCGAACCCATGAACTCCGGTTCAGAAGGGCAGCACACTAAACATTCGGCCATCGTTCGGAGAATTCATTAGGAAAGCATTTGTCTAGAAAAAAAGTACATATTACAACTACGACTTAGTTTGTTTATCACATGATGGATGGATTAGATTCTAATTAATTAAAAATATTCTTTCTTTATACACTAATCTCTACTTTATTCTTAATCAAGGTTCCCACAATTTTTCAATATTAAAATTGAAGAAATTCGTATCACCTATTGTATTTGCCCCAAATTATTAGTACTTTGTTTGCTATTTTGTAACAAGTTTAAAGAAATTAAACAATTTCAGAGCTAAAAATTTAAATAAAGTTAAAACTAAAGTATTAAATCCCCCCAAAAATTGAAAAATAAAATATACAAATACATTTTCTATAAGGAAAAAGTAAACTAATAATTACTTTTATTTTATTTTACTTAAACACTCAATTTAAAGAAATAATTTCTCTTTTTAACAAACATTTATTATGCAATGAGCTAAAGAGTTAAAAATATTTTAAATTACAGCAGTAATAGCAGAGTAATAGCCTATTGAGAAATTGAGATAAAAATATTTTAAGTTTTAAACAAAAACACCAACATCTCATCTCTAAATACTTCCATTGAAAACCTTTTAAAATTATGCTTATATAACATCGTTAAAAGCACTCAGCTGGAATGCCATTAAACTTAGGAAATCATTTTTTCCAGCTCTAGAGACAGTTATAGGATGGTGATATAGAAAAAATGTAGTTTTTAAATTTAAGATTTTGATACACAAATTCAGTTTTTTTAAACACCTGATGATCTCCTACTTTGTAGGAAGTATCTTTATTTAGTTCAACAGCAATGATTTTGTTTTCTTCTGAGAGCAGTAAGTTTATTTTCTAAATCAATTAAATGGTAATTTCAATCTGATCGGTCATTTTAAATATTTTTCCATTATGCATGAACAACTGTAACATATTATGTAAGAAGAAATTTAAATAAAGAACTTGCTTGATTAGTAAAATACTATTTTGAATGCATGTGATATATCATTATATAATTATACAGGGTCGAATATAAGGATTACGGAGCTGCAGCAATTTTATTAACTATATTTATAAATTTATATTTCCTTCAAAATTTGATTTTATCATAAAAAATTAAAAAAGGATTTTGCAAGCTGAACACTAACGGATGTCACTAGACGTCGCCAGGTTACTATCGGTAATTTAGACTTGTTGCTTTTGCTATACCTTACCTATATTTATGCAAGATGGTTGTAAGCATCGCGTCCGTCTCTGTCGGGGGTCAAGAAGAGCGTTGGTTAAAGCGAACTTTTGTTCATTGTAAGACGCCGAACATTTCAAAACGTCGAACAATTGAAAAAAGGCAGTATTGTGTTAGTAATGGTCCTTTTGACGCACGAACGATTACAGGTGTCAAGTGTGCCGTTTTTGTCAACGCACCGACAGAGAAAAGAAATTTTGCTTTGTGTGACCGCTTGGACTGGGCGCAAAAGGGAGTTTCGGCTACCCGGAAGGATCAAAGAGGGGGGAGGGTGTCGATTTCCCCTAAAACCGAGATTTCCTGTTTGGGAAAGGAAGAAGCGGAAAGGACTCCCGGCTGCACTTTGAGATGAGCAGGTTGTCTAGAGTGATCTCCTCTCTGGACAATAGGTTGCATCTACATTGAGTTGATTTGTTTTATCTAAAACGTTTCCTTTTTTTGTTAAATAAATGAAGAGTTATTAAGTTTGAATCATCTGCGGCTGATTATTTCGCCTCCATACCTGCTCCTTATATGAGACCCATGAGAAATCATATCCAAATGACTAGGGTATGACCTACAATCAGAAGTAGAAACATCGCAAACCGCTCGGCGAGTTAACAATGGTGTTTTTACTGACGGTGCGATGTATAAAGCAGAACTCTGCACCAAACAAATCTTTGCTCAGTTAATAAATAATATGTACACTCTACAAGAGTGTACGTAGGTCCCGGTCTCATTAGCCCTCGTGTTGCAAAAAGTAGACCGTAGCGCTCCAAACCAAACAAACTACAAGAGTGTACATATTATTTATTGTATTTCCTTCGTCACATTAGGTATTTGAACATTACAATCATAAAAAAATAAAAGTTTTCAAATTTTTATCACATTTCTATCAGAGCCTGAACTCTGTTTTTTTAACAAGAGAAAAAAACATTTGTAAGAATAACTATAAACTATTATAGACTAAATGCTTTTACAATGACTTTCAACATTCACACAAACTTCAAAGAAAATATTGACATTATTGCTTAACACTAGATTTACGGACCGAGCCAATTTGACTCATTAAAAATTTGATCAATATATATATATATATATATATATATATATATATATATATATATATATATATATATATATATATATATATAACTTTAATATCACTTTTCAAAAACATAAGTTGGTTTTTAGTTAAGTGATAAAGTATATGTAAACTTTTATTCCTCTTCCCTGCAGACCCCTTCATTTCGCAATATCAAATGTGGTATACCTATTTTCACGGTTGTGTGCCAATTTGACTCATAGAATGGTTTAACATTTCTGTATAAAGAGACGACTCAAGTAAATATTTCATGAAAAGATTTTATTTTCCAATTGGCTAAAGAGCTAAGAAGTAAATATAGAGATGAAGTCGAGAACACTTCCGTTCTAATGACAGAAATTCATACTACTGACGCACGGAAGAATTGTCAAGGTTAAGAATCATGCAAAAGAAACAGCTGTAGAAACCATTGTGCTAAATGTAATAGAAATGTTTGCGGAAAATAGGTTTAAAAACAGATTTTATATGTAAAAAATGTTTTCCATGAATTTTCTGATAATAAACATTCCATTTAAATTAAATTGGAACTATTCTCTTTGCAAAAATCTTCAATTTTCTTGTATGAGTCAAATTGCCTCACTTCAGTAAAAAATATTTATATGATCAACATCCGTAAATCTAGTGTTAAAAGGAAACAAAGAAAATGGTTTCATTTATTACTTTTGAATACCTTTTTAAGTAAGGTGTACCATAGATAAAAAAATTCTCATTTTTATAATTATTATTTTTTAAATTTTATCAAACACATTTATGTTGTGTATATAGATTTCGAAAGCTGCAGCACACTCACAATTTCAATTCCCGAGCTGCCACTGAAATTATACATAGTGAAGTTTACAGTACATTTGTAAAAAAGCTTTTTTAAGAATCT
>CM063502.1:131973972-132016472 GCA_032207245.1 Pardosa pseudoannulata | reverse complement strand
TTTCGAATTATTTGAGATATTAATTTTTGAAATATTAATTTTCGACTGTAGATCTTTTTTATCAGCATTACAAAAGTGTTACCAAATGCATCGATCCCATTCCTTGTAATTCGCTAAGCTTTTAATCATAATTTAATATTTTTGATAGTAAGCAAGTGTGTTTAAGTTAAATGGGGGTAAAAAATAATAATTTTACGTTGGCCTAGTGTTTTTAAAATAAATTAAAACTCATTAAGAAACACATGGAAAATAGGTCTTTATTAAATGATTTTATACAATTAAATAAATGCCTAAGGAATACATCTGGAATCAACTTATCATTTGAAGATCGAAGACAGCTTTATAGTCGGCGTCGGCCCTAAAAAAATGGCGAAGCTTTTTCTGCAAAGGGTTTTCCCACAAACCATGGACGCCAGCAGTTCACCTTCTCTTCTTTAGGTAACAACCTTGTCCACTCACAAATTCCCGACGGGAGAAGTGTCAGAAGTTTCTCTGCATTCAAACCGGTCCAGCCCCGGCATGTCCCCGAAAAAGACCCACGGGGAGCTGAACCGAATATAACTTATTGTTACAGTGGGTTAAGTTGCTTTCTATTAAATTTCAATCTGATAAACGTTAACATAAATCACGGGAATTTAACTATTTTTAATTTTGGTTACTTGATCTCGTTTTATTTTACATGTCTGAAGCCCATGTGAGAGCAGTTTAGTTAGTAATTTGGAAATCGTGTTTTGTATGCTCAGTGGTCTTTTTTTTTCTTCAGCATGGGGATAATTGTTAAGTTTACGAAATCAAAAAGTATAAAAGGGGGCACTTTGCGTTCAGATTTTGCCTGTTGTTGCCTGTTGCTCGTTGGGTTTTAACTTCTTCAATATAGTATTTTTCCATCGGTAAATTACATAAATTAGTAACTTACCAAAATGTTTAATTTGCTTAGTTTTGTATTATCGGTCAACTATTTCGGGTGTTCTGTTTAACTGTGTTTTATTTACGTTGTTTTGAGAAAGAAAAAAATAAACTTTGATGTTTTTATATTTTTGTGTAACTTCTTTAAAGAAACTCAGTCTTCAGTTAGGCCATGCTACTGTGCTAAACATCAATGAAGACTTGCTGATCGTTACTGTCCAAACAGAAAGCACAAATATGAGACACACACAAGTTAAAAACTTAAACGACATCCCAATAACTCTTCTTTATATTTCATTTTAAAGAAACAAGATTTAAACGTCACAATGAATGAACTCATTGAACGATTAAAGTTTATGCCGCCATTTATTATCAAGTTTTCAAGACTATTTATCTGTCATCTATGGCTATCTTTCCTAGAATTACACTATAAAACAAACTCTCAACTTTAATAGTTTTTCACTGTAGATGCCAGATAATGTTTTTATAAAAAAAAATTTAGAGATATCTAAAAATCCATGTACACTCGTCTATAAAAATCTATTAAAAATCTCTAAAAAATTATTTTAAAACAACAAGACAAATATATGATAAAAGTATAAGAATGCAGATATATTTTATTTAAACAAGTTAAATTTTAAAAATTTAATTAAATGGACTGTTAAAAGAAATTTTCTTTCTTAATATACTATGAATCTAAACTAATTACAAAAGTATAAATTACAAAATAATTTCAATGTTAGTTTAAAATTAAAAAAAATAAGATTTTAAAATGATACTATATTGTCATAAATATTTAATAACCAATTAATATTATTTTGAACTACATAAAATTAATATTTTCCGGTAACTTTAAATTTGAGCCAAAGTCGTGAAAATCTATTTTTAAGAAAAAGCATGAAATAAATCCAAATCCTTTTTTATTTTCTTTACGTTTTTTGGATATACAAAGAAAACGTGATCCTAAAACACATTTCCTGACATTTTCTTTCAGTTACTGTATTCACTTTCCTAAAATCAATTGAATTTCTACACAAAAGTGAGTCTGAACTAGCGCCGCTGTAAGAATATCCGACAATTCTGTTTGAGTGGAAAGTGGAACTGAGAGAACTGTTTATGCAAAATAAAGAAATTTTTCGATACAATATCTTTTACTGCTTATTTATCTCTGTGACTGTCGTAAAACCAAGATGATTATTTGAATTTCTAAGGTTAATGTCTTATTGAATTGCGTAATAAATGAAATATTTTCAGTACTTTAATCTAATTTTTTTGACTAAGTGAAAAATTTAAGTTTACCTTTCAGTTTAAACGGTATAGTTCTCGTTGCATATCAAAGTACAGATTGTTTATTCAGGTAGCTCATGATTTTCTAAATTTGAATTTCTAAAGTTAATGTATTGTTGAATAGCTTAATAAATGATATATTTTTAATACTTTTATCCAATTTTTTCGAACTAAGTGAAATATTTAAGTTTACCTTTCAGTTTAAACGGTATATTTTCCGTTGCATATCAAAATACAGATTTTTTATTCAGGTAGCTCACGATTTTCTACATTTGAATTTCTAAAGTTAATGTATTGTTGAATAGCTTAATAAATGATATATTTTTAATACTTTTATCCAATTTTTTCGAACTAAGTGAAATATTTAAGTTTACCTTTCAGTTTAAACGGTATATTTTCCGTTGCATATCAAAGTACAGATTGTTTATTCAGATAGTTCACAATTTTCTACATATGAATTTTTAAAGTTAATGTGTTATTGAATAGCTAATAAATAATATATTTTTAATAATTTTATCCAATTTTTTTTAACTAAGTGAAATAATTAAGTTTAACTTTCAGTTTAAACGATATAGTTCTCGTTGCATATCAAAGTACAGATTGTTTATTCAGGTAGCTCACGATTTTCTAAATTTGAATTTCTAAAGTTAATGTGTTGTTGAATAGCTTAATAAATGATGTATTTTCAATACTTGAATAGCTAATAAATAATATATTTTTAATAATTTTATCCAATTTTTTCGAACTAAGTGATATATTTAAGTTTACCTTTCAGTTTAAACGGTACAGTTTTCGTTGAATATCAAAATACAGATTTTTTATTGATCTTCAGGTAGCTCACGATTTCCTTTCGTCATAAAAGGTAAAAAGTAGTTTAAGTCAGCAATTTTAACAAAACCATCAAATTATTGCTTATCAAAAGAACTACGGAAAATGTAGATTAGCTTAAATATTACTCTATGTTCTTTTGTAAAAAGGTGAGAAATAGTTTCACAATTAAAAGACATTAATTTTTAATAAATACCATGCAAGAAGGTACCACATCCCCTTCATTTTTAGTTTGGAACGCTGTTGTTAACTAGCATATAGCTCATCATATGATAGGATTAGAAAAAATTTTAATTTTCCAGAATTGTAAAGTACCCTATGAGGCAGGTAAAAAAGTGGTTTGTTTTTTAGCTGAGAATTAGCTTGAACACGCTCAATAATTTGTTTATCTTCATACTCCTCTAAAGTTTCCCGATATTGTGAGTGTAGTTTAGAATCACGTTGAATTCATTTAGTCAAACTGTGTGGTTATGTGTAAAAAACAAATACACAAACGATTAACTTTATTAATTTTTAAAGATATATAACGTAAAAACTAGGTATTAATAAACTCCTAGACTTTTATGAAAATAATTTGTTGTTAGTACTGGTAATAAAATTTCCATTGCAACAAAAAGAGCGATGATTAAATTTAAAATTATCATATATGTGACTAATCTATTATTATTTCCAAATATTAAAGAAAATTATTTACGTAATATCTAAGTTCAGGGATAAAACGTATGAAATTAATGCAGATGATATTGAAATAATTTAAAATAAGAAATGGTTAAATGAGATGGTTAAAGGACTGAAGTTATAATGCTAGAAAAAATGTTATTTTTACTTATTTATCTGTTAAGTTAAACGGTGTGTTCATTCAAATCTTCGTGACAAATTTGGTGGAGGCGCCGGGTACCGATTTCGCCATTGTGGATAACTCTGACAGTGTTCGCAGAAGTCTCCGTTTAAGAGGATTACCTCCGGAATTTGGCCTGTACGACCCAGAAAAAAGAAAGAAGCAAATAATGCCCGAAGATACAAAGCCTGTCGTGGTAACTCCTACCTACCCGCCCCTAAGAAACCCTTCAACCTTCCGTGGGGAGCCTGGAGATGACCCTCGGAAATGGCTTGCAGAATACGATCGAGTGGCAAAGTTCAACAAATGGGATGAAATGATGTGTCTTGCAAACGTCTATTTTTTCCTGGACGGTACGGCCAAACAGTGGTACATAAATAATGAAGATACCTTGGACTCCTGGGACGCATTCAAGAGGGGTTTAAATGAACTTTTGGGCGATCGTCTCAAGTACACAAAAAAGGCCGAAGAACAACTAAAATGTAGAGCTCAAAGGGCAGGAGAGAGTACTCAGTCCTACATTCAGAGTGTATTAGGGCTCGTTACCAAAGTGTAGAGTCCTAAACTCTGGCTATTGACCAGACTCCACTTCTTTAAAAACCGATTCAAGATTAAAATTTTCGAGATGTTGTTAGTTAAAATTCCGATGAAGAAAATCCCATTTACTCCCATCCCTGTAAATGTTTTCATTTTTTAAGGATTATGCATAACGGTATTCTATAAAATGTTTTATACAAAAACAAACAAACAAATACCATGTTTATTTAATTTAAAAACCTTTCTTCGAAGGTTTACTAAAGGATAAAGAATTTTATCGTTAGTCACTTGTACAGTTTGAGAACATTTTCTTTAAATTATCATACCCTGGAATAATAATTTGTAAATGGTGTTGCAAACTAAAAATCGAACTTTCGTGCACCACTCGAGGTCTGATTTATAAAGCTATATTTTTTTAGAATAAAAAAAGTATTATTTTATCTGAATATATTTACAAATTCGACACATTATCACAAAACATAAAACAGCATAAAACTCCATTTTATTATTCATTATCACAAAACACAAGAATAAAGAAGAAAATGACACTATATTACATTTTTTTAGCTCAAATATAAATATATAATTTTTACATAAGCTAGATGTATGTTTCCTTTCATTTTAATCAAAGTCTACTTACTGATTATATGTTTGTGCAGGTTTAAAGTTAAAATAAAGCTTTGCTGATTTTTGCTACTTTTAAAAATGCTAGGCATTTTGCTTAAAAATAATTGTGCTACCGACACTTACCCCGATATAAATGTATACAATGACTGAAAATCGGTAATGGAATGTAATATAGCTGCTATTTCATCATATGGTATTATTCAGACTAAACTTGCTTTCTTTAAACAATCATTTTTGCCAAATGACAACCGATTGGGTCGTTCGTTGCTCTTCAGAAGAGAAACTGTTAGTTTTGAAACCCACTGTTGGTAGGGATGTGTGTAGTTGTTCAAAATCGACTATAAACAATAGGTCGGATTTGCATTATACCTTGTGCAACAAAACATTAGATCGCAGTAGAAGAATCAAACCAAAAGTAATTTACCTCATAACACACATTTAAATATTTTTGCAGATATTAATAACCATAATCTTTTCACCTTGGTTTGTATTTGCCTTAGGTATGATTAGATATGGTTACCTCTATTATAATAAGATATATTTTTTATTTCGCACTATATGTGAGAGTTTTCAAATATATATTTAATATACTAATTAAAAAATAATTCCAGAGATAAAAGCCACTACATTCGTTTTTTCCAAATATTTTGCTATACACCCTAATATGTATTTTAATATTAATACAAAAATATTTCTGTTAAGTGGTTTGTTTCACGTTTTAAAAAATGATGTTCTTAGATAAATAATTCAATAAAATTCTAATGAAATAATGTAATAAAATTTATATCCCTCTGTGTTTTCGGATCTTATGATTATTTAAAATGCGTCGAATTCTCATATTTTCTCTTTTCTTTATTTTAACCCCGAATAACTATTGTATAAATATTAGCATTCTTAAGGATTATTAAATTAGAAAATAATTTCTTTGTTCTGCTTTATTGAAATTTAAAAACAATTTTAGAAATCCAATAAAAATTATTCAATCTACAACAAATGGAAAGCAAAATATTGTAACCAATGAACATTACTCCCTTGAGTTTAAACTCTAAGCCCCATTCATCAAGATCTCCTTTTTTTAATCTTCTAAAAATAAACGTTTGACCTATTGCCAAGAACCAAAAATAAAGAATGAATTAGAAATCTGATCTTATAATATACTCTCGTCTTGTATTTTAGTGCAGGTTGGCATTACTTCCATTCGGAAGCAATTCTGAATTTGGAATTAGCCTTCATTTTTGAAAATGAGATGTGTCACGCTATGCATGTCCATTAATATGAGTCAACGATTATTGGAATGTTGTTCTTCAGTGAATATTTATGTAAATCTTAAATGTACATGGTAAAAAAAAGCAGGTGGACATTAATCTTTGACATTTTTAAAGTTTTATTTCTGAATGTTTACGATATGGAAATATAACAGGCTCAGCAATTATTTTAAAATGATTAAATAACTGAAATTGAGCACGAATGGTGTTTTACGTGAAACATATAACAGTTTAATTTTTATAGTTGCCAGTTTCATTAGTTTTGTATATTTTCCTTTAATACCTTTTTCAATTTTCATTTTTAAACAGACTAGTAGGTATGGTTGGATTTTCCTTATTCTTAGTATGTATCATAAATGTTCGTCTTGTATAAGTGCCACAGATAGAATATCCAACAATTCTTAACAGGGAAACTTGTAAGATACTAAGAGTTGGTATAAAAATCAAAAGATATCTGCCTGAAAATCTAGACAGTCCCCACCAAGGTAAAAAAAAATTCAGAATTATAATGCATTTGTTTTGATACATTATAATTCTGAATTTATTATAATTGAGTTTTACATGTTTATCAAAACTTTCTATTTTCTCCTCACTACTACAAGATAAATGATTTTTAACGTAGAATAGAGTACTTTATAATCACGTTAATACGAAGTAATTGAACTTTTTTAAATTTTTTACTTGCTGGTTGGTCAAATTTGAACGGAACATAGATTTATGAAATTTCATCGTAGAGTACAATTCTTTCGCGTTATATGTCTATCAGAAAATAGATAGTAAACGATATGTTGTATTTTTTAAATTTGTGTATTTAGTTCTAAATTCATTAATAAATTTACCAATTAATAGAACATTTGCAGACTTTGATCTAAATAACTAGCTAAATGACATTAACGACTATGATCCTTATTTGTCCGACACGAGGTCTGAACAAGTGTATTAGTATTAGAACAACTATAATTTTTACGAAAGTTGAGCTGAGTTGAACCAAAGAAGTCTGCACAAGTGTAGGAATCATTTATGTCAATTCTGTCATTCAGTCAATCGCTGAATGCATTTATATGATTCAAGAATTTTAAAATATAGCAAATAATTTTTCATTTATTACTTAACCAACAATAATGTGCTTGAAGAGCCGCGTGAGATTAGCCCACCATTTAGTCTTCGTTGGAATAAAGTGTTTGTATTTCTACGGTTAGATTGAATGCTATCAAATATTTGGAGTTGTAATAAATTAGCATACAGGAGTTATCACTCGTCAACGTGTCGGGTTAGTTTATGATTGCTTTTACAGGTGCAGAATGTGCAGATTTCTTGTGTTACAATGAAAACTTTTCAACTAATTTATTTCATTGTAGGATAATTTGTGATAAAGCGTCTTATCATAAAAATTATTCTCTAGCACACGAAAAATCCACGGATTCTCAAAAGAAAAAAGGAATACTAGACTGAATCTGCTGTTTTTTAAAACGTAAATCTGGACTTGACAAGTCATTTACATAGTATTATCAGTCTATGAGCGGCGAAACATGGTCCATAATATTTCCAATTAAACAGTTTTTAACAAGGCAACTTCTTAATGTTTTTTAATTCAAATAGAATAATACTAAGTGATTTCAAAATATATTAAGAAGTTAATTGTTGTAATTTAGGAAAATGATTTGTTTCTTCATTCGTGTATATTTTGCATTTAATTTATACAAGTTTTTATATTTATTCCATTACACAGTTTTTCTGCATTTATTTGATTAACAGCGGCTAATAAATTTATAAATAAAAAGTAATATTTACAGCTTCCATAATTCTCCAAGGCGTGTGAAATAATTTTCAGTATTAGGAATGAAAGCACATTTTTTATGAAGCACTTTTAAAATAAATCAGCAATATTCAATTATCCATTAAGACAAATCGACTAATATGTCTATTTTTTAAATTAAATTCGCTGTAATACATTAAATCTTTATAGCCTCATATGTGATTCCCAGAACATCTCTTTCAATTTATTATTGAATTTCAATATTAAATTTCACTGAATTTAATACAAGAGAAGGAAATATCTTTAATTAGGGGTTAGTACAATGTTATCTATCAAAATGAATTTCATTTCACTAGCATGAATTGAAATTAAATACCAGTTTGAAACAAAGTGCTTATTTAATCAAAATGATACATTTTCATAATCGGTGAAATTACTGAACAAATTGTAAAGGGAGGAGAGGATTATCAATAATTCTTCATTTCTAAAGCATTTAAAAGAAAGTTACTAACAGTAAATTTAAAATCAATCGATCTATTAAAATGTAAAGCTGTAAAAATATTGTGTAAAACAAATAATAGGCTATAGAAAAGCAGTCTTAACAGTAAAAATAATTATAACTTTTTATTATTAAAATCCCATAAAACAAACTACATTATAATTATATCATCCTAGTTATGAATTTCTTCTTCATAACTCATTTTTACATATTATAAATTTAACTCGATAATTTTTCATACAAAATACTTACTTAATAACCTAACGTTTTGGTGTCGTAAAAAGTTACTAAATACATGCTTATGTTTGTAATAAAACTTATTTCATAGCCATTTAAAGAGATTAAGTGTATGAGGATGAATATTATTTGCATAGAATTCCTTTCATCAAAACCTTTTACAAATCTATACTTACAGTAGACCAAAAAATGAAAATATTTTATATTTAACGCCATTTAAATTCCTGGTTTACTATCATAGCTTGAAAGAACTAGATAACAGCTAATTAGATTTCATTGAGAATGTTGATATTTACTAATCCGAAAACTTCAAAAGAGAAAACTTAATAAGTTTTAATGTGTTTTAATTTTATCTAATGTTAATAATGAAATTAATATAGTTTGAAAAGCTATCATTTTGAAAGAATAGTTATTAATGGTTGTATTCTTCATTTAGCTTTTTTATTAGAGTAGTAGTCATATCTTTAATATAAAAGCTAAACGATATCTGAAATCTGTATTCAAAGCTGTTTTCATTTACTTATTTAAACCTGAATGCACCTGCATGTAACTTTAACATTTATGTGCATTTTAGAAAAAGGAAATGTGTATATATTTTCTAACGCAATGACTAGAGGAGGAAGATTACAGATCTAAAGTTTTAATATCTATTTTTTACTAAAATGATAAAAGTTTTTCTTTTTAAACAAACAAAACAAAATTAATTATTTTGTTCCTATTCTGTTATAGTAGCTGAACTTCTGAAAAAGTAAATATTGATAAAAATATTAACTGGTTCTGCAGTCCAATAGAAAAGTACCATGCTAGTGAAACTCCATATACACCTGTGTGATATATTGCTGATTAACAATCACATATCATCATATGATGTTACAACTCAGAGCAGTTTAATACTGTGATGATTTCTTCGGAGTTAAAGACCGTTACAGATTAAAATAGCATTTAGTATTAAATTATTTTCATTTCCAGAACTCATTTGATTATTTATGCTACCAGCATATGAGACTGCAAATTCCGTATCTAAACTGTTGAATAAAAATGTTATTTATATAAGTTAATCAAAGTCTAGAGTTAAAAAGTGTTTCCTTCTTGAAAAACAAGCACTTTGAATTCTCCTTCAAAATCTACACTTGCATGCCTTTAAGCTTAACAGGCTTAGCAATCTACAGTCATTCAGTCATGGATAAAAAACAAATAAGAGGCAATAAACAAACTTGTCTTCGCGGTGACACTCTATAAAATAAGAATACAAAATACTCTATAGAAACTCTATAGATTTCACACTAAGATAACTTAGGAATTCACTACTAATCCTGTTTGCCTTTCCGACACGGCCAGAGGACTAATTTTAGTTTTAGTAGAGGATACTCTGATATCTAAGAAATTTCAGCTTTGTATCTGAAAACATTTACTGTTTCGAATGAAAAATTCTTCTGATAATATTATCCATTATTAGTTTGCAATGAGTAAATACCACATTTATATTTGCATTCATATTTGTACTTTTACGTCTTTGATCAATAAACCTTATTATTCTTTACATGGAATCAAATAAATCTATATAAGCATGACTCCTATGTTTGACATTCTACAGTTACGTTCATGGGTTAAACAATTAGCAAACTTCTCTAAGCAAACTAATAAGCAAACGTTCTGAAAACTAACAATACAATATTTTAAAATTCTGTAGATTAGACATTAAGATAATTTGGTATTTTACTACTAATTCTGTTTAAAATTTACAGTCAAGAGACCCTATTTGAGATCTAGTTATAGGGTATGGTTATCTAATATATATATATATATATATATATATATATATATATATATATATATATATATATATATATATATATATATATATATATATATATATATATATATATATATATATATATATATATATATATATATACATATATATATATACGTATATATGTATATATAACGTTATTTTGTTATCTTATACACACACACACACACACATATATATATATATATATATATATATATATATATATATATATATATATATATATATATATATATATATATATATATATATATATGCGTGTGTGTGTGTGTGTGTGTGTGTGCGTGTATTCTTATAAAAATACAAAATTTATTTTTAAAACTAAAATAAAATTTGTCAATGAAACTAAACTTATAGTCTTACGTCCTTTTTAAATAAAATATTAAAAAAGGGGATCAAGAATATTTTGTGTTTTTACATTTTAATAATTAAGTTTATGAATAACAGAAACTTTATTTTATCAAAAATAATGCATTAACACTTAGCCGCAATTATTCACAGGCAAAACTTAAGTTTATAGGTAAATAAAGTTTTCTTGACTGAAAATTAGCAACATTGTTCCGGCATTATCGGTGAATAATTTAAAACAATTTGTTTTATCTCACCTGAAAAGAGCTTCCTTTTCTTAACTTATTTGTTTACATCGTAATTACGTCAATTCTAGTTAATATTTTCTTTGAATTAAACTGTGGTTCTAAACCTGAAATACAGTCTGAAAATAATCCCATTAGTCCGAATGAAGTAGTTTTTATGTCACAATTACTATTGTGGTTTTCTGTTTACTTTTAATAAAGAAAAGTTAAAAGTCTTTTGAAATTCGATATTTAGTTGTTTTAAGTAATGATTACTATAAAAAGTCTTTACAATTCCTTAAATGTCGGAATGCGTTCTGCTGCCTTACCCCCCCTCCTTTTTTTTTGACTGTCTATTTTTTAACATTAAACAAAAAGTAATATTGTAAAGCTATCATAGTACTTTTTCTTTGAATGAATATTTTCAGCTATTTTATTTCTTTTTTTTTTCCGGTGTAAATCTCCATATCTGATGACATAAAATAATATCATTGATGACTCAAATGATTGTCTCTAATAACTAGTAATTTACCTATTGGTATTAAAAATTAGTCTCAAGTTTCATTTTTTCACAAAAGTAATTAAAATTGATTTTTGTGTCGAAAAAGCCTTTCCGTCACAAACAATGTGTGTTTTGAAGGCAGTTAAATTTTCACCATAATTATCTTTGTAAAATCTGTGAACTTTGTAATATTAAAACTCTGTGTTTTTATAAAATTCACAAATACCTGGATTACATTGTAGTTTATCCCTTTTTCTTCGAATACAGAATCTAAAAAAATTGAAATTCAACATTTAGTAAAAATTTATAGGTAAAAAATTATTACTAATAAATTTATTTTAAATTATTTAAATTTGCTATTGGGTTTTGATTTTGGGATTATCTTTTGGTTTACTTTTATTACCAGAGAAGTACATGATAATACTTTAAAACGTGGTGTCGGATCTTTGAATGAAAATTTCCAATTTTTTACTCCATTTTTAGGCAGGAGATATCACTTTTTGCTGGAACAAAATAATATCTAATAAATGAACATTTAGTAACAACTAATTTATTATACTGATTCTGAAAATTATTCGTAACTTTCATTTTATATCACAACTAACTCAAAGGGATATTAAATTTTAGATTACATATCGTCCTAAAAAAGAGCATGTCGAATGTATTTAAATTTTCCCCATAAACACTTTTGTAGAATCTTTAAGTACCGTAATACTTAAACTAGGTGAATTATAATAAAATACATATGTACTCAGATAAGTGAATTTACTATCCACAACATTTTGTTCCATCTGATTTCTTTACTAGAGCATTTGTTGTGTATTTTAGTTCAGATTTTAGTGCTTTTCTCAAGTATTTTATGATACCAACACTTTTTAAGCAAGTATTTTTACAGCTGTTTTGACATTAGTATTCGTAACATTGCCCATTTTCAAGGTTATTCTTTTCTTCGATTCGATTTTACAGTATTTTAAGCAAGTATTTTTACAGCTGTTTTGACATTAGTATTCGTAACATTGCCCATTTTCAAGGTTATTCTTTTCTTCGATTTTACAGTAAGTGATTTTCTTTTTTAACCCTCTGACTGCTCAATTTGTAAACCCAGATCTCTTTAAAAATTGCGTATCTTTTTTGTTGCATAGTTTAAGTATATATATATATATATATATATATATATATATATATATATATATATATATATATATATATTATATATATATATATATATATATATATATATATATATATATATGTATATATATATATATATATATATATATATATATATATATATATATATATATATATATATATATATATATATATATATATATATATATATATATATATATATATATATATATATATATATATATATATATATATACATATATACTTAAACTATGCAATTAAGTATATATATATATATATATATATATATATGTATATATATGTATATATATGTATATATCTATATATATATATATATGTATATATCTATATCTATCTATATATATATATAAATATATATATATATATATATATATATATATATATATATATATATATATATATATATATATATATATATATATATATATATATATATATATATATATATATATATATATATATATATATATATATATATATATATATATATATAATTGAAGAATTGAAATACTAATTTTTTTTTTCTAAAAAATATTTTTTATATGGACTTTTATCATGAGAAACTAAGCTTTCAGAAAAAGTAGTTTTAGGTGTTATCACATAAAAAAATTATTTTTTTAATAAATTTCAGTTGAAATATAGTTAATTTCTATTTAAAACTTACTATCTATAATTCTATTATCTAATATAACTATAGTTCTAGTCATATAATTCTATTTATTACTAAATTAAATGTCTAATACTGTATATAATTTATTCCACTGGTTAAACGGTAAAAAGGCGAAATGTGCTTCTTAAAAAAGGAAGAAAAACACATGCCCTCGAAAATCGCGGGATTAGCAAATTTTGCTTCATTTGAATTGCCCGTGGAAATCGCGGGATGAGCAGTCAGAGGGTTAAAGGAAGAATTTAACCGCCATCTTTTGCATTAGAAGTCAGACAGCATATTTGAATCCATGTGGGTCAAAATCTTTTGAATGTGGATAATAATAACAACATAGTTTCCAAAAGTTATTGGAAGTTTATCATTTATTTGACTTATACAGTAAAGTAAATTGTATGACTTACATTTATAGATCATGAATGGAAATTTTGATTTGCTTAAAGAAATCTGAATTGATTTCATATCAGTTCAGGACCTTAGAATAATAACTTGAAAAAGTAATAATGTTATATATACGTCACCATATGTAAAAAAAAATTTCCTAATCTGCGTGGGTATGGCACTGAGTTATTCTCTCTCTTCTATGGTGTGGTATAATTTAGTAGTTTTATTGCATACTGGTAAAATTATTAATAGTTTTCTCCCATTCAGTGTTTCAATCGCTCATTTATTTCACATGAATTATATTTTGTAAAAAAAAAAACTCTGTTGCAGTATAAAAACTTTATGATAATTATCCTCACATTAAAAAACTTTCTTTAACAAACTTAAAATCACACTGAGACTAAGTAAGTTAGTCTTAGTAACTAAATCATACTAATTTTTTTCCTGTTTTTAGTACAAATGTTTTCAAACTATAAGCATAAAAATGTCCTAAAAATGAATTTATCACTAAACACTTTATAAATATTATTTCTTACAATATACTCTGCTTTGAGTGCTCAGAAGTTGTACTTACAAGACATCTATTTATAAATATTATTATGCAACTTTCGTTAAATAATTTTGATATTTACCTAATTATCAGCTTGTACTTTCCTTACTTTTATCCTAATGGTCAATTATTAAGAGATACGATCTAATCAGCCCAGAAACATTCACGTAATACAGATATTCCTTTTACAGATGTTTTAGTTAAAAAGTAATAAATGATACATTAATTTACAACTTTTCAGGGAAATATACAATTAAATTATTAAGTTGAAAAGTTTTTACTGCCAATTATTTTATCAAACAAGTTATGAATTTCGGTCTTCTTTTTTTATTCTGTGAATTATGTTTAGTAGATTGTATAAGGTTAACAGAAAATTTATGGAATTAGGAAATTAACACTTTTTAAAGTTAATGAACTTTTATCAATAGGGGTAAAATATATAATGGTTCAATTTTCAATAATTAGAGTTAAATATTGTAAAAAAAAAATCAACAGATAAGTTAACACACTTATGATTTTACTATGAAAGAGATGACAATAATTCGATACTTTACAGTTTATCCCTATAGGGGAAGAAGAGATTTATTATTAAAGTCTAGAGAAAAAGCACAAGTTAATGTAATAGTTAACAGAAATCGGATTATCTTTCTATTGACGCTTTTTAACATTTATAACCTTGACCTAATATTGAGAGTAACTATATTATAACTCAAGGAAAATCCAATATCTTTGAGTAGAATATAAATAGGGGAAAAGAAGTTCCTTTAACTATAATCCACTAGTTCAAATTACATACCTTGTAAATGTGTGTTGGTATGATTCCATGTTTTTTTTCAAACAATGTATGCGTTAACAACAAACAGTCATAAATTAAATTTTATGAAGATTGGGTCAGACAATGAAACAAATTGAAAAAAATACTCCAAACACAAAAAATATGCCCTTCATTATAAAATCCTTTAAACGTTCTTTATAGGGTAAAACGTAATGTAATATATGTGTTTAGATGAGCTACATTAGTTAGGAACATATGTTTTTCGATAAACCAATGAATGAATTTTATTTTAAATTTATTAACCTAACCTACAAAAATAAAAACGAAAAGTTATTTGTACTGGCTTTTTTCACATATTTAAAGTTATGCAAATTTTTAAAATGATATGAATATAAACCTCATATGCATAAATATATGTATATAAATTCATAACTATATGGATACATATCTGTGTATGTCTGTAATAAATTAAAAAATTACCTAAATGCATATCGATTATTTTCTCTATTGCAATTGAGATCATTTTGACTTAATCACTTTCATCCCTGAAAATTAAGAAACGAACTCAAATTTGTTTTGCAGGTTGCGAGCCATGGGATTTGTTAGATTGCAGTCGTTTTCATCATTATTTTACTTCACGTCTGAAAGATTAGGGTCGATGAACAAATTGATTTAATAGTTCATTTGATTAAGTCAAAGCTTCGAAACTTGAAGTGCGTTAAGAGTACATTCAACAACAAAAACAGTTGACAGAAAACTCGATAACATCAAAGCAAGACGTGCATAATTTTCCAGGCTCATATTCAACATTACTATGGTTTATTAGAGGGATATGGTTACCCCAAAAACTTAAATTCAACACTTAAAATCCGATTGAGTTATGTTTCACTTATTAAAATGTCATATGGAGAAATTAAAAAGAAATACAGGTTAAACTGTATGCATTTTAAATTTGAAGCAACTGGTTTCTTGTATGTTTTCTTCATAATTATACCGATTTATAATTGGGAAAAACAATTGTAATGTCCCCAATTTAAATTATATATATATATATATATATATATATATATATATATATATATATATATATATATATATATATATATATATATATATATATATATATATATATATATATATATATATACTAAAATTGATGGTATCACTTGATATTTTGCAACATAATCCACAATGGATGAATTAACGTTTATACCAATTTAGGATGATTAGACATCGGAGGGTCGCGACACCATTAAATGCAGATTCAGCAGAAGCGCATTAGTAAAAGGCTTCGGGATACAGAAGTGAGATTTTAATAAATTGATTTTAATACGAATAACTATTTTTAGAAGTTAATTGGCTTATATATTTATTCTAAAATATTTCAGCAAATTAATGAATTAAGAATTCGATAAACAGTAATAAATTAAAGATGATACAAATTTGTAAATGGTTAACAATAATTACGCTGCTAATTAAATATAGTAACTAATTACTGGTATTTCCATGCCATGTATTTTTTCAGAATTCTGAATTTAGCATATTGTATATATATAAATATAGATAAATGAAAAAGATCCACGCTCGCGTAAACTTTTAGGCTAATCCGGTCAGGCGGAAGCATTTTAAAACAATATGATGAGCTTGCAAACAGATAACAGTCAATCATTTTGTGGACATGGAACTGTCTACTACGCTTGTCTCTGCCACGAACAATGAAAATGGCGCAGGTTTCGCTTTTAGAAGATACGATGATTTAATAAAATTTCAAAAAGACTGTTTTCCATTCGCCTTAACTCTGAATCACGACATGCCATACATATATATATTTATAATACATTTACAATTTTAATATATTACATATATATAGGTATATATATATATATATATATATATATATATGTGTGTGTGTGTGTGTGTGTGTGTGTGTGTAATATATTAAAATTATTACACTTTACTATCTCAAAATTAACCTATCTCATATTCTTTTTCCTCCAAATCTATTTTACCAGCTACAAAATATCTTAATTAAAAGGTGTGTTCGCGACTTAAAATTCTTCCAACCCATTTCTCAAAACTTTCTCTGTAGTAAATGCAAATTTGCTGCAAACTTTCCATATTTTCCAGTTGTGCCCGGTTCACTTTTCTATGAACTAAGATATCTTTTCTTGTTAATGACTAAGCTAATTTCTCCGAGAAAGATTTCGTCTTCGTCTCTCTCTTGGGTCCAAACCTATTCTAGCACATGTTTCGATGTTCTTTCTATCTTCTGCCATTGATTGGGAAACACATGACGTCCTCTTAACTAAAATAAAATTTAAGTTATACTCGGACTTGTGCTTATCTTCAATGTGGATCAACTGCAACATCTTCAATTAGTCTAGCTGCTTATTTTTTCATCAAGCCCATACAAGTAAATACAATAGGGCTTAATTATTTCGATGTGACCTACAAGAATTAAGATATTAAGATACAGAATAATTTTCACCGTGTTACATGCACACACACACATATATATGTAATATATAAAAATTGTTACACTTATATAATCTCTTAAAAATTCTCCTCTTTTCCATTCTGATTCCCTTTAACTAGTTTTGTCTCTCACTGCATTTTTTAGCTATCACTGGAAAAAGGCTCAGTTTTCCTTTAATCTAAGGAAAAATCCTTGGAGAATTTCTATGCGTATTTCACTGTGGGGTTAGACCCTGTAATCCACAAGTATTTCATGATCATTCATTATTCTGATCTCGCAGAGAAAGACGTATATCATTCAGTTCTCTATCTTTGGTTATGAAACATGTCGTTTCATAGCTCTAAATTTTAAGTTTAAGTTTTTTTACAGTAAGTTTTTAGTTCTCTTCAATGAGCCACGACTGTTTACTTCAATACTCTAATTGTTTAGGCTTCTCCTGTCTCAGCAAGCACAAGTAAGTACAGTAGGGGCTAAAATGTTTATTTATACACACACACACACACACACACACACACACACACATATATATATATATATATATATATATATATATATATATATATATATATATATATATATATATATATATATATATATATATGTAATGATATTTTTCAGATTCTATTTTCCGGGTAATTATTTTCGTGAAACCCTACCTAATATTGTCACCTGTTTGGTAGTAGAAATCCTTCAGGTTCCATATCTAAAAATAAAGTTTTAATGCGAGGGTTACATCACCCAAGTGACTTGAAGTAATAGCTGATTGCTAAGCACAAATGACTATTTAAGCAAATGTCTAGATCTCCATCACAGTTTTCAGTATACAGTTTCGAAGAAGTTTATATATATATATATATATATATATATATATATATATGTATATATATGTATGTATATATATGTATATATATATATATATGTGCATATATATGTATGTATATGTATATATATATATATATATATATATATATATATATATATATATATATATATATATATATATATATATATATATATATATATATATATATATATATATATATATATATATATATATATATATATATATATTAAAAATAATTGTTAAGAATTAGGCGAGTTATAATTAAAAATATTTTGAACTCATTAACAATAACGTAATAGTAGAAAGACACACCCTCGAGTGGAATAGAATATATAGACAAAGTAAATAAGTCGATGCGGAAGTAGACATAGGAATTTTGCTTAGGTAGCAACGCCAAAAGAGTTAGTTCTGAAAGGGAACTCGGGCTGATAACATCCTCCAAGTTTGCCGTGGCAAAGTATGAGAACAAAGGTTTTATAAATGGTATAGCTATGGACAGAAGGATTATAATAAAGAAGTTTTTATATATGAAAAGAAATGTGTCCTCCATGCCTAACCACTCGTTCATGTAATTAATATATATATATATATATATATATATATATATATATATATATATATATATATATATATATATATATATATATATATATATATATATACATGTCGACGTAACCAACAGTTCACTATAGCTCCCATTCTATGGATTTGTCCATAAATTGAATCAGTATTCAAATAAAATAATAAGGTGCAATGATCCATTCTCGATTTTTGAATTGCTTTACTTTTGAATTTAAAATATTATACTTAGTTCTAAGTACAGTAAAACTGAGTCAGAAGTTCAAAATGGTATGTTTCCTAAATCAAACAAATTTAAACATTTTGATATTGAGCTAGAATAAACTTCTAGAATAAAATCTTCCAAACATATAATTAGTAATATTATAATCTTTCAAAATTTCATTGAAAACAAGGTTAGTTAATCAATAATATTTTAATTGAGTTACAAAAAGGATCAGGCTTTATTATAATAAAAACAACTTTTCTTCACTTCATATGATTTCATGTTTTCTGAATAGAAATTAGAAATACAAAAGTTACATAAACTTATTACGAAAATGAAATTAGGGAAAAATGAAAGGAGATATGATGTTACTATTTCCTACAATGGAATTTTACAATAACACTTTTATTAGACTAATCTATTGTTTTAAACAACAATTTGAAATGAACGAGATCTTTATTTAATATATGCTTTAGGATTTGTCAATCATAAATCTAATTTTTCAAAAAGACGTGTGTTTGGATAAGTCAATTAATTGTCTTAACCATACTTTATCCTAAGCCTGTTATACAAAAAAATTTAAAATAGATGCTAATTAACGTCTTTGTTATTAAGATATTCTTGATTTAGCATGCTTTTTTTGCAGATTCAGTGGAAGTTCATTTTATCTGATGAGAGTGTTTTATAATTTAAAAAAATTATTCAACTCACTATCAACAGAATCATTTATTGGCTAATAATTATAGGGCTATTCTGTTTAGAAGTTCATTCATTCAAATTTTATAGAATATTCAGTGTTTTAAGTTTAAAAGAAGTAGTAGTAGTTTGTCTGATTTAAAGAAGTGAGATCATCTTTGAAATCAATTATATAGCACCTTTAATAAACATAATATACGTAACTGTACACGGAAAAGAAATATCTAAAGCATTCTAGCATTTATAAAGAGGAAATTGAATGTTACCTTTCTATTGGAATAAATTAAAATGTTTACAGATATTGATAATAAAAATTTAATAGCAATATCCGGTCTTTCTTTAGGAGATAAACATTTTAATATTTGACAGTAAATGTTTGTTTTTAAAAAGACATTTTTTATCATTTAAATAATTATGTAAGAGTACAATTAGTTGCAGTATATTTTCGGCATTTTCTTAATTTTCTTGTCTGGGTGATAAAGACATTTTTAGAGGTCACCAATTTCCTTTCTGATAGAACTTGACGTACGTAAGAAATAGTTACTTTTAAATCTACGACAAATCTGAAATTTGATAAAACTAATTAGTTATAAAGCAATTAGTCAATAGATAAATAAGTTTATATAAATATTCTTTGAGCCAGTAAACATCTTACAGAACACACACGACAGAATTATCCTTCCTTCACACTGAATGAAGTATTAAAAGTACCACAATAGGTAACTCTGACGGAAACCGATTTAATGACGTCCGTTGATGACGAATGCAATTTTATGGCGCCAGAAAATACAGCAAATATACTAGATTCCATCAGACATTTTCATCTAAGTTGTTCTTCAAAAGTTGTAATCGTATAAACTATATTTCACTTGATTCCAAGTAAGCTTTGAAAAATTTCGCAAGACTTACAGCAAGGAGAATTTTTATTAACCTTTTCAAAGCGAGTTATATGATGTAAAGTTTCATGGATTTGTAATGATAAATGTAATTGATTCTCGATTAAGGCAATTTCAATTCAGATAGTCTATTCACGTGCTTCAGAAAAAAAACTTCAATTGTTTCACTGACATGATTTTTATCGAACATAATTTTTTTTTCAAATAATTGAAATTAGTAACTTTTTTATCTTTGAAAACTACTTTGGTTAAGTCTGAAAATGTATTTATGGGAAAAGAAAATATAAAACAGAAAAACATTCTAAGAGATTTCAAGAGGTATAATTATAATACAAATTTCCATAATTGGACAAATAAGATTTGTAGCTGAGGTTTATAAATAATTATTTTTTAATTTAAGTATTTTTCTCACATTTTGTTGATTTAATTAAAGAACTATTTTCGTCATAGTTTTACTTTTAAAAATTATTTTATTCACTCATTTAAAATGTCTGAAAATCTATTGTCTTTTATAATTGTATATATTTAAGAAAATAATGTTGAAAACACATAATTTAGAGATATTGATTTGAACATTATCACAATGCTTCGTTTCCTTAAAACAGTTTATTAAGAAATGTGACTGTTACTGCAAATTAGATATAATATCTAAAACAGATTTGAACTCTTATAATGTATTTTTTTCCATTAGATTTTTCCTTGTTCTTAAGACAAATCAAGAGGATAATTCCTACATAAGTGCATAAATGTACATGTCAGTGATGTCACTTTTTATGACTGACAAAAAGGCATCAATATTGAATCTCTATGCTTTTTAAAATAATGCTTTTCTTCTATAATGAAATATCAGGTAAATTACTTTTGTTAAGAGTCCAGTTGTAGAGAGACATATGTAAAACGGTTGTGGTTACTTCAGTAACCTTTTGAAAAATTGATTAGAAATCACTAAATTATCATATAAAAAGTATTATTTTATTTAAAAGAATCCATCCTGATTAATTTCATCTAAAAATTCCCGACGTAGTTTTTACAGGTTGTCAGTAAATATCACATTTTATTTATGAAAATGTTCACAATTTAAGGATTATTTAATATTTTAACATCATTAATGTAGATCATTATGTATATAATGGCATCTTTCCAATTTACTAATAATTTTGTTCTAGAGAAATAAATGTATTTGATAGTTAGTCCATAATTTTGGATATCTTATTTGTGATAATGATTTAAAAAATTTTTAGTAACTGATTTTTGTTCCTCCATTCTGACAATCGGAATTATTGATACAGTCATTTCAATTTCCTGCGTCTGTTGTCTCTTTACATTACCGAAACGACATTTGAATATATGACTTTTTTATATGAGTGGATATGTTTCCATTATTTATATCCTTGCTGCTATTCAAAGAGAATTACATTAGTAAAATGCTTCCAGATAGTAAGAACTTTAATTAATTAATATTAGCACGAATAACTTCAAATTGTTCTAGAAGCTTATTATTATTTATTTAATCTATACTATTTCGGTAAATTAATGAATTAAGAATTCGATAAACAAAAATAAATTAAGGATAGAGACAAATTTGCGGCTGCAAAATGAATGTCGATAATCACGATGATAACCAAATATAGTAACACATTACTACTATTTCCTATCCATAAATGAGAATCAATATTTAAAGAGCTAAAGGAATGTAAAAGTTCTTAATTTAATGGTGTGAACTTATGCATGTTCAAATGCCTTTGAAAATTTCTTGAAATCTTTATGATGAACTCTTTCAGAACTCTAAATTTGGCGTACAAATATATATATATATATATATATATATATATATATGTATTTATATGTATGTATGTATATATATATATATATATATATATATATATATATATATATATATATATATATATATATATATATGTATATATATATATATATATGTATATATATATATATATATATATATATATATATATATATATATATATATATATATATATATAAATATATATATATATATATATATATATATATATGTATTTATATATATATATATATATATGTATATATGTATATATGTATATATATATATATATATATATATATTATATATATATATATATATATATGATAAATTTAAAATATACTATAATACTATTCCCTTGTTAAATACCTTTCCTCCTTATTTAAGTATATGAATAAAGTGATAGATATGTTTGAGTTATATTTCTGAACTTTTAACTCAGTATTTACTCAGATAATCTAACATGAATGATTGTTAAAGTTACACTTAATAATAAATATATCTATTAAACACTACTTCCTTTATTTTTCAAATTCTAAGTGTATTCTTTTCCCACTTTTATGCCTTCACCAGTACATTTTCTATGTTTTCTACCTTTCAGTTAATATTAAATCCACATAATTATATAGCTCTCTTACTTGGAGTTGAATTCAATGAAATTTATTTGTGCACAAATACCCATACAAAGTACTTGGATGTTTAAAGATGTTTATAAATTCATTTAAAATCTTTTTCTCTGTAATTTAATACACTAAGTATACATATTTTCTTCATTCTGGTATTTCAATTTTGTAGACATTCTTCTTTATTAAGATCTTGATTTATCTAAAATATACAATTAATAAAACAACGTATTTTTCCCAGAAAACATATATATATATATATATATATATATATATATATATATATATATATATATATATATATATATATATATATATATATATTTATTTATATATAAACTGTCTATCAATAAGTATTTGGACACTTGTGATACAAAAGAAAAACTAACTTTATTCAATATCAATATTTGGTAGAGCCTCCACGAGAGGCAATTACAGCATGAACCCTCCAGGGCATGCTTTCCACAAGTCTTTTTATTACAAATAATGGTATTGTCTTCCACTCGGCCTGGAGTAGACATACAAGTTCCTTCACCAATTTTGGACGGGTAATGCACCCCTTAATTCGGAGATCCAACTCGTCCAAGATGTTGTCAATTGGGTTCAGGTCTGGGCTCTGGGCAGGCCAGTACATTCGATGAACTCCATTTGCACCTTACCAAGCCTTGGTTAACCTCGAAACATGACAACTGGCATTGTCGTCCTGAAAGTAACAATGGTCCAACCCGTAAAACTGCCACAATGTAGGACGCACATCGTCATCCAAAATAGTGCAGTAGGTATCGGCGTTGAGCTTAACATGAATGGGGTCCAAGGGTCCCAGTTCATACCAGAAGAAACACTCCCAGACCATAATTAAACCTCCGCCGAACTTGACTGTTAGCACAATGCATTCTGCAGAAGAAGTTCTCGAGGCAGACGCCAGACTCAGACCTTGCCATCCGAACGGTAAAGGGTGAACCTTGCTTCGTCGCTCCAAAGAACCCGTTTCCTTTGATCTAGTGTACAATTTCGATGTGCTTTCCACCACATTAACCAAGTAGCGCAGTTGGACTTTCTGATCAAAGGCTTATGGGCAGAAGCACGACCATGAGAACCAAACAGATGTGCTTCCTTACGGATGGTATTCATTGAAACAATACTCCTGGATGCCTGTTGAAACTCCTCGCGGATGAGATCTATCGGTTGGGTGGGGGTTCTTCCGAATATCTTTGTATAGCGCTCGTCGGTCTCTATCTTCCAGTTTCGCTGGTCTGGCGACTCGCGGCACATTCCGATAATCACCGATCACCTTCCACTTCTTATTCACATAGACCACTGTCGATTTTGGGTACTTCAGATCACTAGATATGTCCCTTAAGGATTTGTTGTACACTTTGTGCCACATTTGTGATACCCGATAATTATACCTTTCTCGAATTCAGAGAGCTCCGAACTGTACGGCATCTTTCATGCGACTAATGCCGATGATGTTTCCTACACGATGTATAACAGCGGAGGCCGTGACGTACTTCAGGACCGGATATATCGTCATTTGCACAGGTGTCCAAATACTATCCCATAAAATCTCCTTTAAATGCTCCAAACAACCAAATCCGCGACTTCATCATATTCTTAGTAGGCTCATGGCGTTAAAATACTTTGTTTTAGAAAAATGTCCTTCCTGTTGGCGAAATTAACTAGCTAACCTACTTTGCTGATCAAGCACATTCCTTTTCTCACGCATGTGGCTACCCCAAAGTTATAAAATGCCGCGCGACCATTTTTTGTTGGATTTTGCTGTTGGACGTTCCTAAATAAAGGTGCTGCAAAGGTTATCTTGATAAATCTTATTCTTTTCGCCGACGACTGCACCCCTTCGACCACGTTACATCCCTGAAGCATGGCATGCTACGCTATGTTTCATATATTCACGAAAAAACCAAGTTAACTTTTAATATATTAACTGTATATGATATTTGAAATTACAATATAACTGCAATACAATGCTTATTTATTAAAAATTACAGTATTGCCTCAATTATATGAATTTTTAATGTGTCAGTTGTATTTATTTGGATATATATTACGGCATTAAGTTTAAGTCTTTCAAAATTTGGTTTTCTAAACTGTCATATGATCTATTCACATAGTACATTAAAAAACGATTATTACATAAAGAGTTTTTATAGATTTCAAATTTGCTTTGAATGATGCTAAAAATAAGTACTTAAATTTGCGTTCTTAAGTACTTAACGTTGACAGAAAATAGAGAACGTGATAACAGAAATTTATCTGTATTTTAATTTATCTCTCTATTTTAATAATGCCATGCTTAGTTATATTTCATAAATATTCACAAAAGTTAACTTTAAAAAAAGGAAACCTGTTTAAAAATTTAAATGGTTCAACAAAAAATTCAGATCTTTCTAAGAAGTTGAAGCATTAATTTTAAATTACATTATTAAATAAAATTTCAAGAGAACTAAAAATAACTTCTAAATTGCTTTTAATACACGATTCCTTTTTCAAAATGTGGTACAGAATTTGAAATTTATTTCTGTTATTCTCACAGTGAAATAGGGTATTATGAAACAATTATTTAACTACTGCATATAAATGTTGAAATTACGTTTTAAATTATTTTATAAAAGTCATTCAATTAAAAAAGCTTTTGTAAACGATGTGCTTAATTAAGTTAACTTGATTAGGATCTTTAATGCTTGATTTTTAACACCTAAATTTTTCTTTATTCTAATTGAAAATAAAAAATAAATGGGTAGAAAAGATTATTGGAATACATGAAAAGTACCATTATGTAATAATAGACATATATTACAATACAGGAACTAGGTAAAGTATTAAATGTATTATGTAATAAACTCCTAAAATTTGCAAACAGAAATAATAAAAATTATAAAAAGTAATTTTTATTAAACAATGAACATTTATGCAAAGTTTCTGATTCTTAATTAAATATATGTGTTAGTAAATGTCTTTCAATATTACTTATAATTCGGGATTAAGAAAATTGAAAAACAAGCTAATATGTACTTTGAAAATAGATGTCTTTGAGTCATTTTTAACCAGATTTTAGATGATTAAAATTAGCATAAAAAATAGAGTACCAAGTAAGAGAACAAATGTGGAACATGAGAAAACGACAATAATTTTAAAGATACTATAACACAAATATTAACACATTTATTACCTTAATAAATAGTGATGCATTTATAGCAATAACCTTTTCGTTTACTTTCATGTTGCTTTCTTTTTTATTCATTATGTAATGCATTTTATTTTTTCAAATATAAAATCAATTCAATCTTCTTAAATTTTTATATAAACTAACAACAGCAATATGAACTGTTCTATTAAAATTTGTATTAAAATTTTAATACATTTTAAAGCCACCTAAAAATATAGTAAGAAAAAACTGAAATATTTATTAAGAACACGAAAGAAAAATTTATTTTGCTACATGGTAGAAAGTATTCGAGTGAACTAATATGAATGAACCATCATAATATTAGTTAGTCATTAAATAAAAAAACTATAAGAAAATCCTATATTATTTAACATTTTATATATAGGAAATAGTTTAACCAATTTCAAAGGCTAAAGATGCATGGAATTTTCTTAGAAACACAAAGTAGCCCATATAAACACTTGTACGCCTATAAATGTGATAGCAGTAAGTCTCAGTAAAGCTCAGTAATTGTCGGAAAAGAGTAATTTATAAATAACGCTGTACAAAATGGATCATTTAAGGTATCCATCTACGTGCGGAGAACTTTTTTCTTTAAACGTAGAAAATAGTTCATATTTTACATTTTTAAATTTATTTTTTATATTATCATAGAGAATTTCACTTAAAAAATTTATTCCTGGAGAAGGTTTTATAAAACTTCTAATAAATGAAGAAAATTCAGTAAAACAATCGGGATTTTTCAAGAGGTCTAATTTTTTAATAAATTAAATTATTTCAATATTTTTTGATGCAATACATCTCTTATACACTGGACTAGTGAATCACCTAAAATCTTTGCTTAATTTACATTTGGTTAAAAATGTTGGTCCTTCAAAATCATACACATTGAATTTTAACGAATTTTCATTACCTTTATATATAACTATGAGTGTAACATTATTAAAAATTATCCAATTTTAAAGCTTTTAGGTCATTCACTAGTAAATACTATCAAAAGCATTAATAATAATTTTGAAAAAATATTTTAAGAACTTTTTGAGAAATCACATTTCAAGTTTCAACATTTTATTAAACATACCGTTCTGAGAAAAACGCATTTGAAGTTTATGAAAGCAACTTTAACAATAAAAAAATTAATATATATGTTTAAAATTCTCCACGATTTCTTGCTTCAAAACTTTCTAATTGCCAAGTTGCTAATCATTAAAAATACTTGAAAAATGTTTAAACTAATATTCATGAAAATTTAAAAAAAGTTTTCAACAAAAAATGCTCTTTAAAAGGCTTTAAAATCACAACTTACGGTTCCGAAGAGTAGCTACTTCCGTTATGTTTTGATAGCTGTCACTGATGTTTAAACAGCTGTAACTTTTCTTTAAAATGCCGTAGAGACAAAACAAAAACAGATTTAGAGCCTATAAATTGAAATTTTACAATAGAGAAATAATGAAAATTATGATTTTGGGCAAAAAATGACGTTTTCAACGTAGACGGATAATTTAAAGAGACAATGGAAAACTCGTTCTCCGTACTAACAGAATTTCGTACTTCATTATAAGAAAGAACATGTTAAAGATCAAAATCGAAGATGCGGGAACTATTATGGTTTAGAAAATCAGCGACATTATCTGTACTCACATGTGATCGTATAAATATGATAGCAGTAAATCTCAGTAAAGCTCAGTAATTGTCTCAAAAGAGTAGTTTATAAAGTTATGCTGTACAAAGCGGATCATTTTAGATAAAAAGAAAACCAGTTCTACGTAGCTACAGAGCTTCGTACTTCATTATCAAAGGAACTTTCAAAGATCGAAGGCTATAAATATTACAGATAATTATGGTGGAAAAAATTCGCGTCATTATCTTTATACGAATACCTTTGTCGAAACAAAGCACTGGGCCAAATAGTATTTCTAAGAAGAAAGAAGCCGTTTTCAATATAAAATGTGATTTATTCCTTTGTGCGTTGTACAAATGTGATTAATGATTTAGAATATATATTAAAAAATAAATTATTAAATAGATTCACATACTCAAATCATTTTACTGGCATGAAAACGTTTTAAATCGACTAAATGAACTAATACCTTAAATCTGGAAGATCAGTGCATCCTTCATATCCCTTAGATACAACGACGATATACTTTTGTTTTACTAAAAGTATAACATTTTCCACCGTTTACAAATTATTGAAAAAAAAAGTAAGATTTAGAATGAAATTATTGAAACAATGTGAACAGAAAGTTCATTTTCTTGTGTAAATCACTGAATTCCTTTAAAAACTCTGAAATTAGGAATTGCTTGTTATTTATGAACATTATAATGTTTATATAAACTAACAGCAGCAATATGAACTTTACAATTAAAATTCTTATGAAAGTTTTTTATATATTTCAAAGCCACCTAAAAATATAATAAACAAAAACTGAATATGGAAGAAAATTTTATTTTGCTGCATGGTAGAAAGTATTCTAGCGAATCTAATTTGAATGAACCATGGTAAGATTATTTTCTCATTTAATAATAAACTGTAAGAAAATAATATATTGTTTAACATTTTAAATAGAGGAAACAGTTTAACCAATTCCAAATGCTAAAGATGCTTGGAATTTTCTTCGATACATAAATTAGGACATATAAACACATGTGCTCCTATAAATGTGATAGCAATAAGACTCCATAAAGCTCAGTAATTGTATGAAAAGAGTAATTTATAAATCATGCTGTACAAAATGGATCATTTTAAAGAGACAATGGAAAACTCGTCCTACGTGTAACAGAATTTCGTACTTCATTTTAAGAAGGAACATGCGAAAGATCAAAGATCAAAAGTTCTGGAACTATTATCGTAGAGAAAATCAGTGACACTATCTCTACTGACATGTGATCGTATAAATATGATAGCAGTAAGCCTCAGTAAAGCTCAGTAGTTGTCTCAAAAGGGTAGTTTATAAAGTTATCCTGTACAAAGGGAATCATTTTAGATACAAAAGAAAACTAGCTCTTCGTACCTACAGAGCTTCGTACTTCATTATCAGAAGGAACGTGCAAAGATCGAAGACTAAAAATATTACACATAATTATGGCGGAAAAAAATTCTCGTTCTTATCTCTATACGAATGCCTTTGTCGAAACAGAGCACTGGGCCAAATAGTATTTCTAAGAAGAAAGAAGCCGTTTTCAATATAAAATGTGATTTGTTCCTTTGTGCGTTGTACGAATGTGATTAATGATTTAGAATACATATTAAGAAATAAATTATTATTTAGATTCAGAAACTCAAATCATTTTACTGGAATGAAAACGTTTTAAATGGAGTAAATGAACTAATACCTAAAATCTACAAGATCAGTGCCTCTTTCATATATCTTATATACAACGACGATATAGTTTGTTTTACTAAAAGTATAACATTTTCCACCGTTTACAAATTCTTGAAAAAAAGTAAGATTTACAATGAAAATGTTGAAACAATGTAAACAGAAATTTCATTTTCTTGTCTAAATCACTGAATTCCTTTCAAAACTCTGAAATTAGGAATTATTTGTTATTTACGAACATTATGAGAAAACGAAAACCTATTAAGCACAAAAACTTTATTGGCGCTTGTTATCTATAAAACGTCCTAAATGACGTGATAGAAAAATGACACAACGTGTATTACAAAATCTGATGTTCTAGTCTGTTTATAACAGGTACTAATGATATTTTCTTCATACATTTCTATTATCTATTATTTTACTGAAAGCACATCTATTTAGAGCTGTTGAAAGTAAATACCTATAAAAAAGAAAGACAAAGACGGAAAAATATTGTTAAATTTGTCCTTTTAAGCTTAACAACTACTTCTCTACAATATATGTCGCTTCTTATTAAGATCAACAAAAATGTGTCCATAAAACAATCACTTTCAACAAATTTTAAGAAGTAGTGATATATATATATATATATATATATATATATATATATATATATATATATATATATATATATATATATATATATGTATATATATATATATATATATATATATATATATATATAGTATATATATATATGTATATATATATATATATATATATATATATATATATATATATATATATGACGCTGCTGAAAATGCATGTAAATACTAAATGACATAGGCAATTGATTTTTTTTCTGTGTATTCTTTCTGCATAAAATTATAATCTTTATTCCATCCTTTTACTAAAACTTTTGAACATTTAATATTTTAAAACCTAAATATCTATTTGTATTTTTTGAAACAGAATTACCATATATTCTAGAATTTAGGAAGTTAATATAAAATCTGTAAAAATGTACTTTAATTATTTTTCTTTCTAACCCCTGATAAAATCATTTTATAGGTAAAAAACGTGTTAATTATTTCAAAACTGCATTAAACTTTTACAAACGCTGCATAATTAAAAGCTAAACGTTCTTTTAAAACTAGTGTGAAAACGTAAAGGACAAAGTGGAAAAAACAGTGGTTTATGATTTACTTTTAGGTTTTATAGAAATAAACTTCGTTTTAGAATATTTTCATAGTTTGAAAAATTAATCTTTATTTAGTAAAGCTCATATTGGGTGCAAATGCATTTCATGGTTTCTAATATTTGAATTTTAATTACATATCAGTTAAACCTGTATATCTCGAATTTTTCATTTCTTTGCACTCATTTAGTTTATCTTATTTTTATCCTTTGTTTCTTGAATATAAATTGGGGGAATACACGATAATGTGGAAATATTAACACTAGAATACAGAATGAAATATTGGATTGTAGTAAGGAAAATGCTTAAAGCTGAAAGCGATTACTACTAAGACAGTTTGGGGAATCCCAGGAGCGCTTTGGTCAGTTTCGTTTCTCCGATTTTGTCAAACAAAACTATGAAACACTTTTCATGCGAAAAGTGTTTGGTACCAAACTATTTTCACTGGAATATGTATTTGTATCCTGTATTATAATTGTTGTATTATTTTAATTTACTAAATGTGTACTCATGGTTTGAAAAAATCTTTGTTCTGAAAAAAACCCCCATAAAATTGTATAACCTCTGTACCTAGAAAACTTGTTCTTAATATATATACTTCACTATGAAATTAGACATAGACAGGTTTAACTGTATATACAGTGTGTGTATAAGTATTATGGTAAAATTCATAAATTTATACCATTTAAGTAACACAATATTAGTCTTTGAATGACATTTGCTAATCAGAAACAGCTTCTTTTTTTAGGTCTAAAATAATAAATGTAATGTATTTGATGTTTCATTAATTTTATAGACGTAATGAATGCTAAAAAGAAAGTCCCCACTCTTTTTTTTTTTTTTTTTTGCTTATGAAATTCTGAGAAAATATTCAAAAATTAAAGGGGAAACACCTATCCAATATCATAAGATTTACGAATAAGACTGACGCCCTTTAAAGAATACTATATGTTGATATATTAGAGAATGATCTATACAGTCAGTCTTAATAAGCACGTAAGTATTTTATGATCAAACATCATTACAGAAATTGTTAAAGGACTTCGATGCTTATAGTATATATGAAAAAAATAGCGATTTTTCTTAAGAGACAAACAGTTCTCGCAAAGAATTCCTGTCAAAATATATTTTATATCCTTAAATTAATAAGGCAAAATTATTAATTGCCATTAATTTAGAGTGATTAGTTTAAACCTTTCGCTAAAGTGTCACTCCCAGTAAGGAGTATTTTTCATTTGTGTTATCAGCATATATCTTTCGTTGCTGAATGGAAAGCCACTTTTCATTTCGCCAGATCGATTACGGTATGTAGTACCATAGCTTAGCTTCTTAACAAGTAGAGTATAATATATTATGAGCACAAATGGCGAAAAGATACTGTATCAATTATGAATGAAAAATACCATGTTTTAGAAGTGATTATTAGAGATACAGTTTGCTGTTACACACTATTTCAGAGATGCTGTGGGCACTTTTAACACAGTCAATCATCGATTTACTGTTGTTGAATACTTATAGATTTGCATAATTTAATTAAACTGTTCATCCCATTCTTTTCGTTTGAATATTAGCATGTACCGGAATCCACGAAGATAACTGTGAAAAAATTAAAGAAAATATGAGGAAATTAGAAAAACGTTTGAAATTCTGAACGGACATACTAAAAAAAATTACCTTCTTGCAAACATTTATACCAGTTTTTTTCTGAAGTTCAACTAGTATTTACGTACTAGCAATTATTTTGGATACTTCGCTATTTCCTTAAAGTACTCAAACGAAGTTATAATATTTTTATATTACAAGAATGCTTGATATTTATAACCAGCACATTTTTATATGCTAGCTAATCATTAAATAATACTTACAGAGTGGAATTGCTAAAACTGTCTTTCCTCTCTTTAATTATCTTCAAACGGAAGCAGTTAATTTAAATTACTGTTTTAATTCATTGTAAAATAGCAAAACAAGTAATTTATTCTAAAAATGTGTGAATGATTTAAACGTCAGGTATAAGTAAGAAAAAAGTAATAATACGTGAGTTCGAGACTAAATTACAAGCAATTTTAAGCTCAAACTAGTTTTTAAAAAGTTACAGTTATCATATTGTATGCGTTGTGAAATTTCTTTTCATGATTAGATTAAAAAGAGATTCAAAACAAAAGCAAACTATTTCAAAATACAAAACTTTAATATTCTTATTTTAATTGTTTACACTTGTATATCGGGTATTATATTTTTAATTAAATGTCGCATTTTCAGTAATAAATATAATATAAATGCAATTTTAATTTTTCTTTTTCTTAACTTCCTCTTGTTAAAAAGTGGTTCCCTAATGAATTGGTTTTATAAGTTATTGGGGAATTTTTACAAAAGTATATGCAAGTAATTATTTTTTCTGAGTAATTATTTTTTCTTAAGTTGTTAATATCAGTAGGTTTTGATAAATTATTGAAAACCGTAAGCTATTTCAGAATTACCAAAATAGTTTATGTTTACTATGTAGATTTTATTCTCAAAATTATTAAGAACAACATAAGTTTCCTGTGGAAAAATATTAATAAATATGATTTGGTATAAAAATGAATTTAATTTTGGAGCAAATTGAAATTAATTTTTCTCTTTAAATCGCTAATTGAAATATATCCATTAGCGGTATTATAATGAAATAAACAATAACATGAAAAACAACAAAACTTCAGTTATTAAAGTAAAAATATTTGTTTTTGATTGTTTGAACACTCTTATTAATTTCCAGGATACAAAAGCCACTTATTTTAATATATTTAAATAATAATAGGTAGTATAAATCCTAGAGCACATGGAAAAAAAGTATTAGAGATCAAAAGGAAACAATTTGCTATGTACAATTTTATAAAAAAAACCTACCTGAAAAGTCATATTAGCTTTGATAAAATTAATTAAATAAAAATAGCAAGAGATATTTGAAAAACAACTTTTAAAAGATTACACTACATATTTCCACTATTTTCTGCTGTACAAAATGCGCATTGTTTTCTCATATTGATAATTTAGTAATCCTATAATTTAAAAACAAAACTTGATTCAAGCTTTAAGTCAAAATCCAGTAAACTTACTGAAGAATTACCCGCAAATTTGTTTAAAGTTGTTCTGTAAGTAGGAGTTACACTAACATTTTTACAAAAAAAAACATTTTTTTATCTCTGGATACCATGTATAGGTAAAAAGAGTAATAGAAAAAATTCCATAGAAACATGATTGGTTCCAAATCCTTACCGAAAGACAAAAGAAAATTGAAACTTGTTGATAGATATAAGAAGAATAAGAAAGAAATGAATCTAAAAATAATTAAAAGAACTTTATATTTTATCTTATGTCTTAAACCATGTTTCGTTTTTATAAAATAATACTTCTATGAATTAAAAAAAATTAAAGAGATGTGTCCTTTAAAAGTCAAAAATCACAACTTAACTAGTGAAGTATTAACTGCAAGATTCCTTAAAGAGTTTTTACTTAAATAAATATAGAAGCAAAATTGGTTCTACTGCTTTACCCACAGATGAAATAAGTTAAATGCATGTTGATGATTATAAGAATGGTGGAAAAAAAAGGAGCGGAATAAATAATGAAAAGAGCTTTATATCTCAAGTCTTTAATATCATTTACTTTTTCTTAATTTAATAACAATATCTTTTGGTCGTTAAATATTTTATTTGTTCAAAGCAGGAAGTAAATTCTTATTAATAATTTTAGAATTCCTAACTTTGAGGTGATAATTTATTTCCTATTAAGAATACACTTGCAAAAGGGAAATGGCTAGTTAAACGAGCATAATATTTCGCCCATACGTTAACAATATTGGTTAAAACTGAAGTGGATATTTTAATTTGAACAACACTGAAAACTTTTTACGAGCAGTGAGATAGTTTAACATAGAATTATCTTTACTATTTTCCTCCCATTAGAATATAAAAGAATATAATTTTTGGAATGCAAAGTCTTAAAATTTGAATTTCCTTAGCAAATAACTTATGTTAACAAGAGTATCAATTTAATATGCATTATTGCAATGTGCAATGAAAATTCTCTCTAAGTAAGATTTATTAAATGCTTTAAAATCTTTTAATGTATTTATCTGAAAAATAAGCAGAAATGCAAAAGACATTTTTCAAAGTAAAAAAACATTCTAGTATCGTTTTATATTTTTCTGTGTATCTAAACTTACAAATAAAATATATTTCTTTATATATCACATTTATAATAGGAGATATATATATATATATATATATATATATATATATATATTATATTATTATATTTTTAACCGTTTATTGCCTGAACCAAAAAGAGTTTAGGTATAGGAATGACACTATAAATTGTAGACTACAAAACATTGCAATATTTTAGGAAGTAATAAAATCTAAGACCTCACTCAATTTATCTTTTATAATAGGTGCAGACGAAATTTTTTGTTTTTCTGTTCCAAGAATCTATTATATATGCAAATTATTTACAGTAAGTTTGAATCTGAATAGAAATTCAAGGGAAAGTTTTAAATTACACACTATCATTTTACTAAAATTGCAACCCTCGCTGACACGTAAAATCTAATCAGCATCATTATATATATAAAACTTCAGTCACCACCTGTCATGAAATCACTTACTAAGACTTCTTTCATCTTACTCAGTTTACGAATCTCGTAGTTTTGAAAATTTTTACAATTGCAATGCCCTTTTTATATTATACTTATTTAATATTAATTTTAAATTACTGATATGTAATTATCTGACTCACCACACTGTCGGTAGTCTTTGATCTGTAAGATCTACTATGGGAAACCTTAATTTTTCTCTAAAAGTATATACAAACCCCTGTTTTAAAAAATGCAACACCAAGAAGGAAAGCGTAATTAGCAGAAATTTTGAACTGCATATGCTAAGTACAATATGTTATGCAAGTGATTAAGATTGCCTATCACTATGCATTCTAAAGGCTAAACAGAGACGTCTGCGGTGCTGAAACCGCATAAATATAGAGATATGTAAAGAGATCTTGAAAATAGACTATATTTATCTGCTAGAAGTAGACATTAAACGAGACGTAATTATGTCTAGTCTGCGAAATTAGGTGACATTTCAACTACTAACAGATTTCAAATGGAGAAGATTCATTGGTTTTCGTAAAGAAGGATTTTTCTGTAGCATAATAGCAGTTCGTGTGTAGTGTAACAGCAGCAGAATAATGCAAGTATTTCAAGAAATCGGTGGTTTTGTTCCTATCCTATATCCAACTCCTATAGAAGGGTTTATGCATGAAAATTCCAAGGAAGAAAATCCGCTGCCAATACCTAGCAATAAAAAATACCATAAAAAAGAGAAAGATTTATTTGTGAATATTTTATAAAATAAATTGATAATATAATACATGTAAACTGAGTGATGTAAACTGCATGATAATACCTGTAAACTGCGATACAATTAAATGCCGTGTCTCAAAAAAGGGCACATTTCATAACAGGAATTCCTATTTTGACTAAATTTCTACGTTTTAGTTAAAAAAATGTCAGTGTTGCTTTAGAAGTTTGTTATATACCGTAATATTAGGGAATGTAAAAGGATTATGAACAACTTTTATAGAACTCACGTTTTTATGTAAATAATTTTTTAATTTATAATTGAATTTTCTATTGTTAATAAAAAACTGGGTATTTTTAATTAAACTACCTGTATTTACAGCATGCTGAAGTTTAAACCTTATAGAGGAATGATATAAGACTAAGATGAAAGCCATATGTCTTGGGAAAAAAACAATTCATGATAATCTATGCAGCTGAATAAAAAGGAAAATTTAAAACAAAAGGCTTCTCGATTTCCTACAAATTTTATTTAATCAGCATCAACGAAAAGTAATCTACTTAATATATTGGTAATAGACTATTTTTGACAAAATATGGTTAATTCTTAGCCTATTTGTTCCTTGTGTTATAGAAACACAGCTCTCAGATCCATGTACTAATGTATTTGCTAATGTGTCGTATTTGCAACATTTTTCGTCTATTACTTTCAAAGGTATTACAGCGTAATTTGTCGATCCTTTTTGTCTTATAAATCTTTATACATGAAACAAGAGTAAGGAATAATAATTGCAGGAAATACAACTTTAAATAATATAAATCCACTCGTGAATGAGTCATTTTTGCCAAATACATATTGACGAATATGTTCAATCATTGGTTACTACATAGATTAATACAAATAAGAATTCTAAGCAGCTTTAAATATTAAAGCCTATCATCATATAAATCTGTCGTTCTTTTAAATATCATACAGTTGCAATTTATAAAATATCAAAATCTAATAGATAATATACGTGATAAGAGATTTATTTAGTCTGATGTAAACATAGCACTGAAAAATGTAGCTTTAGTACAGAGAAAGATGTTTATGTACATGCCAAAAATTGATATTAATGTATGGCGTTCACAAAATCGTAAAATGTCGATGTGAATAGCAAAATTATAAATAATAGTAAATACTCCCAATTTGGTAGATTTTTAACCCCTTGACTGTAGAATATATTTGGGCAAAACGGGCCAAAAAATTTAAATTTTATCTTTTTAATTTGTTTGTTTTTATCATCAAAATGTTAGAAATTGATTATTTTTGAAAAAAATATTTAAACAAAATAACTAATATTTTTACATATATGGGAAATAGTAATGGATTACAGTAAATTTTGCTTAAATTACAGGAAAATAAATCAAATGACATTATTTTCTGGATAATTATAATACATTAATACCACAATGTTATTATATATATAAACTCTCCTGAATTCCATGTTTCTCAAATTCCTTTGAACTTCTTAAATCCTTTACAGTATCTGAGAAATAGCGACAAATGACACTAAACTGCCAAGCTTTTAACTGGAAAGTATCTCTATCTATTGAGAAAATAGCAAATTAAATATTAAACATCATACTAACTGATTTCAAACTTCATGGAATTGAAATACTGTTTCTTCTCATGGCCAGATTTAGGACCGGCATTCCAAAATTGACGTATTTGTTTTGCCCGAAATGAGTCCGGACGTCACAGAAAAGGGTTAAAAGTATTGCTATGAAACTTCACTAAAAAGTGAAACTCATTCTGAAAAAGATTAAAATTCTATTTTTATCAGTCTCTAAAAAGGGATACTAGGTATTAATTGTCGAAGCAATTGTAGTTTGTATATGCCTACCCGTAACTGTAACTTTTGATAGTCAATCTAATTTTGTCAAACTAAAAATTAAACAGACTTCTTAAACAATCTTAAATTGTAAAAAAATGTAATTGTAAAAGTTATCGTTGCAGAGTATCAGCAATATGTTTTAAATGTAAATGAACGTAAACAAACTTTTAAAAATAAAACTAACGTTTAATTTACTTAAAACATAAAAAGAAAAGGTTTAAGGTAAATAAACATGGTATAGAATCATTTAAACTGGTAACTTAAACTGTTAAACAATATTACTACTAGTAAAAGAAAAACATTGAAAACGATTACAAAAATGAATACATTTGATCTTACTAAAACTTAGGCTAACCCAGAACCAGTCACGAGCAGAACCTCATAAAGCGAAGTTGTTTTGCACCCCTCATTACGCAGATCGACTTCTCAAACAACAAACAAGTTAAAATGAACCGCTTAAGTAAGAACTTGTATTATTAAACTCGTTGGGATAAATTTCTCTTACCCAATTAGAAGTTGACTATTTTATGGAGTTGAGAAGTCGTCCTGGCCAAAGGTTAGATTAAGACTTTTGATTAGTATTTTGTGTATGAGTGAACAAACCAAGGTGTTTCATTTGACAACTTTCCCTCGTAGAAGAAATACCTTATGCTGAAATATTATTTCATTTTATTTAAAAAGATGTTCGAACTTTTTAATAAAAATATTGATTTTAATAACAATTTCCATTAGTAACAGATTTAACACTTTAAATTGATTTTTTTAACGGATAACCTATTTAAAATCTATCTGCAGGTTTTTTTTTACTATTCAGCGCATATTCGCATTTATGTATGCGTCTGTCCCATCAAGTCCAGATAAACTCTGTACAATTAGATACGTTGTTTGTTATATATAAAGAATCTCCAAAGAACTGTACGTTCACGACTCATAGTTTTCAAGGAAAATTATGACGTCATATCTGTAACGTCATATCCGGTTTACGAAAAAGAAAACCTTTATTGACAACATGAATATCGTTAGAAAACACTAGAAACCAGGCATTAAGTAATTTTATTAACCATTTGCTAACTTTAGTAAATTCATGTAAATATTTTTAAAATTGGCATAAGTTTACGTAGGAAGCTGTTTGAAAGGTCCAAAGTGCGTATTGAGGCACACGAAATAAGAGTAAGCCGTTACTTGAATCGTATTCAAAAGGATACTTGTAATAGCTATCGGTTATCTTCATATGGTGACAATGTATTCTGGTTGTGAATATCGCGACATGCAATTCAACATAATTCGGGGCAACAGCGGATACACTTTACATAGTCAACAGCCCCCATAGAAAAACATGTTTTTCTCAACAGTAAAGAAGTGATTTTCGAGCATATTACTTTTAAGTGCTCTCCATTAAAGATAAGAACAGAGAACCAATACTGGTATAATTCGTTTCAGAATCATGATTGTTCCTAGAAATGTTTCAAATTACTTACGAAAATGCAAATATAAATTTGAAGTATATCCTAAATAAGGTGAATTTTACCCGATTTATATCCCATATAAAATTTCTACGAAAATTAACAATGGCTAAAAATTAGATGAATTCATGTATAAAATTTAAAATAAAATTTTGATTTGTATCTAATTTAGTTTAACTTTTGTATCTTCACTAAAATATAGTAGGTTATATTCTACTTCAACATTTATTCTTTGGTCGTCTGTTTTGTAGGGAAGAATATTCTATTTTGTGAGGCATTTGTTTTAGAAATGCCTTCAGCTATTCTGCTCATTCTAAATAATGCTTTTTAAAAATTAGTTTGTGTGTTAAAATCACATGCACTCCCACGGAAAAATATTTTCAATTTTTAAGATATTCTTGTAAAGGGTAGAAATTAGTTCCACACTTTGTTTACTGTAATTTAACAGTTTTAATTAAATTTTTTCTTAGAAACATTAGTAACATTTAAAAAGATTAGTAGGTTTCTTAACTTTTTACACGGAGAAGTATATTCTATTTGCTGTGTTGTGTTATTGTATTCTGTTACTTATGTAAAGAAATACTAACAAACTAAAACTGTTAATAGTATTAGTAGAACATAAATATTTATTTTTTACTATGCAGCATACTTTTGAGTAACACCAGGTAGAAGTTTATGAATAAACTAATAATTTCATTACCTTCTCTTATTACAGGAATGTCTTCCATGAATGTTTTATCACTTTTTTTTATTCCGTTACATTTTCCGATGTCTTATTTATCCATATTTTATCATTTTCCAATAATGGTCTTTCCTCTAAATCATTAATCGATACAAATGTTCACGAAAGAGTTCTTCCCAGATACACCTTAAATGCATGACATAATACATAACTAAAAAATTATATGAAACAAATGTTTATATTCCCATTTTATATATTTAGTTAATGTTGAACTGCGTATAACAGCATGGTGTTATATGTAGGTAACTTGATTTATTTTTACTTTATGTGTTCGCATTAGATTTTGGCTTAAAACTTTGTTAAATAAAGAGTAATAAATTAATCCCTAAAACTCAATATATTTTTTTTACTCTTTCATTTCACAAAAAATTATTAAATAAAATATATTTATACATTTATTTTCAAATTTCTATATACTGAGTACATTTTTTATCCCTTGCCTGTGACGCTCGAACTCAGTTAGAGCAACGCAAATACGCCAGTTTTGGAAAGTCAGACTTCAGTTCGGTCAAGAAAAAAAAAACTTTATATTTTTTCCGTGAAACCAGAAATTGGCTAGTTCAATGCATAATATTTAATTATATTTTTTCCCAATGGGTAGAGATATTTTCCCGAGAAAAATCTCGGGCCAAAATATTTTTTTCTAAAATTTTAAAAACAATATGCAAGTACCTAAAGGTTTATATACGTTAAAGAGATGAATGAAATTGTAATTTCATTTTTAAAAGTTCTTTATACTGAGGTTCAAAGTGAGATGTACTGATTTTAAGGAACGATGATTAATGCTCATCTGTCAGTCTACTTATAAAATTATTCTTTCTAAGGTTCAATGTTGAACACACTTGTTCACATATAAGAAGCAAATTATTATGTCACGTCCAGAAGATCAGCGGTATATTTGCCGCTGATCTTCTGGACGTGACATAATAAATTTGGGATCAAATATTTAAGCAAAGTAGAAAAGAAGATGGATATATAATGTATAAATATATATTTCTTTTAATTTGCATCAGACTGGCAACTTAAAATTCAATCCACGAGCCGGATAAAACCTTCCGGCGAACCGGAGTTGTCCCGCGGGCCGGAGTTTGCCCATCCCTGCTGTAAAAGATTTGTGAAATTCAATTTGTGAGGAAAATGGAATTCATGAAAGTTAATATAGATAATAAATATTGGTGTATTAGTTTAGTATACTTATCCTGAAAACTATGTCATTTGATTTATTATACTGTAATTTGAACAAAAATTACTGCAATCAATTAACATTTCTCATATAGTCTGTTCCATAAGAGCGTGTCGCTCTTAACTTCATCAATACATAGCGTGCAGATACCAGCTTAATTGCACGTGTTCTTCAAACATTAGAGAAGACTGCTTTATGGTTATATAATTTATTCGATTTGATTTGCTGTGTTTAAATCAACAATTCCAAAATGACTGCCGTGTATGAGAGGTGTTTTGAAGCAGTGTTTCTGTGTAAGCATCCAAAAGGATCAAAAATGTCTTGTGCAGCTGCAGCCTGGTACATGAGAAAGTCGGAGTCATTCGTTAAGAAGTGGGTAGCACGTTATAAAGCAGTACAAAATGTTGACGACCTACCAGAATGGGTAAACGCAACTCAAAGTCAAAATAGAATTATAAAATGATTCTTGCATAATTAATAATAATTGGGGAATGGATAACTTATTAGGCAAAATGCATTTTAGTTTAATATGTAAACTACACGGTACAAATGTATTTTTAACTAATTTGTTTCTATTTTAAGAGAAATAGACTACAAACTCTTATGGAACAGACTGTATATGTGAAAATATTGAAAATCGTAGTTGTTTCGTTTAAATGATTCTAAAACTATTTCAAACATTTTGATGATAATAAGAAAGGAAATTAAAGAGAAAAAAAAATTACCATTTTTGGCAAATCTTTCTTAAATATATTCCACAGGCAAGGGGATAACTATAAACAAAAGAACATTTCGCTTACATAGTTTTGGTATACGTAAGTAATAAAGATTCAGCTTAAACTCTTAAAATGGGTCGTTCGTTTTTCGGTCTCTTTAC
>CM063502.1:131951472-131968972 GCA_032207245.1 Pardosa pseudoannulata | reverse complement strand
CGCGGAGCCCCCCATCCATTTTTAATGCGCCCTCGCTGGACTAATGTAAATGTGTGATAGCCAGAGAGATTTACTTACTCTTGTCAAACGGCGATATACAGCAAGTAGACAGTTGAGTTTAGGATTGTGCATAGATTAGCAGTTTGCCAACCTTGAGGGTATCTAATAACAAGCACGTATTTTTTGTTAGTGTGTGATCGTATTTCGACTAGACCACGCGTAGACCGTCCATTTAAAACTACCAAATAATCCGAAATAATTCTTTTCTTTCAAAACCCTTCATGGATAAATGTAAAAGAAAAAGAACATATTATTTTAACGATGAATGGAAACATCTATATTGTTTCGTTGATTACAAAGGGAAGTGTATTTGTTTGTTGTGTAATAATAGTGTTGCGATTACCAAGAAAAGTAATATTGAACGACATTTTAAGATTGTTCATACCAATTTTGACAGTGACTATCCAATGAACTTTAAAATTAGAAGAAAAAAATATTTCTTTAAAATCTTCAATAATTAACCAGCAAATTTTTTTTACTAAACCACTGCAACAACATAAAGCTGCAACGATCGCGTCATATAAAATATCGCATTTGCTAGCTAAGAATAAAAAAACATTTACAGATAGAGAATTAGTGGAAGAATCCATGTTAGAAACTGCTGATTCACTTTTTGAAGAATTTAAAAATAAAAATAAATAGTTTCAGCTATAAACACGTTGCAATTATCAGCACGAACGGTTACTAGAAGAATTGAAGTAATTGCGGAGAATTTGGAGGCAGAATTAGCAAATGATATGGAAAATTGTATTTTCTTTTCGCTACAGATGGATGAATCGACAGACGTGACAAATATATCCCAATTACCAATTTGTGTGAAGATGGTATTTTCTGATTTTACAACAAAAGAAGAATTCCTTAAAGTTCAGCCATTAAAGGGAATCACCAGAGGAGAAGATATCCTTTCTACTTTTAAAAAGTATATAACAGATGTAAAATTACCTGTACAAAAGTTATCGTCAATTAAAACAGACAGGGCACCAGCGATGACTGGTAAGAAAAAAGGGTTTATTGCCTTATGTAGACAGGATTCCTTTTTCCCTAAATTTATTTCTTATCATTGCCTCATACATCTGGAAATATTATGCACAAAAACAATCGGTTTTCAACACGTATTTACGATAGTAACAAAAATTATTAATTCCATAAGATAGGGAGCTATGCAACACAGATTGTTTAAATTACTTTTAGAAGATGAAAACGTTCAGTTCACAGATCTTCTTTTACATACTGAAGTGAGGTGGCTGAGAAGAGGTAAAATACTTGAGCGGTTTATCATGCTTTTGCCACAAATAAAAGAATTTATTGCATCAAAGGCGAATTTTACGATCAATTAGAAAATAAGGATTGGCTAATCGACCTCGGATTTCTGACAGATATAACGACAAAGTTGAATGAATTAAATTTAAAAATACAAGGGAAAAATCAGCATATCGCTGACATGATTAGTGCAGTAAATGCATTCAAATGCAAGTTAGTGTTGTTGAAATCCCATCTATTTAAAAAATCATTATCACATTTCCCAAAAATAAAATAATCTGTTGAGAGTTGAAATTTGAATAATGAAACTTTTACTGCTACATCATAGTTAGAAATTATAGATAAGCTAATAGAAGAGTTTTCTTCTAGATTTAAAGATTTTGCAGCATTAGAACCCGTTCTAAGATTTTTCATAAATCCATTCATTGTTACTGAAGATGATGTCCTTGAAATAGTTTCAGTGTATTTCGAGCTTCATAATATCGAAGACCTAGAATTAGAAATAATAACTTGCAAAGTGATATTATTTTATAAGGCATAGTAATGATAAAATGGTTTGGAACTTAGTCGATGAAAATAAGTATCCTAATTTAAGGAAATGTGAACTAAAAATTTATTCGTATTGGGCAACAACATACAACTGCGAGTCTTTGTTTTCAAATATGAAATATTTGAAATTAAAATACCAAGCAAAGCTTAATGACTCACATTTAGATAATTGCTTAAGCACCGGGAACTCTAAATATATCCCCAATTATAAGAAATTAGTTGAAAATATGGACACCCAAGTTTCACACTGAATTATATGTATCATTATGTATGACACCAACAAAATAAAGTTATAAAAAATCTGTTTTTAATGCATATTTATACCTGTTGATTATCTGTAAAATATGCGCCCTCGGTGATTTTCAAATTTAGTATTGCGCCCTTAAGGACAAACAGGTTGCCGACCACTGATCTATACATTATTTGGACACACATTGAAAAGTTAAATTATAGTTTAATGCATTACTGACTCGATTAATTTAGTTTGGACTCGATTAATTTAGTTAAATTCTGGTATTTAATTTAAATATTTTCTTCCTTACATCAGCATCTTCTTGTCATTAAATTTCTGGATTGAACTCCTAACTAATAGTAGTAAAGAGTATGTGTGGATGGAATCATGCATATTAATGCCCTCAACCTCTGTTGGCAATCAGTTTTCTACCTTACTATTCACTTAAGTTAATCACATTAACTGATATTACCTAATACATTAAAACTACGGCTCTGTTTAACTTAAATTTATTTTCATGACAAATAGCTAGACATTAAATGAGTAATGTTTACATAAATAAACGATTTAAAAGCAATTTAGTTTGAATTCACATTTAATTTGAATATAAATACAGTATTTTTTTTACATTCCAGTGAATAAAAACTAAAGAGGGATATTTACTTTAATATGAGCATGTACATATGATTTAAAGATTAAAGTATTTTATAACAGCCTCTAATCGATGCATGCATTAATCTCAAACTAGATCGCATGGAAAGCCTTTGAGTTATTTAAATAGTGTCATCTCTCATAAAAATGTAAAACAGGCAATGGTTTTAAATAGCTTTAAAAATGTGGAACCATGGCCGATCCAACAAAGACGTTGCTATTCAAAATGATATATTACATTTCATTCCAAACTTTGTTTTGTGTCATAATATGTTTAATATATTTGTACTTACATATCATATAGATATATTTTGCTATTCAAAACGATATATTAAATTTGATTCCACATTTTGTTTTGTGTCATAATATGTTTAACATATTTTTGCTTACATATCATATAGATATATTTTGCTATTCCAAATGATATATTACATTTGATTCCAAATTTTGTTTTGTGTCATAATTTGTTTAACATATTGGTGCTGACATACCATATAGACATATTTTATGTTTTAACACAAATCTCACTGTACTTTACATCTAAACACACTGAAGACAAACATCCTTCCTGTAATGCTAATATACGCTTTCTGTTGTGACGCAATGTAAAAATGGATTTCTTACAGAGTTCAGTTGGAAGTTAGAAAATCAGAAATTCTAACAATGCTCTCTAAACCATTAAATAAATTAGTTTTAACAAAATATACAGTGACGATGGTGATTACTAAAGCCTAAATGTGTAAATAAGTCATTCCTAAGTCAGCGAGTTATGGTGGTAATTTGCTTGAAGATGACTCTTGCATTACATAAAATTCTCAAGTAAAGCATGCACAAAATTAAACATTGTTCAGTTCATTAGAGAAGACTTAACTAGCATTTTATGAAGAATAAATAATTTGTTTTCAAAATGTTAAATTTTTCTTACTATGTGCATGAGTATTCATACTTTTGTTTTTCACTCTAAATATGCCAAAGTGCTATAATATTATGCAACTATATATATAGTTTAGTTTTTGGTAAAAAAAATGTTTTAAAAAAGTTGCTTGTGACAGGTGAGATAAAACAAAATTAATATTCATGAAAATTTAGAATAACCGACCTGGTTCGAGTACAGTATTTTGATAAACAACAAACACTAATGTGTTAATAAATTTTTCTACAGCATTTGTGCAAATAACAGCAAATAAGAATTGTAAATGTAAATTATACAAGCATATTTTTTAAACATGTGGTAAAAATCAGACAATTTATGATACTTATAGCTATTGTATGACGAAATATATCAATTCAAAATTGAACTTTTGCAGTTAAAAAGACACTTTTAACACACAAAGATGTAATGAAACTAGATCTAAGGCTAAAGTTAAAACTTATAAGAGATATAGATAAAATTATAAGATATTTAGAGAGATAACATTTCACCTTTTTACTTAAAAATTTCCACATATTATTTTACAAAAACAGCTGTAATTTTTCAAAAATTGCTAATACAATCAAACTTTTTTATTCATTTCAAGCGCAATAGTATACAAATTATCTAAGTTTTATGTTGTCATAATAAATATTTTCTGTGTTTTTAGATTATTTCTGAGTAATAAAGCTTTAAAACATAAACTGCAGTTTTACAGAGAAAACATAATATATAACTAAGTGTGAATTTTAGTTATGATAATATTAATGTTAAAGTTAAACTATATTTTAACTTACATTGATTTAGCTCTTTTTACATAAACATACGCATTGAATGAATATAAAAAATGGAGCTAAAGACAGGAATATTTTAAAATATCAATAAATTTAAAAACGAAGGTATTGTAATATATCCATATCAGAAACTATTTTAAGAGTCCCAACGTTATTCAATAGCATGATATAATTCAATGCATTAAGAAGTATAAATAGAATATTATTTATAGAAGTTGCACAATAGCACGTACGAAGAAAATATTTGAATACTTTTCAAAATATTTATGCAGATATCAGTACAGTATTACTATGGATATTTCTTTGCTATCTGTTTTTCTCTTGTTGGTTTTTAAATGAGAATGAAATAGTTTTACTGCTTAGTACTATTAAATAGGGTATTGTTCAAATAACTGAAATACATCCATATTTTCGATTTTTTTTACGATTTATATCATTCCCAACCAATGAATTTGTGTGTAGTGATTTCTTTTTAGAAAAAAGAATTTACTAGGTAATAATAATTTAAATAAGAACGTTTCATTTAAGAACTTTTGCATAATATTGATCCTAAACAATAATTTATATGTTTCTGAATTTGGCAAATAAGCTTATGTGTCATATTTTAATTTCGATAATCTGTTACCTTTATTTTCATGTACATACAAGGACCATCTAAAAGTAAGTGTACCATATTGCCAAAATATTGTACTGCAACGAAATATGAGGGTATGAACTTGTAAATAAGCTTATGTGTCATATTTTAATTTTGATAATCTGTTACCTTTATTTTCATGTACATACAAGGACCATCTAAAAGTAAGTGTACCATATTGCCAAAATATTGTACTGCAACGAAATACGAGGGTATCAACTTGTAAATAAGCTTGTGTCATATTTTAATTTTGATAATCTGTTACCTTTATTTTCATGTACATACAAGGACCATCTAAAAGTAAGTGTACCATATTGCCAAAATATTGTACTGCAACGAAATACGAGGGTATGAACTTGTAAATAAGCTTATGTGTCATATTTTAATTTTGATAATCTGTTATCTTTATTTTCATGTACATACAAGGACCACCTAAAAGTAAGTGTACCATATTGCCAAAATATTGTACTGCAACAAAATATGAGGGTATAAACTTGTAAATAAGCTTGTGTCATATTTTAATTTCGATAATCTGTTACCTTTATATGCATGTATATACAAAGACCACCTAAAAGTAAGTGTACCATATTGCCAAAATATTGTACTGCAACGAAATACGAGGGTATAAACTTGTAGATTATGAGTTTTGCTATAGTATGCAGCGGTTATAAATTCCTGATCGCTTACATTGAAGTCATTGAAGTACTATAAGATTTTGGTTCTAATTTTTCTAATACCGAGAGCCATTTAATGCACTGAAGGTAGCGCTTATCGTCTTCTATGTTTAAAGTATGAACTAGATGTGGTGAGTAAGCATATGGTTCGTCTTTGACGTCGGAGGTTTTCGAAACAAGGTAAAATGTCCAGCTTTGCGATTACCATCTACGATGACAGTCTTTCACTCTACAGATCTACTTGTTCCCAGTGACTTCCCCCTGTTCCTGTTAAATTCACAAGTGGAAGATTTCTATGACACTGGACTACAAAAATGTATATCAGACGGAAAGTTTTACATTTGAGGTTGTTATCATGTTGAGAAAAATTTGAAATATTTCAGTATCTTTTACCGTAAATCTTTACAAGTCATAATATTTTATTTCTTTATATGATCCTCGAAAACACCATTGTTCATTGCTAATAGTCTATTGATTGTGAAAACGCTAGTTCTTCAGAAACAAGAGGGTTAATTGGAATTCAAATTCTTTGGTGCATTTGAATATGGTAAAAAAATTCGTTGTTTTCTACAGAAAATAAACTATCTATAAATCTTTAGTCACCATACAGTTAATATAACCGTTATTCTGATATAATATCTATAATCTTGACTTACCTGTATTTTTAAATATAAAATTATTTTTAAATATATAGAAATGAAAAAAACAGTGTAAATTAAAATAAATTTAAATAATTTTTTAATTTTTAATTTGTAAGAATAATTTAAAGTATAATTAAAGAAAATAAATTTGGTTTCCGTTAGCATTATTTTACAAAAGCAATCCTAAAATCTATTTGTAAGGATATTCAGAAAAATAGAAATGTATAATATTTTTCTAAATATTAAAATAATGTCTTTCATTTTACGATGGCTTGATTTGGTTGGGTATGGATACGGTCTACATTGTTTTTCTACACGAGGGCTAATAAGACTGGGACCTACTACTTAAATCCGATTTTACGCGACTACGAACATCCATGCCAGCAGCGATATTCGAACCCGAGACTGTTTATCAGCTTCCTAACCATTCGGTCATTTTGAACCATTTTTTAATGATTTAGATGCATTGAAAAATAAAGAGAGAGATAATTATAGAAAATCTCTTAATGTCATTTATAACATTTTTAATAATTTTAAATTTGATTAGCCAGACGTGTTTGGAAATCTCAATCTCGCTACTGTTAAAATTTCTAAAAGCCATTTTGAATAGCTAGCATTACAGAAATAATAATAATTTACTATACTTTTCTGTATGGGGTTATAAAGTTTATTTTCTATAATACATGTAAATGTATTATACATTCACTCATTAACATTCAATATAAATTTTAAATATAAAGTTGTTTACTTCTATGCGAAGAATATGTTTCCACTTTCTCACGATATGCATCCATAATAGAAATTACTATTGAAATATTTTAAGATTAAATTTCCATTTTCGTGATTATAATCGCTATGTTTTAAAATGAACATATGTTTTCTATATAAATATATGCATTCTTTTAGTAACTGTAATTTAAATGTGTATATTTTTCAAACATATGCCGAATAAAATGTATTAATTTTAGCATTGTGTTTATTTATTACTGGAAGTACACATGTAAACTCTTACAGGTCCACGAGTTCTTGTTTGAAAAAAAAATTAAATACATACAAACTATGATGATACGACGAAATAGTGTACGATTTTATCCTTTACTACACTGTTGGGTGTTGAATTTCCTGATCTTTAAGACTTTTTAAACTTGAAGTTTCCGATGTTTGGCAAAACTTTTGTATTAAGCGCCTTAAAACATCTCTGAAAATCGACGGCACGAAAAATCTTTGTCGAAAGAAGAAAGTACATGATCTATACATTTTTAGAAATCCAGAGATTTTTTTATATTTGAAAGTGATAGTAATAAGTTTCAGTTTTCCATGAAAGTTGAATTTATGATTGTTTTATAACCCTAAATATAAAACATTTAGCAGTTTTTCATTAATTAAGTATTACGTAATTTTTTAAAAAATTGTTAATAAAATCATCAGATTCATTGCCAGCAGTTGTAGCATTTATAATCTTATATGTGATTTTAAAACAAAGAGATCATTCTTAAATTCATGCATACATATAAAACAACCGAAATTAAGATGACAAAATTTGCAAGGATATGACTTACGTCAATAGATTCCACAGTTTGAAACACCATATTTTGAATGCATCTTCGTAGCCGTAGAAATCGGCTTTAAGCGTAGATAGAGTTTAATGAGACGAAAATGATCACAGCATTTGATTCTAAACAAAAATGAAGATTGCAAAATTTACTTAAATTAACTGTAAAGGAATATATTAGTAAATTTTTCCCTGAACACAGTTAATATCAGTGTTTAAGTTCTCAGTAACATTAACATTGATATTGAAATTTTTTAGATAACTTTTTTTCTCAAAGGAATTCTATTATATTCTATAAAGGATTTTTTTCCTTTCTTGTGTTTAATAGTGGACTCCCAAACAATATTTATTTAAACGTGACTATGATGATATTCTCCCTTACAAAGTAACTTAATTTTACAGTTCTAAAGAGTATATATCTGAGCGCTGGCCGACTGGTTAAAGCGTTGACCTTCAGTACCGGTGTTCGTGGGTTCAAATCCCACTGTGCCATGGATGTTCGTAGATTTTCGGAATCGGCTTTAAGCAGTAGGTCCAGGTGTCATTAGCCCTCGTGTTGGAAAAAAAAATAGTCGGTAGCACTCCAAACCAAACTAAACCTGAATATTATATAAATTATATTTAAGATTATTCCTTTATTTTGATTGATCTTGTGAAGGACATTGCATTAACCCTCTAAGCGGTTTGCACGTACAATTCCACCGGTTGTCACGTACAGTTTTCGACCTCCAAAAACATTCCGAAAATGTATGTATTGTACATTTCTGACAGTGCTTTCCCCCCACGGAGTTTTGAGGTAGGAGGGTCAGGTCAGTTGGTTAGGAACTGCATCCCTCTTTGACTGACATTTATTTAGGGATGAACCTCTACTCTCTGAGGCACAAAGACGCTGATAGCTTCTCATGGCTTTGTCAATTTTTATTTCGAAGTATTTCGTTTGCGGTAACAGATGTATCTCAAACTGCACCACTTAAATATCTTGGATGACTTTCGTAACAAATATAAATAATTCTCTTAAAAAAATATTATTATTCGTACTTTTAGAATCCATTATTTCTTATGGAATGATCTTCGAGACTTGACGAGCTTTATGTGTATTAAAAATTAACAATCTATAATGTCTATTTGTATATATATTTATAACCGGAAGTAAAGGGACAATAAGGAGGGTCTGTTTCCCTTATTCCAATCTAGTCGACAAAGGGTGAAGTAAAAATTCATAGAACACGTTTGACGCTGACACAATAAAATTAGCGTAAACTTAGCGTATTTATGGAGACTTTTTTTCCTCTGTGTGTTCCACTCGGAGGGTTAAAAGAATTGTTATAAAAATATAATACAAAGATAAAATAATAATAAAGGTATATAATACAATAATACAAAGAGCAAACATCTTCCAGATCTATTTCTTAAAATAATAAAGTTATTATAGATTTAAGGTTATCTACCTGTTTATATGAGACTTTATGCCCACATAGAATACAGATAAGAAGATTAACCTTTAATTGCCTTCCATTTTTAATAAGACACCAGAACACTCAATATATGCTATAATGTTCTCTTTTTATAACGCATATCTCTCTTACCGTAAGCATTATTATATTTATGTGTTTCGTTATTTTTCGTTATTATTAAGATAATACAAATATAAGATTAATGAATTATTTGGATTTACGTTTCCATAAATACCTATATACATACCATTTTTCTAAAGACTTGCATATTTCTCATAATTAATTCACGAATTGTTTATCGGAAAGATAAACAAACTAATAAGGGTTTCTCAAAATAACTTTAAAAATTCGTTATCATATTCGCTTACATGCATTCCTCAAATTCCAAATATGGTAGAAACATTTTTTCAGAAAGCAGTAAATTTATTCAATCACAATTTTTATTATAGCATAATTAATGTCGTTTAAAAATCAATTTCTAAACAGTTTATATATCTTTTAAGATTTTTAAATCTAAGAAGCCTTTAAATTTGTAGGTTTGTAGTTTAAAAATATAGTTCGTTTCAATTTAACATAATTATTTTTTTCTAAAATATATATATTTCAAATCTAATTTTGTGGGTGATTGAATTTCCTTATTTTTAATCTGGTGTATATTTCTGTGATCTTTCTCCAATGAAATATTTTTCTTGCTCAACATTTCTATTTTTTATAGTCGTGATATTAATAGTTTTTGTCTATTACTGTAACTGCACATTTCGATTTTAGCTAATTAATCATTAAACAATGACCGTAAATACTAATACATAAAGAAGCTTGAAATACACACACACACACACACACACACACATATATATATATATATATATATATATATATATATATATATATATATATATATATATATATATATATATATATATATATATATATATATATATATATATATATATATATATATATATATATATATATATATATATATATATATATATATATATATATATATATATATATATATATATATATATATATATATATATATATATACATATATATATATACATATATATATATACATACATACATATACATACATATATATATATATATATATATATATATATATATATATATATATATACATATATATATACATACATACATACATATATATATATATATATATATATATATATATATATATATATATATATATATATATATATATATATATATATATATATGAAATGCCTACATAGGCACAGAGACAAAAAAAAATGACACAAATGGTTAGGTTGCATAATATTCTTAAGTAACAATCATTTGTGTACAACCTGAACTCATGCATATGTTACATGTTTTCTCTTATTCTAGGATAAAATATTCAGATAATAGAGTGGATAACTGCAGATTAGTAGATAATCATCTAAGCAGTATTATTTATTAATAGACATTTTATAAAAATGTAAGATAATCATTAATTTGATATTGATATCCTTAATACAAAATAAAGAAATTTAAAAATTATGCTTTTTTATGAAAACGAAATCGTTTTACACACATTTAACTCCTTATCAATTCCTTATATTCATAAGTAATTGGCGTTTGAAGAGAATAAGGAATTATCTTTAAATTAAAAATAAATATATACATTAAATTTCATTTTTTAGACTACATCATTTATTACTATGCTTTTATATAACGTATAATTGCGAAATTACATAAGATAAATGTTTGTAATATTATGCACATTAAAGGAAAACTAGGAAAACTTTTTGCTTATTTAAAATTTTATATTTATTTGACAATCAATAGTAATGTATCTGACATTTAATAATATAAAAAAAACAATCTTTGAAAATTAATCACTGAGAATTACTCATAAATTATATATGTGTAAATGTAAACTACTGATAGAAATTCATTTTAATATAGTTAAAAGATTTAATATATACTTATTTTTTGTAATGAATAATTTTAATTAGTATTTTAAAGCGTCGAAACAGATGGAAGACAAAGATAGTAACTTAATGGAAAACGTATTTTTTGTTGCTTTTGCAAAAATTCGATAGTAAATATATGTTTTGGAGACTTTATTGCGTAATCAAACTCCAGATTAATTTTAGATCTGTAAAAAGAATAGAAAAACATAAATTAGACTTGAAAAATGCTTTTGATCTTAATAGACTTAAATTCAACGACACTAATTTAAAATCACTGCCATATCCATTTACAGTAATTATCTGTTCAATATATTTATACTGCTTTCAAAAATCCAGAAAAATCTCATCGTTTCAGTAATTAAAATTACGACAGATTGCATTTTACGTTTTGATTTAGATACATCAATATAATTTTTTTAAAAGACCAATCAAAATGTTAGGGCAAAATATTTTACACTTAATAAGATAAAATATTTAATTAAATAGGGCGATGAAATTTAAGTTTTGTGAAATATTTATGTATTTTAATTAAAATATTTTTCAAACTGCTTAAAGAAAATTTCGAATAATGAGAATTAAGATAATATTATTTTGCTTATATAAGGAAAAGGTGGTGTTTTCATCTTATAAGTAAAAGAATCTGGTATATATATATATATATATATATATATATATTATTTAAAATACCTTTGAAACAGGCTGAAATATTAACGGAAGAACCAAATACTAATCAATAGAGTAAATAAATGTTTTTTTAAATGCTGCATAAATACAATTTAAACATACAATTAAAAGTAATGGTAAATATAATTCTAAAAATACATAATAATTTGTAATTCAAAATCTAGTTTAAATACTAAAGCATAATCAAATAAAAATGGGCAAATACTAAAATATTAACAGTTTCTCTACTTGCAAGATATAACATCTTACACACTTAAGTGTCTAAAATTAAAGCCACAAGTACGCTTCTTGTAAAAAATATAAATATATACAATTACGTTTTTAACTGAGGATATATAGAGTAATTTGGGAAATGGTTGCAATTTATGGTTTTAGAGTCTGTTTAATAGTGAAGAGGAGTGTTTGTTTTAATAAAAAAAAGCAAAGTGAACATTGTAGTTTAAAAGTGGAAGTTTCCTGATATCACCAAATTCGTCTGCACGAACAGCGCTCCAGCTGCACAGATTGGAGTTATCAGAATCTTTTAAACGATGAATCCTAAAGAATAGCTATTGGGAGACTAGAAGTTGGAGAGTCAATTATAGAAATAACTCGTTAGCAACAAAAGTCGAGAATGGTGGTCTTTTTATATTATGAAAACATCTTCATACAATGTGAACTAACATTTGCAGGCCTGGACAAAATCATCTGAGAGTCACATATTCAGAGGATTGCGGTGTAGATTTAAATACACCGTGCCACGCATATATGACTGCTGAGCAGCTCTCTTAACAACTCATTGCCTCGTCTGGAATACTGACATTTAGACAAATCGTGTACAGACGTTTAGCTGAGACGGTATATCGGAAAGAAAATATATTCACCGAACGAAGCGGCTAGCGAAGTCGCCAGATCTCAACTCCATAAAACACTTGTGATATGCTCTAGAAAGAACTACTGAAAGTCGAAAACTCCCACTACGAACTAGTTAAGCGCTAAAAGTGGCTTTTTTTTAATAACAGGATTTACTGCCACAATCATTGATCAATAGACAAGTAGTCAGTAACAATATGAGATCTCGATATGATGCTTGTATAACAGTAGGAGGTAGCCACACCTCTTATTAGACGAAGCAATAACCAGTTATGACGTATCCTATTTTGAACATTGTTGTTTTCATTTGCACTTTAGCCTACAATAAACTAATTGATGTATTGAACCCTGGAAGAAAAAGCAATTGTCGAACGCGTTGACACAGCAACGAAATAGCTCAAAACGTCAATTGACGTAAGAATTTTGTTGAAAGAAACAAACAATTTGCTAAACCTTTAGCATAGAGCAAAAAAGGAGAAAAGAAGTAAGAAAAAATGCATAAGAAATAAGCCAAATTAAATGAAAAGCAAGCAAGAAATTTTAAATGACTATAGCAAATTATGCAACGTAAGGAAACTGTTCATTCATCAGTATTGCACAAACGTAAACACCTAGAAAGCAGAAGAGATAACAAAAATTGTTTCGAGAAATTAAAACACGATCATTTTAACATTAATAAATAACCAAAATTTTACAAATTGACTTCTTAATATTTCTCAAAGTGTCACAAAAAACCTCTGTGCTAAATTTCATAAATGGAGGTTATACTGTTTATGAAAAATCGTACTTTTATACATCCACACTAATTCTGTATTAAATAAATATGCATACATGCATAAATACATATATGCATATATATTTAAGATTTACCTGTATATATAGATGTATTAAATATTATTGTATGTATGTATATCTTTTATACAAATCTACACAATTTATCATAGACCCATCATGTTTCGTAGACCAAACCTAATTTTCCAAAGCTTTGAAAAGTACTGTGATAAATTAAAATCTCTCTCATCTATTCCATTATGTAAAAAACGATGAAAAGCACACGTATTATTTCGTACATTATATTTTAATTAACTCTTTGTTGTTTAATACTTAAAAACAGAAAACAGATAAATGTCAAAGAGGGATAAATTCAAGTCAGTAAATTTCTTGTTATTTCAGCGGAATTTCGATATCAAAAATGACTTTTTCTGTTTTTAGCACGTAATCTAATTCCTAAGTAAATTCAGATAAAAAAGAGTTGCAAACCTTAATATTAGCTTATTAAATTTTAATCTCTTTAATTTAAATAAATCTTATGTAATATATTAAAATAAAATTCAGCAACAGTAAATTTTAAAATACTGTTTTCTGTATCTCAGTGATCATTTTAGATATATTTATACTATTTTCATATTATTCAAAATACATCGTTGTTTCAACAGCTTCTTAAAGTGGTGAGAAATTACATCATATTGTCACGATGATTCGAATAAACACACCGTTTAACGTAACAGAAGAATTTATTGAAGCTAAGTAGCAACTCGCAACTTTACAAGACCGGGAAGTTGCCTACAACTAGTGGGTATCAGCTTTTATACCCGAACAGAATATTCGAGAAATAAATAATTTACATATTAAAGAAAGATCTAGAAAGTTCAAGAACATAAGGAAACAGAAGGAAACAATAAATAACATTTTTAAATTAAAAATCCGTACTATGGATAAACAGCCACGGCAAGGATCGAACCCACAATCTTCGGGTCTGGATCGCGTGCTTTGACCATTCGGCCACTTAGCTCGTTGGCTAAGCTTCTTTATGCGGCATTGCCCCTTTCTCAAAAAGACAGCGTCTCGCTGCTATTTAGATCTGGAGCGTGTCAAAGGTCCCTTGTAAATTTCCTTGGACTTCTCTTCCGGAAGAACGACACCTGGATTTCGTCCATCTTCACTTTCGGTCTGCTTCGTCGGATCATGGTATGGCTTCATACGTAAAACATGGACAACGTCTTTTGATTTTCTTTTTCGGGAGGCAGGATCGAAATCTTGCACTTCATAGGTAACGTCGGATAAACGGCGCAACACTTGATAGGGACCAAAATACCTCCTTAAGAGCTTCTCTGAAAGACCGACCTTTCGGACCGGGGTATAAACCCATACGAGGTCTCCAGGACTATAAAACACCATTCGGTGCTTCGAGTCATAACGTCGACGGTCTTTATCTTGCGCTCTCAGAGTATGAGTTCTAGCTAACTGTCTCGACTCTTCTGCTCTGGAAATGGTCTTGGCTATGTAATCGTTAGTTGCATCATCAGGGCAGAATGGAAACATCGTGTCCAGAGTCGTTTCGGCTTCACGTCCATGAACTAGGTAGAACGGGGTGAATCCTGTTGTCTCCTGCTTAGCAGTGTTATAGGCGAACGTCACAAATGGTAGAATTTCGTCCCAGTTTTTTTCTGTTCGGTGTTAACATACATGGACAGCATATCGGCTACAGTTTTGTTAAGGCGCTCCGTCAAACCATTTGTCTGGGGATGATAGGCCGTCGTCATGCGGTGATCGATATTACACAATTCGACGAGAGCGGAAACAAGTCTGGATTGAAAAACAGCACCACGATCTGTAATAATGACTCGAGGAGCTCCATGTTTTAGAAGAATCTCTTCGAGCAGGAACTTGGCTACTTCTTCGGCTTCAGCAGTTGGTAAAGCTTTAGTTATTGCATAGCGTGTACAATAATCGGTGCAAACTGCGATCCATTTATTACCATGGGCAGATTTAGGAAATCTCCCAAGCAGATCTATCCCAATTCGATGAAAAGGTGCGACAGCAGGAGGGATAGAAACCAAGCGTCCAGGTGGTACTTGAGGAACTGATTTTTTCCTTTGGCATTCTCGGCAGTGCATGACATATCTAACAACATTTCGGTACATCCCCGGCCAATAAAATCTTTTACGGATCCTGTCGTACGTTTTCGCAAAGCCAAGATGCCCTGCGGTAGGTGCGTCGTGAAAATGCTTCAGTATGTCTGCTCTCAGATGTTTGGGAATGACGGGCAACCATGTCTTTCCATCTGGATCAAAATTCTTTCTGCACAGGACTCCGTCAATTAACTCAAATTTATTTTCGGTGGATGAGCCGATCTTCGGAAGGATCATTTTTGCTATGTCTGGATCTTTCTTCTGCTCGACAGCGAGGTCTATACTCGTGGTTACAGCTAAAAATTGATCTCGCGTCTCAGTCTCTTCAAAATTCATTTAAGAGAAAAATTATGCATTGGATCAATAATAAAAACAAAACTGTTTAACTATATATCTATAATTTTTAAGTAGCTTATGTTTATATAAAATACCTTTAAACTAAACTTCAAAATACATATGGCAGCATAAAATAAGATTAGAATTATCTTAGAGAACATAAAGAAAGTAAAAACTCATTGCTAAGGAAGACACCTCAAAATGTGGTCAAGCTTTGCTGTAGGCAAACTGTCAACTGGTCAAAAGACGGGGCAGGTGAAAAAAGACCCCCGCTAAACATACCTCTCACCCCTATTTTTCTTAGTTCCGGCCCATTCCGGCCAAGCCCATCTGTAAGTGTTTCGGCCGGTATGGGTCGGAGTCGTCCCCAAGGAGTTAATGCACCTATACTGACTGCAGTTAATAGATAACGAAGTCTAGAATTTGCTCACCAGTACCACAACTGGATTTCCACAGACTGGAAACAAGTTGATTTTTCTGATGAATCGCATTTTATGATCCAAAGGACGGACGCACATTGGTTTATACCGCGTGAACCGAATGAAAACAATCACCCTGCATTAATTGTCGGAAGGGTCCAAAGTGGAGGAGTAAGCATTATGAGGTAGGGAATGTTTCCGTGATATTCTCTGGGTATACCCATCATTGTGGAATGCACGGTGAATGAAAACAAGTATGCTGATTGATGTGGTGTAGTACATTGCTGTTATTTCAAAGCCACTAATAACCCGAATTTGCTTTATATCGTCTTTAGTTATAGTAAAATGCCACTGGACTATATTACAATATTCAAATATAGAACAAAAGACAAGGAAATATGCTAAAAGAATACATAAAAAATTAAAAAGTAAAAGAAGCACTCTACGTGCTACACCTGAAAGAGAAAATTGCCAAAGTCTACTCATTTACTTCCTTCTGAACTACTCCAGCAACCCTAGTTTTTTTCCATTATCCTGTGCTGATGCGTTCGTTGTTCCATTGTCCTGTAGACAATGCGTCCTTTCCCGGCTCTATCCAGAAGAACCGGGTCTCCAAGGATGATCCTGAATCGCTTCCTGGAGACCAATCACAACTCTCCAAAACTTGGTGAAGTTTAAGTGCAATCGTTTATACACCACACGCTTCCTGGAGTCCAGAAAAAATACTTGGGTATGCAACCCACAACGTGCGAGTGCGGCGAGCAAATCAGTTTCACAAACCTTATGTAAAACATATCTGCACTCTCACACGGACCATGTTCACCCCTACATGCGAATTGGTTTTCCTCAGGAGTATAGCATCGACCAGCAGGACTATGAGACGTGTCATAAAGCTCGCGGTGTATGTGCGTGGTCGGAAAAGTACCAGTTTACCGTATTC
>CM063502.1:131926472-131943972 GCA_032207245.1 Pardosa pseudoannulata | reverse complement strand
GTGTAAGCATGTAACTAATTTAATGATATTTTTAAAATTCATTTTCATTTATTCCGACCAATAAGACTGTGTTCTAACAATGATTGAATAAACTGAAAACTATCCAAATGTATACTTAAGATGTGTGTGACATACACATTCTTCTCTTAAAAAGAAATCTTTCAAATCTGTTCATGCAGACTGCAAACAAACTATACATAATAGAGGAAAACTAAAAACAATTCTATATCAAGCAAAATATAAAAACGGCAGTTAAGAAGTTTATTAGTTTTCAATCATTTGGTATAATACAGACTAGTATGATTAATTTTGTTTCATAATACAACTTAACAACTGGAAGATAATTATTTTATACGTATTCTAATAAAATTCAAAACTCAAAAACATTGGATAAATAAAAAATACTTTCTATTGAAAGATATATTAATGCTTTTTTAAAACATTTTACACATAAAAAAGTGAAATATATGAATTTTAAGATATAGCTTTAAACTTTTGAATGAAAAATAAAAATGTACTTGCACACACACTCACTCACACACACACACACACACACACACACACACACACATATATATATATATATATATATATATATATATATATATATATATATATATATATATATATATATATATATACATTTACACTTACCTTTGGATTTTCAAACGAGTAATATAGCCTTTTGATCTTTTATCGCATTAACTTACATATCCACTTCCCCAAATTCAAAGGTTGCGATCTTTTGACATAAATCAAAGGAATAAACTTGGTTCAAAATTTGGGGTCTATTAAATATATCTGTATTCTGAGGACAGTTTTAAATCAACTACAAATCCTATATTTAGGGTAGAATTATCATGTGATATTCATTACTCATTTTATGAAAACTTTTGAATCTCGAAAATTTTAATCTCACAAATTTTCATTTAAAGTACATTTTTTCTTATCATAATTAATTATTAAGTCCTCGTTTAAGACAAGTTTTCTTAGGAACTTGCATGAAATATTTCAAAGTCATTTCAGCGAAGGGAATTTTTATGTCTTGAATGAATGCTAAGTATTTCGCTAGAAACCCAGTATACGCCTCATTTCGCAGCTAAATTAATGACACATTCTGCTCTATGAGTATAATTTCGCACATGGAATTCAATATAATTCTCTTTGAACCAGATGTGACACACCAGGTGGTCATTTTAGATCATAATCCAGTATGTAATTATATGTACACAAGCTACAATCAAACGGACTCATTATAAGCCATCTGCTTTGAATGGACCATTAATATATTATTTCATTCAGTAGCATATCTGTTGAAAAGAGTTTAAACCTCAAAATGGTCTTTAAATGAAAAATAGTTTGAATTTCTAACCATGTCAACCTAAATCAAGACAGTATCTATACCCTCTTCCATTGATATTCATTTAAAATAATGAACTTTATAACTTTAACTTCTGTAATTAAAAATTCATTCATTCAAATTTTTGTGAGGATTAGGTAGTAAATTTGAAAATCATTATACGTATATACTTAGATAATTTATATGAATTTAGCATTTTTTAGTGATCAAAGTCTTGTTTTGCTACATAGACATTTTACAACAGAAAGGTTAATTTAAATAGAGACATATTTGTTTAAATCTATTATAGAATTGGCAATGAACATCGAAATTCAAGAAAGTATTAAAAAGGGAAGAAGGTCTGTCCTGTTTAATTATTGTTCACACGAAATTCTTAGAAACATCTAAAAAGTTAAAGTCTATACAGATTATCTCTCTCTATATTTCTCTCCGGAAACTATTTCTCTCGCACAAGTATTTACATATATATGTAAGTGCTAAAATTTCTTTTACTATAAAGTTTCTGCCATTAGCTCAGTTCTTTTAATTGGTAGGGATTGTTTGTAATGCCCATATTACAGTCAAGAGCAGTTACATCCATCCAAAATCTAAAACCAGACAAAAACTTTTGGAGTTAGGAAATCTTTAAAAGAAAAAACGTAAAACTGTGAATTTGAAGAGTTTTGAGAAAATAAAGGGTTATAATTTTCGATATATTTCATACATATTTAGAAGCATACACACCCTCGAGTACACACTCACACACAGACATATATATTTTTATATGTCTAATATTCTTATATTCATAAACGTATATTTATAATATATACATATTATAAATATACGTTTGTGGGTAAAACATATTGCTCCTAAATTTATTAAAAATTCTCCGAATTCTAGTTTTTTTGTCATATTTTTAACTTTCTCAGGGATAAAAATCAAAGAAAGGACCTGATTTTTTTTCCTAATTTCCTACCAAATTTCTCAAAACGAAAACTTGAATCAATAATTGCTACATGCAACTTTCTTAAACGCTTTCTGATTCTAATGTCATTAGGAAAATTATCAATCATTTCCATTTTAATGTCTTTATATACATTTTGCCATCACGATTCTTTCTAAGAGTCAGAGCAGCAACCACCGTCTAAGTTTCTATTCCATGGGAAGATAAACCATAACAGGTACAACTTTTCACAAGAGCTTACATGCCTGGAGGATTTTAGGTATAGAAAATTGCTTTAGGGTCCCTCTGACTATGATATAATCTAAGCAACTCATTTTTTATTAAATTTTAACCTGGTGTTTCAGTTTTGAGCAAGTGCAATCGCCATATGGCTGAATAAGTTTACATAGCCAAACAAGCACACACACACACATATGTATATATATATATATATATATATATATATATATATAATGTATATATATATATATATATATATATATATATATATATATATATATATATATGTATATATAATATATATATATAATATATATATATAATGTATATATATATATGTATATATATATAATGTATATATATATATATATATATATATATATATATATATATATATATATATATAATGTATATATATATATATATATATATATATATATATATATATATGAAATTTAGTGGTCATAACTGAGTTGTTTGGCAACTTACAAGCTATGGAAACGCATTTGATTTAGACTAATAGTATGATTAAAGTTGAGTAGGATGTATTTAATCTTCCAAATTCATTCGTCTCTGTGGCAAGTTAGGACACGGACACTTGATAAATTTTAAGTTTCAATTTTATACTGCTTCAGAATTTCATCTTTTGTTGCACACAAGAGAATACTAAATCTTATCTCGCCTAAAAAATACTTATTTTTAATATTTTTTCCTCATATTCTAAAAGTCATCAATTTATTGGTTATAGGTAATGGCACTTTAATGCCATTACATTTTATGATTCATGATGCTAACAAATGAAATTTAATTTGAAAACTACTTCACACGAAAAACACACACTTGTTTTAAAAATGCAAATGATTTCATTTACAAAATCATTTAGAATAATCAAACATACTAAATATACAAGGATAGGAGAATGCTATTTATCAGTCACAGAAATTATATATATATATATATATATATATATATGATGGAAAAAAAACATTAAGCACACACTTTACAAACGACGAACGTTTAACTTTAAAGCACAAAAACAAAAACAAATAAACTGTTAAACATAAAATAAATATTATTTCAATTTCATCATTAGTAAAATCATCATGCACCATTTAAAGTTTTTCTCTCTCTGTCTATCCGTCTGTGACACACAATGTTTTTAAAAACCTAGTAGCTACACTATGGAGGATGACCTTTTGCTGCTACGATACCTTTACACACACACACACACACACATATATATATATATATATATATATATATATATATATATATATATAATATATATATATATATATATATATATATATATATATATTAACGAATTCTCGTTATATTAATCCTGATACAGACTCAACTAAGACTGTAAGAAAAAAGGCATAACGTAGAAGAATAGCAAACGTGCCTTTTGTGAGCACTTGAACTGATCTCTTCTTTACCTAGTGAAAGGACGTTGTTTCGCGCAGAATAGGATGCTGAATAGAGGATTGTGAACACCAAGGACCATCTAAATCATCCTGTCGAAGAAATTCATTAGGATGCTGGCGAAGTGTTCGCAGTGTTAGCTTCAATGGCGTCCCGAAGAAAGAGTTTCACACGACAGCAATCCTCTACATTATAAGCAACAATACTCCAAGGGTTCCAAGGGTTCTCTAAGGGTTTGTCCACAGACAGCGACTAATGATCGGGCGAGATTGCTCGCGATTACTGCAACTTCCCTGGCACCTGTGAGAGAGTCTACAAGCGCTTTCCCCACGACTTTATCAACCAGCTGTCCGATCAACTGAGATGGACATTCTGGTGGTCAGGCGACTATATAAGAAGAGAGAGTTCGAGGCCCAGAGGAGGATTTTTGACCGATCGAGTCTGCTGTGAACTCATCGACCCAGAATGACAAGGGAGCAACTGAGCGTCCTCCCCCCTTTTTCCTTAGGAAGCTGATTCCTGCAACAATTTTTTTTCATTGTAGATATTCATCGTTTCATCTGTATTTATTATAACTTCAATATTGTGTTTCTTAATAAATATCATAGTCTGTACGTAGGCCTCCGCTATCCTTTTCCGGGCTCACTTAGAGTACGCTACAATATATATATATATATATATATATATATATATATATATATATGTGTGTGTGTGTGTGTGTGTGTGTGTGTGTGTGTGTCTGTATGTATCTATATTCCATATTTTTACAAAGAATCTAATATGATACAATAAGGATAATGTAAAATATTAGTTGCAATTCCTCAAAACTTATACTAATAAGTTAATCATATTTATTGATTTAAAATGATGGATTCTTTTCACTTGAATATCAAATGCTAGGGTATATATCACAGTAAAAGAAAATTTGTTTACCTGTCGAGGATAATTTTATTGCTACATGATATTGATTTATATATATGGAAGGCTAAATCTGTCAACATCATTGTTTTCTATACCACTTTAAAATACATAAAACTATAGTTTTATCATTTCGCTTTCTTCTTATTTCAGAGTAATAGTTGTAATAAGATAAGTACAATTTGCCTATAGTAAGAAATAATCATAATTATATAGTGTTGTATGTATAGTATTACATTAACCTTTTCATATTGAATAATTACACGTCTGCATTTTAAATATATTTCTTAGATGAATTCTTGGAAATGAAGCATCCTGAATCTATTTTTGATGATTACATATCACTTATATATAAATCTTGGGTGGAAATAACACCCAAAATTGAAAAATATGAGATCAATTTACCGATAAAGCAATAAGAATGCTGTGAAGAACTTTCAATGAAGATGTCCAACATACAAAATTACGTTAAAGATATTGAATCTTCTGCATTCTTCCATCCCTGGGGCTCGTTTTCTACTATTATTTAAGTTAATGGAGAGAAGAGTATAAACAATCCTTATTTCTGCTGATACATGCTTCTTGTTACTATTCCTTCTCTAAAACCATGAATGTCTGGTTAGAGGTAGTAATAAATAACACTTAAGCATCGCTATATCTTATGATTCATGACTATAAGAAATGAAGTTCATTAAAAATTTCTTCACGCTTAGAATATACTCTTGAAGAATATTTTAAACGCAAACATTATACAAAATGTACAAATATATTAAATGGCTGTCTCAAAGCCACAGTCATTTTTCTCTTCATTACTAAAAAAAATAAAAATAAACATTTACTACGAGATAACTTCAGAAAGATCGAAATGTCTGAGATTCATACCAGCTGTCGCTTCAAATTACTTATTTGACATTCTCGCATTACCAACTGAGGTTGCGATTTAGTTTATTTACTTTCAAACTCTAGTCTTTAAATTTGAAACTAAAAGAGTTAGTGTTGTAAATATAAAAGACGGTTATTAATTTCTATACTTTTATTAGATCTACAAGAGACGTGGAATCTCATATTTTAAATGTTTAAATTTTAACGATTCTTATAATGAAAATTATATAATATTGTTGCAGGAAACACATAAGCTACTATAATCTGTTGGAAAATAATTTTTGATTACAATGTCATACTTTTCAATAAAAATTAAGTCATCCAACAATATTCCTTAAAAATGCACCTAGTGCATAACTTACAGAACAATTGCTTTTAATTTTTCCATTTTATCTTTAGAATTTGTGTGGAAACAAAACCGGGTATCGAATTAAACTCACGTTGAATATTTTTTACAGAACAAAATTACTTTAAGTTATATAATCATTTAACAACTGTATTTGCTATCTCACGGTATTAATTCCTCTGTAACTCGAGAAAATACTTCGTAGTTATAAAAAGAATACCCAGTTTTGTTACAAACATAATAACTGACGATTTAGCTCATTTTTATCTAGCAAAATACATAAAGTAATGCACCGAAATTATTTTAGAAATTAGTAATTCAATAGAAAAATGGTTAAAGGGAAAATATTAAGTTTGAAATAATGGTATACGAATAAAAACAGTTTTCTTTGTATGTTAAATAATCCCATTATTTTAAAAATGTCTTTTGATAATGTTGAGTATACAAATCTTATATTTTTCAGAACAAAATAAAAATCATTCATATTTTGTGTCATTAGAAGATCTTTTGTCTCTTTAAATTGGAAATTAAAGCCACATATTTGAGTGTATCAAGATTTTATAGTAAGCATAAGCTTATTACCTTATTTTATCGAGATTCATGCAGAAACAGATACACATGATTCACACGTGTAAGAATTCTTCTAAATAATTAGGAATTTGCATTCAGCTTAGTCGATATTTTGTCTTAACTTTAGTTCTAATATAGATGATATATTACTTGCCAGTTAGATAGAATCATGTCAGATGAAGGTTGATGGCATTCATTGTTTCTCAAGTAACTTTTTAGATCCCTTTGCAAATTAAAAGCTATAATATCACTCATGTTTAATCGTGCAGAGTGACAAGAGCAAAGTGAAGACGATACAAACGTCTGAATAATCTGGTGAGCAATAAGAACGACTAAGACGTTGTTCGTACTCACATGATTCACTCTTGTACCGTGATGGAACACGGTGTTTCCAATCTTTGAAATACATTTAGGATTAAAGCATTTGGAGCCGGTCTCATTAGCCCTTGTGTAGCATATTATTAGATCCTACTGCTCCAAACAATCTCCTATTTGTACAAATAATGTCTCTAATTTTTTTTCTTGGGATAAAAAAAATGAATGAACTCTGTAATGCCATTTCCATTGCTTTGAACGTCAGGTTTAGTTCACAAATTCATTTCTCTATGTACTTGTGTTAAGCTGTTCATAAAAACGCAGTAATTTTCGAAACTGAACAATCTATAATTTCGGATATGAAACTAAAGACAGCGTTTAGAGGAAAATAGAGTATAACCCATTTTGGTATCTCAATCTCCAACAACATTGTAAAAAAATACAAGAACGTTTTACACATTCGTTTACAGTTCCCGTCTTCTTTCTTTGTTTGTTTAAATCCGAATAGTTGTGGGATACATACGTCACAGAAACTTGTAGAACAATAGGAAAGAATATGAATAGCCACTGTTTAAGTAACAGTTATCTGACATGCAAACAATCAGATTAAATAACTAAACTGATTTCCTTGAAACGAATATTAAAAAAATTTAAAAATGAGTGCCACCTAGTGGCTGAAAAATAAGGAAAACAACTCGAGTTTTTATATTTTTTATTTTAAATGCATTTTAGAGAAAACAAATCGATAATTATCTAAGAACTTAATTTATTATTACTGCTATCGATTTTATTATTATTTGTGATCGTTGCTACTAGTTGTATTATTAGTTTTACATCAAATATGGGAGATTACTTCTGTTTTGGTTGTAGTTTAATAGAAATTATTGTTGTGTTGATTTCTTTAAAAATTTTTTGGAATCGTTTATCGTAATTTTTACCTCTGTGAAATAACAAAAATTTAAGTTCTGTCTATTGCTGAAGATCTTTAGCATTTAGAGAAGCTTTTAATTTTCTGAAAAGTATGTTTTTTTAGTATGGACTATATTTTAAAAATATAAGTTAGAAATGTAAATATGTAGAATTATTAATACATCACACTACAAATTTTCAGAGATACTTAATAATTATTTAAAGTGTTTCAAACTGTTTCAAATTTTGTCTTTAAAAAATTAATAAATAATTTTTTAAGCTAAGCTTCAAAAAGTGGAACTTATCTGAAAAATGTTGCAATTAAACTATCCCTAATCATTGTACTAATCGTAAAGTTAGAGATATCTGCCTGTAAAAAAATGACATTCGTTAAAAGCCAGTACAATCGGGATAAACGAAGAGAAAAGGGGAGTTTCCAAAATTACTGCTCGGAGGGATTTGTCTAAAATTCATCTGACCAATAGTTAGCTATCATCGATACCATGAAAAGTGACTCAAATGAGTCCATTTATCAAGCGAATCAGATGAGTCTAATACGACTCTTAAAGAACAGAGTCGAGTACATAAAACTTTTTTAACTAGAGTGTATCTTGGATAACACTATATTATAGTGTTTTACTAATGCATTAGTCTGTTAAACCGACATTTTACATTTTGTTTAAAAAAAGTTCATTCGCTCAACAACAATCTGGACAGAAGTTCCGTCACGACGACCTTGTATAAAATGTTAAACATTCGATTGGTGACATGGTGTGAAATGTGATGTCGCCGAATGGCAATGTATCGCATACATGCCATTCGGCGTGGAAAACCACGAGGAATGTTGAGCTCAAGCGAGTTCCAGAAACTCCACTACTTGCACAGTTGATGACGAAAACATCGTTAGAAGCGATTCGGAGCTGTGAGACAGTCTGAAGTGTTACTGCATTCTTGGATGGAAAAAAATCAATTTTGTCTTGGCTGTAAAGCTGAGTTTTCGTTAACTCCATATAGAACATGTGGAAGCTTACGAAATATGCAATCTCTGAAGATCAGCACTGAACACCAGCTGATTGAATGGTTCCTCAAGTAATGACATTATAATTTCAAACTCTTACAAAAGGAAATAGTATAGTATGTGCTTAGATTACATGCCAATAGCCAAAATTCCTTTCAGTTGAATTCGGGAATTGGTATTCCCAAATTCTAAGATTCATTGTATTAGACCTTTTATTAATAAACACATTGCTTTTAGGAAATAAAAATAAAAATTTTCCCAACACCAAATATTGTTGATATGATTATAATACTTTTTGCGGTTATTATTTTTGTTTATATGATTATAATGTTTTATAAAAAAGAACTGTTATCAAATTTTAGAACTTTACATAGAAACAATTGTGTTTTGAGGTTTCTTATTTGATTTTTATGCATTACTAATTTTAATTGCTATTTATTTCTATCCCTAAATTTAAAATTAATATAAATATTTTAATTATACAAAACAAATTTGTACAATTTTTAATCAAATAAAAAAATACAGCTACATATTTACGAGTATTTATTGTTTACTAGTATTTATTACATATTTTTATGTTTTATATACACCCTTTTTTCACAATCAAGGTCATATGTCTAACCTATACCGAAAAAATGTTAAAAACCTTTTACGGAGAATAAAAGTAATCTATCAGAATTTTTACATTTAGAGAACATTATTACACTGAAATAGACATGGATAAAAAGGCCAGCTTTATGTATATTATGGGAATATAATCTTAAAATAGAAAAGTATTTTCTGTCATATACATTGAAATGGTTTTCTGATACTTTCTGTTGTTACTGTATATTTCATATTTCTTATAATACTGTTCAAATGTCTCAAGCTGTGCAAATGGGGCATTTTTATAAACACACGTAACATTGTATTTCAGGAATTATGTGACAAAGTTTTACTTATCAAAAGAATCCATTTATATTCAAGTATGGCAATATTTTGTCCAAAATGATGAAAATTTTAAATTTATTGTTTAAAAGTACGATAGCTGGATATAAAATATTTCTCTTTGACTTTATTAAGTTTTTCTTCTTCATGGAAAATCTTTAATAAATTTTATTGAACTTTTACTTGCATCTTTAAGCATTCCAATTGTAATATTGCTATGATAAAACAACCCTTAGAATATTTATGAAAACCAATAACTTTACATTTATGAATACTCGTTTTCTAATGGCCTAAATAAGTTTTCTATTGATCTAAACAAACAAAAAGTTTTGAAAATGCTGTGCAGTAGATAAAAAGGTCGATTTTAAATTTTTTGCATGTATGGTTATCATATGCCCTACAGTAACTTAGAAACAAATTGTAGAAAAACACAAGAATCCAATGAATAAATTTATGCAGCATTTATCTACCAGAAAAGCGCATTTGCAAGCTTTGTTTAGTAAAAATATGTAAAAAAAGGACTTTGTAGTCTTGATTCCACCAAAACTAAAAACTGATATTTCATATTGATAGGCTGGATATTTCATAAATTCATTGTTTGCGTCTGTTTCTTGGAAACATTTATGTTAGAACTGTTTTTAAAATCAGACTTTAAGTTAAATATTATACTATACTACATTTGAAATTATAGTATAATAATGCAAAAACTTTAAACTTTCCTTTATATTCTGTGTCAATAAATATCGATGAAAACATTTAATAACAATAAAAGATCTTGAAAATCCTTTTTAGAATAAAATTTAAATAATTTAATAAAAGAAGCAAAATATGCTAAAAATTATTTTTTCATCATAATAGACCCTTTTCTATACTTGTCTTCATAATATGTACGTTTTATGTTCAGGACTGGAAGAGCCACTAACATTACTTCCTAAGAGTGCTTAGCAAACATTTGCAGTACTTTAAATCGGAAGTTGAGCTTAAGTGTACATGTCAGAGTTTGATATACCACCCGTTAAGCAATCAACTCAATAGTTTATAGAAATTAAATATTTTATCGAAATGTTTAAAATGATTTATTTAAATGAACAGCTCAAACCTAATTTTTTTCAATACACTTTAATTGTAAATGAAATGATGTAAAATAACATTGTTATCATTTATTCTAGTCTAAGAGGCATTGAACCTTTTACTATTTAATCAGAATTACAATTGGAAATTTTCTGTAATTTGCAAATGTTAGTAAAGGTAAACTCATACAAAAGAACAAATTAATTAGGATATTTGAATTTCTAAATTAAAGGTTTGAAAGTAGTACTTTGAACTTTGATCCGTTCGTGTTAACTTTTTCTTTTAGTGTCAGAAATTACAAGGCAGATGTAGTAAGTACTTTATTTAAAACTATCGAAAAACTATTTATGGTTCAGAAGGAATATAAAGATTATTTTTCAAAAGTACAATAAATATATTGATTAATGTTGTGTTACTTTACACTGAGCTGGTATTAACTGAAGCCACGTTTTCTTTGTATGTGCCAACACAATACAGGTTAAAAGTAATCGGTAATTTTGAACAAACATAATAAATATCTATGAAAGAATAAAGCTTTTTAAGTATCTGTTCTAACAATAATAGTAAATAAAATTTCAAATAAATAAACCGTCTATATCAATGGAATAGCCAGGGCATATTGTATAGAAAATTCAGGAATGGATAGTTGGAGTAATAAATTCATTGATTCGATGATATTCAAAAAGAATAATTTCTACCATTTCTATATGTAATAATCAAAAATTAAATGTTCAGTACTAAATACTACTTTTTTTCCTTACATGACTTTCCTTTAAACTAAATCCTACCGTATTTGACTGGAAGGGCTATAACTTAAATTTTGTAATAAAAATATCTAGAAGCAGAAAATAAAGGAAGAACTAATTAGGACATTGCATATTATACTTTTGTTGATTCATGTTTATCTACTATAAAATACATTTCAGTTACTTTTGATGCTATTAAAAAACTATACGGTATATCTTTGTTTTATAGGAGGGGTACATAGCAAGAATATGTCCAATTTGTTTACAACTTATTCCAGACAACTGTGTTATGAAAATACCATAAAAAGCATGGTTTACTTCACATACACAAAAATGTAGAATAAGAATTATCAGGCATGGTAAATATTTTGGAAAGTGAATGATCGTTTTAAAAAAAAATTGGTTTGTATTTGGTATGCAGTCAAAAGTGTAAGGATTCACTACACTTTAAAACAGCTGAATGTTCTTTCTATGATACTTTCATCTGATTCTTTGTTGAAACTAAATAAAGATCCTCTTTGTTTGGTAATACATGAAGATAAAAGTAAAAATCATAAGTTAAGCTAAATAAACCAATCTTAGTAGCGTCTGAAGGAATGCCAAGAATGAATACCAAGAAATGTTTAGTGTACAGTAGGCTTACAAAGTCACTGTGTTATAAGAATTGATGCCACTTATTTAGACACTGCATTCGGAAATATTCCTAAAGAGCATTTTTAAAGTCAGAATTTATAGAAAATAACGTAAAACTGACCAATAGGGGATATAGTGTACCACAATAACACTTACACTCCTATTTCAAAAAGTATCATGAAAGTCATTGCTGTTTACGGTATTCATACTTCAAGTTAATTCAATATTTTCTAAACTTGCAAGAGTTTATTTTCTTGTAAACTGTCAAACCGTATATCGAAATATATTTTACAAATCTACTTATTGGCATTTTTTAGAATGTAGTGTTCGAGATGATGAAAGTATAGAAAAGTCATAAAATAAATCGGCATCCATATTATTCAGTAAAATCTTCTTATGTTTTTGTATGTCTTCATTTGTGTTAATCATAAAATATATGCAGTATTTTTCGCTTAGTCCATTAATTTAGGTTAATGTCTACCCTTGGGGCACTGACACTGAGGAACGTATTGATCCTGTTCCAGCGGTCGTCTATTTAGAAAATGACCAAGTGAAATTGCACAAAATCCGAGAAATTATATTAATGATTCAGCAGCAGTTATTTTTTCATTATTAGATATTAATTAGTAAAATAACTTAGTAGTAAAAGGAATTGGGTTAAATTAGAAACAATATCATTTTAATTGAAGCATATTATTTAGTATAAAAGGTAAATCTAAAATATGATAACTTTATGAGGAAATTATGAGAAACTATTCCTTCGTTCCCTTTATTTTGCTTCATTGTACTGAGGGCAATTCCTTGATCTAATACTTAATTCAAGTATTAAATTTAAAACAGAACTTGTTTATATTCAGAAGGTATAGAATCGGATACAGGAATAATACTTAGTGTCTAAGGTAATAAAGATTTAGCGGTTCCTAATTCCAGTATTATAAAGGAAAACAAAGCTGAGTGATTTAAGGAAAGTTATTAGGCTCTGGTGAAACAAATTTGGATATGGAAAATGTATTTTCTGAAATATGAGTTAATAATCCTTCAAATATAATAATATTCCTTCTTGTGCCTTAATGAAAGCTTCTACGTCATCTGTAAGATGAAACCATATGAGATGTGTCTACGTCATTTGTAAAATGAAATAATATGAGTTTAAATATTTCTAAATGAGAGCGAACATCCTTGGCCTATAAATAAAATAGCCTCTTACACAGAAAAAATTTCTATAAGATATATTTGCTTCATATACATCTATATTTATACTGTATTATGAAAAATAATAAAAAATTGAGATAACTTTTCTATTCAAAAATTAATAAGTGTTTTTACTATTTACCTAAATACTATTGTCTTGAATTTATTGTACCTTGCCTTAAATTTATTTTTAACTCATACTAAATTAGAAAATTTATATTAATTTATAAACGAAAAAAGTAAAAACAAAAGAAATATTTACTTACTCACGGATCATAAAAATGTTAAAGATTATTTGTATTATTAAATACAACCAAATTAAAAAATACAAATAAGATATTATAATAGGATGCCCACCATTATAAAAATTGTAACACGATATTTGCATTATATAAAGATATAAATGACTTTATTCATTTTGCCATCTTTGTGAGTTTTTAAACATATGTTTTTGTTCTTAATCGTTTTTATATGCCTTACATATAAACCTTATGAGAAATATTAGTTTATGTTTAATTAGTAAAAATTAATGAAGACTTCATTTATGTTAAATAATAACATGATAAATATCTTAATATAATATAAAAATATTCGTATATTGTTTAATATTTACACGTGTCTTAAATTTTGCTTGATTAGCAAGCTCAAGAAAAGTAAGGCATACATTATTGTCTGTGGGTTCAAAAGTATGGAAATTTCAATGTTAGAATATTTGAGAATTTGTATAATTCTTTTCACTTGTGTACGTTTGTTTCTCAACTACATGCAGCTTCTTTCTAATTTAACAGCACACATAAAGGTTTGACGAACAAATAAGGATTCGCCCTGAGAAAATCTCTGACTCGTTAAACTTATTCGTCAGAATATATAACAAATGGCACAATTAGATTCCAAAAGTCACGCTTGTTAGAAAATACAGGATTCGCACGAAAATCCAGTCAGCGAAAAATTTCTTGGTAAAACTGAAGTACATGTTAACAAGTTTCCTGATTTAAATGAGACAACGAATACAATAATACGTAAATATTTACTGTTTAATATTTCACGTGAAAATAATTTTCTTTTATCTTCGAAAATGAAGTCAAAGCTGAAACAGAATTAAAATGATTTTCATTCATTTTTCTGTAATTATTTTAGATAAAATTTATTTCTTTTAAAACTGAGAAAAGTAAATGATTCATATAAAATGACCACTTAATGAAATAACATTAGTATTTATTTCCGAATGATGGAAAAGGATTTTTAGTTGGAACAACATTTATGCATAAAAGGATACAATTAACTTTGTTTACAACAAGTAAAATTAGTTTATACAATAACAACAAAACCCTTTTTTTAGAATTTAAATGTAAACGGTATTATATTTATTTTGAGTTATGCTTTACACTTTACACACGATGAAATATGCGTTTAAAACCATACAGAATTTTAAAACCAAATTGCATTAAGTAATTTTCCCCAAAGATTTAATGTTTCAATCTTTCTCTTTTAATCTTAAAAGACTTTTGTTTACGTTATGTATTTATAGGAAAATCTGTTGCTATGCAAAGAGAACTTAATCTGAATTGCTAGATATGAGATGGTTGACGCTCTGGAGGTATTCTTTTAATTACTTAAGTTAAACAAGAGAAAACCAGAAAATCCTGAATTTTTTCCAGGTTCAAATGAGATATCTAGTGAAATGAACTTAAATAATGTCAAGATAATACCTTTAAAGCTAGAAGCATGATTTACATTTGGAATAAAAGTATTCATTATTGTTATCTTCACTTTAAATGCTATCAAATAATAGATCATTCTAGTTATAAAACATTGTTTAATTTCCACAATTTTTAAGATTTGTATAACAGAAATAATTTTGCATAATTGTAAACTTATCCTTGAATAACGTCCTGTTTAAAAAATACCAAGGGAAAGGCTTTATATCGGATATATTAGTTAAAATTTAGACACAATTATGGTGTAAGTAAACATAGGTTGTCTTTATACATGTATCTGCTTGTGGACTTTTGAATCTACATCTTAATTAACAATTGAATTATACCATTGTGAATAGCTCCAAGTATTCTGATATCCAGTTACAATTTATTTCGAATTTAAAACTGTATTTATTTAGAACTTAAAGTAATTTATTAGGAGTTATATCAAATGAAAGAAAACTATTAGTATAATTAGAACGCTGCATCACCTTGATTTTAGTTACGAAGTTTGCATTTACAACTGCTTTCAGATCATGTTCGTCATTTAACAGAAGAATGAGATAGCTATCTACTTTAAATATCTACTTTAAATATCTACTTTAGAACTAAGCGAAAGTAATTTTCTAAAATGTCGTTAGTGATACTATTGTAAAACTTCATACTTAAAGAAATACGAAACAGAAGGCAAGAGCGTTTAATTATGCTATGCATTGAAAGCATCTCATTTAAGAAAAAGCAACTATTTTAATTATATTTTTTAAAACACAATCTCCAAAATTATTTAAGATAGTTATCCCAATATAATAAAAGTGGCAATTTTAGTCAAAATTATCTTTTCAGTTTTATTGTTTAATTGGAGCTCCTTATAATTATCTTTACAATTAGCTTTTTTGTTTTGATTATTAGGTCATTAAAATATAAAAAAGGGTTTTATTTTACTAAGTTCCCCACTTTTAAGCGAAAATGGGAGCTCAAATTGTAGATTTTTGTTAATAAAATGCATTAGTAATTTTGTTGCTTTAAATTTAATTTCGTATTATTTTAAGCTTTATTTTTAATAGAAAATCGAATTGATGAGATTACTATATCGAATGTCTTCTAACTGCAGTCTCTTTTTAAAGTCTCACTAATGAGAACTGACGCACTTATAGTAACTTTCCTACTTCAAGATGATTTACTCTAATTATTGAGTTGCGTAAAATCGAAAAACTGGAAACGTTTTTCGATGGTAAACCGAACGATAGCACAATGGGTAAATCGCTGCTCTTTAGCGGTAAACTTGCCACTCCAATCATGAATGTTCGAAAGCTGTTGGTCCTGGTCTCGTTAACTCCGTGCAGTAAATCAATAGACCATAGTTTTCCGAATCAGCTTTTTGAATGTAAAACACTTATTAACCAAAAGCATGTTTGAAAATTTTGTAGATTTGAGAGCATAGCGAAATATAATTTAGACTTATAAGAAAACGTATTTGGAATACCGTATTTATGCGAATCTAACACGAAATTGAATCTAATGCACATACCCATTTTAAAACTTTAAATAACAAAAAAAAAAAAAAAAAATGTTTGTTGGTGAATGTAATGCGCATCAATGGTATGAGGAATTTATTGAATCTTATTTTATACAACAATGGATTTGTATATAAACTATAAATCAATGGTACGATAATTTTATTTAAATTTAGATACCATATTTTATACAACAATGGATTAATACATGAAGTAGCGTCCAGACAAAGCATTGATGGTGGATTGGAAAGCCCACCGGAACGGCGTTCCCATACATTTAGGAGCCAGCAGTTTGTAACCTCTATGCAATAATGTGTCAACTATAAATGTAACGGTAAATGTATTCAAGGAATACAGTAATCCATTATTACAATTTAAATTTAGTTGACGTCATCGGTGAACTGCTGACGCACTCGAATCTAATGCGCACCCCAATTTTGAATACTATATTTGGCCAAAAGCGATGCGCATTAGATTCGCGTAATTACGGTATTCTACTAATGATTATAATAATTTTGGTATAAAATTCATTTCAAAACTTATATTTCAGTTCAATTTTAAGGACTTATTTCAGTATATTCTTAAAAATTTTGTATATGAATAAGTAATTAAGAAAGAGTAACATAAGTACATCCCAGTAGTTAGAAATATATAACATATAAAACATATAAACATATTTTCTGAGACAGTATGTTTAAAAACCTAAATCCAAACGTTAAAGAATTTCATACTTAAAACAAATACTTTTACTGTTAATTCTTCTCACTCAAACAATGAATCTACTGAAACAGATAAAGTACGTAGACATTCATTTAG